>JARHVA010004920.1:620000-820000 GCA_037957365.1 Torreya grandis
TGACCAGCCTGACAACAACATTTAGGTAAGTATTTGCTTCCAATTTTCATTCTGTCTTTATCATTTTTAGTCTTTTATCTTTCTGTCCTTTATCAGACATCTTTTATTAATTAATGGGTTGACATCTCTCAAGCTTTTGCTTCTGGGATCAAGCTTTTGCTTGGAAACCCACCATCTCCTTATCTAACGTCTTCTTTGTCTTAGTCTCTTTCTCTTGCAGGTGTCATTCCTCCACAGCCAAAGAGGAGTTCTCACTTTGTCTGGATTACTGTGCGCACGACTATATCTAGGTACATCAAACCTTGACCATTTCTTTAAGTTTCTTAATTCTTATTTGAATGTAGAAAGTGATATAGCATAGAAACATTCTGGCATGCCCGGTGGGACGCTTAGGGTCTCCCTTGGGTTCCTTTTATTTTGTTCATATAGGTGCATTAGGTTTCTCCCTTTTCACCTTCTTCTTCTCCTCCAAATGACATCATAAGCAGGAATAAAAAGAACTTTTCTTTTCTTTTCTTGCACTTCTAGACTAGTCAAAAATCATATTCTTCAACCCTTTCTCAATATTGTTTTTCATCCAAACTTAACATTTCGACTTGGGCATTAAAACACACTGCATTGCATTTCTGTTTGCTTGCATTCTTAGTCCACACTTAGTAATTAATAATCACATATTGAATTAATCGTAGTCCACTTGATGTTACACAACCGAACCACTTGCACTAAATCAAACATCAAACTTACTTGAGACAAGGCCCGACTGGGATTTCATCACCCAACGGATACCTTACCCCGTCTCGGCAATCCCACTTGGATTTCGCCACCAAGGGGAAAGCCCACTCCGTTCTCTGGCAGAGGATAATCTCTAGGCAAGATATATTTTGGCTAAGCGAGACCAGCTCATCACTTGGCTCGTGAAGTGAGGGGAGCTTGCTCCTTAGTACCAGGCCACGTGCCGAACCTAATATAGACTTATTGAGTGCGTAAACAAGACCTGAAACCATCCATAGACTACCTCTTCTAGGACCCTTCTTTCAGCCAACCTCCCCAAACATCACTTTAAGGCATAAGCCACAAGATTCTAAAAGTTGATTCTTAGGATTTAATGCTTAGTGTCTGCCTGTCTCTATTTATTTCTTTGTTCTTATCTACTTGTTTGAGTTAGTGAGGATGTTCTTCTTCCTTTTTTCCAAGAATCTTCAAATTCACTAAGTTTTTGGAAAACCATAGTCACCGGCATCGGCTTTACCACTGACATCGGCCACCATTCCTCGCCGGCATCAGTTATCTGACTGACGTCGGCCATCTGATATCATTGACATCAGTTTTTCAACTGATGTCGGTCACTGTCACAATCTTTTTTTCAAAATAGCAGCTTAAAACCCACCCCTTTTTCTACCAAAAACCCCATTATGAGTTTTTTGAAACTAAAAAAACACAGTTTTTAAAACTTGACCCCTCTTGCCTTGAATGGTTTTGACACGCAGTCAAACCAAGGCTCTTCTTGACCATGCGAGGCAACTACTGCTTCCACTTTCACCATCCATAACTAGTCCTATAATGGAGTTCCACTCAGAGACTAAAAGAACTCCAACTCGACCAACCCTGACTCAGACTCCCATCGTCCATGAAGGGGACCAAGATTTTGAAAGATTCTTGGACCTCAATGTCAAAGCCCTCCAAAACTATCTCACAAGAAACCAAATGTGGGACCTTTTAGTCATAGTGGCAATGACATCGATGTCATCCACTACCCAACCCATCATGACTCAGCCTATTGTCTCGACCAGTCACTCGACCATGGCCAAGATGAAAAGTTTGGCCTCCTCATCTATTTTCAAACCTACCTCCATCGGGGTGTCATTACCCCCTCAACTGCACACATTTCAACCAAGTTCAACACCACACCAGAACTTGGTTGTCGCGACCTCTCCCACTCTTGCACCTATACACACGGGAGTGACAACCTATCCTTTTATTAGTGCCACCACTCAACCACCTATGGCGGTATCTAGTCAACTTGTGTCTTCCAACTTCATGGCACAAGCCCCTTTGACCACGACATCTATCCCTATGACATACTATCCATATGTTGCACCTACACAAGCACAACCAAGTACATCATACGCCTCTTCAACCACCTTCCAGGTGCCCTACAACCTAGGGGGTGCCCCACCTGCCAATCCATCAGCTGACATCATCAAAATGCTGATGGATAAGATGTCTAGTCTCGAGACCTCTATCTTTGGTTTAAGCAATGCTCTGTCATATGAGTAAATTTGCAATGAACCCATTCATCCTTCTGTACCCATCTGACCATACCCGAACCAGTGGGAGCTTCCCAAATTTACTCACTTTTAGAGTAAGGAAGACCCACAACAACATCTTCGGGCATTCAGACATGCCTGCTATGTCATTGCCCATGACAATGCGTTACTTTTATGCACGTTCCCTATGTCTCTTTCTGGCCCCACCCTTGATTGGTATAGCTCTCTTACCAGACATTCTATCTTTTCATTCGCTCAACTCACCTAATTATTTCTCGACCATTTTTCTATCAACATCAACAAACAAGTTTCAATCACAGACCTCTATTCCATTAGGCAATTTGATGACGAATCAATAGCCAATTTTGTCGCCCATTGGAGAGCCCTGATTAACCAGCTCTCCTTCTCCTTGCCTCAATCTGAGCTCATTGAGCTCTTTTCTCGAGCATGTGCTAGCCACATCTCTTCTACCTTGCGGATCTAGACATTCTGCACTTTTGATGAAGCTTTCACCATGGCAAAAAAGCTTGAAATTTGTGCCATCGACAAAAATAAGGTCAAATTGCATAATAACAATGCAAAATCTAATGACCCTTCTTCATCCAAACCTTCTTCTACCCACTCCCAGTCCAAGGGGTCGGCAAACACTGTCATCTTTAGACCATCATCTTCAACAATAACCAACTGACCTCAATTTTCAACATCAGACTACATCAATAAACACTTCCAACGTCGATCCATACAACGTCAATTCACTCCAACTGGAGAGTCATATGCCTCTGTCTTGGATAAACTTGTCAAGCAGGGGATCCTCAATCTCCCTTCAATCTAACCACATCAATTCTACCCCTCAACACCTATCCCCGCATGGTACAGGGAAAACCACTTTTGCAAATATCACTGTGTCAAAGGTCATGACACGGACAACTGTCAAACCTTCAAAAACATCATCCAAGACATGTTAGACAAGGGGGATCTCATATTGGATAACCCAAACGCCCCGCCCAACCAAAACCTTGAAATCTTCAAGTAACCCTTTCCTAATCACCTGCCTACTCAAAACAATGTCCAGACCATGACCAATGACCCTTAAGACCATGATATACACACGGTCGACACTATCTTTTCTCTTGTCCCTGACCAACCTCCTTCACAGGTGGAAGACCCTTCTTCCCCTATTCTTCTTCCACAGGATGAAGAACTTTCTTCTCCTATTAATCCTCCATCGACCTCTCTCATATTGGAGGATGCTTTGATGGCACCCACACCGGCTGCCTCACCCTCATCCTTTTTGTCATCAATGGGGGATCATACATTCCCCACGCCTAGATCACACATCAAGACCATGACCATTCCTATGCTCTATCCAACTGCAGAGCTACACTCTCCTATTTCTTCTCCACCAAGAGAAGAACCAGTCTCTTCACCCATTTTGATTGAGGATGACCCAGTCATGGTTTCCTCTTGCCCTTTGCCTGAGATTGCTACATCTCACTCGCCTCCATCCACATCTGAATCCGAACCCATATCTAACCTCGCCTCATACAATAGTGACCCTCACCCCAAACTAACGAAGGCCATTCAACCACACTGGAGGACTCCTCCCCCACCTTCATCATTACCTTCAATTTTGGGCCCGCATCCATCCACTTTAATAGGGGTGCTTCCTACTCCCATACTTCATAGAGGCAAGTCATCTCCATTACTCTCTCAACCCATCAGACATATATCTCTTCCAATCCATCGACCAACACCTCCTAAACCAAAGTCACCAACCCTCACTGCAACAAAACATCCAGACCCGTTAGTAGGTTCTTATGCCTTGCTATTACGGCAATTATTGCAGTCCTCTCGTATCAATCTCCCACCACTTAGACCATATCAATCTCTCAGACCAAAACCCCCCTGGTTTGATGACACTCGCATTTGTGCATATCATCTCACGCCTGGGCATGACACTGAGCATTGTTGTGCCCTCAAGGTTGTCATTCACCAATGTCTGAGGAATGACACCCTTCTTCTCGACCACATTATCCAAAAACCTTTAACACCACCCCACTCATCAACTCTCAGATCAAGGCCATCTTGGTTCGACAACTCTAAATTTTGTCATTATCACCACACTCCACGACATGACACTGAGCATTTTTGTGCTCTTAAAGCTGTCATTCGTCAACAATGGAGAAAGGATTCCCTTCTCATTAAGGATCCTCTTGACCACCCCTTCGACAAATCATCAACACCAACCCATGCTTCTCAAACCTCATCACCTAAATTGGGATCTCCATGCCAGACTAGGGTCCCTTCAATGCCTTTAACCCCCTTATTCGACATCAACACAGTTAATCTGACCACCAAGCCTCAACCGACCTTGACCAATCTATCAAACATTCTCCTTAGCCATTGGGGGAATTCAACTTTCATCCAAGCCTTGACCAACCTTTCAACCCAATCTTGACCACATATCAATCACATTTTTAATCCTAAACCATCGACCCGACCTTGACCAAACATTCAACCCGACCTCAATCAGACCGTCGACCCGACCTCAACCAAACATTCAACCTATCCTCGACCAAACATTCAAACCAACCTCAATCAAACCTTGATCAAATATCAACCAACTTCCTCAGCATCGTCCCCAAACTTCGACCAAACATTGACCAACCCATTCAACATCAATCAACATGTGACCAATTTGGAACGAAGCAAATGGGGCAAGTTTTCTCCCAATTGACTCAAACCTTGCATCATAACATAATCATGGGTCAAGATTTATCAGAACCTGAGCCCCTTTATGTCTTACATCTTTGACCAGTCCACTGTTAGTCAAGTAATTATTCACTTGACATTTAACTTGAGCTTGTCCCTTGAGCAATCCCCGTCATTGTCATTCCTATCTCCTTCAACCCTCAATCCTAACCCTTTTGTCAAGCATGAATGCTTTGTCCTAATAAAAAGGAAACCCTCTAAACCTCTATAGTCAAGTCCATGACCAAAAGTCCAGTCAGCAAATTAATCAAATGTAAATATCAAAATGGGATGCATATTCCAAGGTCATAAAATTATAAATGTAGACTGCTCCCTTGAAGGACAACTGCATCATCATTGCTATATTCACTAGACTGCTCCCTTGAAGGACAGCTAGGCCAAAGTCATATAAAACATCAAAAGTAGAATATAGACCACTCCCTCGAAGGATGGCTATGCATAAATTTTGCTACATACACAGCATTATCTCTGAAGCTTCCCGCATCGATCAGCTTCACAACATGACCACAAAGTAAGACAATATCCCATTGTAGGCTTCCTGCATCGATCAGTCTGCCTTCAAAAAAAACTGACTAACAAACTTTAAGAGTCATGGACTTGTCTATAGTCGTTCTTGGGGCCACCTATAAAAGGGGCAAAGTTGTTCCTACCAAAAAGGGCTCCCCCTTCCATCTCATATCAATCCTATCACCCCAACATACTCAAGGGATTTTGAAGTGATTCGATTACCGCTCTAACACAACCACTGGTCAATGATGCAATGCATAAGCGGGTCTTTTGTTTCTAAACAATCCCCTTATCCATGCCATCATTCTGGTCCTTGTCAATGAAAGAGCAATTTGCCTTTCACTTTTTGACACATCTTGGTCATGCATCCAACCAAATCATTATCTATCCAACCCAATCATCATCTATCTAACCAAACCCAAACCAAACCAATCAAACATTTTCAGACCAATGACATCATCATAGAACATTCACATAGTTTCTATGGACAATAATACACATGGAAACTATCGACCAGACGCAATTTATGTTAAGCATAAACCAATACTTGCTGAAGCATAAATCAACCTCAATTCATCTTTAGCATACATCCATCACGAATATGGACAATTGCTAGGGATGAAAGACCCCTCAACCAATGTTGTAGAATACACCATTTGGAAAAGGCTGTAACATCTTCTTATCCTCATCATTTCATCATGACCAAGACTAACCTATCGACCACTTTGACCGCACCAATCATCACTCATTTTGTCTCTCCTAGTTCAAACTACATTGGTCTGAGGCCCTCTGATCGGGGCTATGTAGGTAGCACTCAGATGATACGACATCATTTGGGGTTAGCTCGACCACCCTCGTTTGTTTGTCTCTCTGATGGACAAACCTTCTTTCCTCCCCCTCGACCAATGTGTTTCTAATGCAAAATTGCTTTCTACATTCAAAGAAGAAATAAGAAACTAAAAGATGGTCAAGGCTAGAAGTACCTGATAAAGTCGTGCGCACCAAAATCAGACGTTGAAAGATTCTCCTCTTTTTTTGTGGAGGAATGACACCTGTGAAGAAAAGGCTAAAACACAGAAAAACGTTAGTCAAAGATATGGTGGGTTGTCAGGCGAACGCCCAATCTCGGAAGTACGAAGACTCCCTAGAAGGATATCAACCCACTGATAAAAAAGTAGAATATTGGACGAAAGTAGATAATAATGATAGAAATAAATGACAGAAAATAAAAGAGCGTACCTGATATGCAGCACTGTTCTGCACAATTGCCGGCGTCGGTCTCTGTGGTGCCGACGTCGGTTAAGGTGCCGTCGTCGGTCGGGGTAGTGACCGGCGTCGGTAGGGGCAGGTTCTGGGAAAGGTCTGAACAGGTTTGGGACAGGGTCTGGGAGAGTCGGGACAGGGTCTGGGAGAGGTCTGAGAGAGGTGGGATAGAGTCTGGGAGAGTCGGGACAGGGTCTGGGAGAGTCAGGACAGGTCTGAACAGAGTCGGGACAGGGTCTGGGAGAGTCGAGACAGGTCTGAACAGAGTCTGGGGGGTTTTAGTCTAGACAGAGGCAGGGATGACAGAACTGATAAATAATAACTAAGAAAGAAATGAAATAAATAGAATAATACTTACCTGACAGAAGACGTGATGAAAGCCATAGTGTCAGTTGGCTGTGCAGATTGGTTGATGCCGAGAGTGTTGATGCTGAGAGTGTTGATGCCAGAGTTCGCAGGTTGATGGAGGAATTCGCAGGTTGGTTGATCAGCATTTCGAATAGCGTTCGGGGATCTGGTCTCGAATGGTTGGCGGAGGTTGATGAAGGCGGGGGACGGTTCTAGAGACGGTTCGTCAACTGTTTCGGGAAACCGAATGATAACTGGTAACGGATAACGGCAAGGTGACCGACGTCGGTAGGATTGCCGACGTCGGCCGATAGGTGACCGACGTCGGTGACATCAGTTGGGTAAAGACCGACGTCGGCAGATGTATAATGGGGATAGAGTCTACCTTTTGCTCTGTGCTCATCTTTACATGCTGCCAGGGTCAAGGTTGGTGGAACAAGTGATCGGCAAGGGTTCAATAGGCGAAGAAGAATAAGACGGGGAATGACCAGGGGAGTCGACACGATTTCGGTGTCTACATTTGCCCCTTTTTGTCTTGTTGGTTGTTCTGGACGAACTGCAAGACAAAAATAAGAGTGAGTGCCCCAGGTGAGGGATAAGGTTGATTTCGTCTTGTTGGTTGTTCGAATGAACTGCAAGACAAAAATAGGAAGCGAAATGCCCCAAGTAAGGATAAGGTATTCCCCCTCAAAGTAGGAGTTGAGGGAAGGGAACCGGGAATCGGGTGTGGATTTGATAAAGAGTGGATGAAAAAGGGGTGAGGGTGAACGCTGCAAAAGTCGTGATTGTGCGCATACCACTGCACGAGATGGTCAGGCCAAAGTGTCGCAGGTCAAGGGTCGAGGAGTGCCAAAATTGAAGTAACTGGGCCCCAGCATTTAGTCATCTGCTGATCGGGTCACTCAATCTAAGCTGAAGCTCCAAATGGGTCGTCGCATTCCAGGTATCCTGGGCTCAGGAAGTGCTCCTAGAAACATGAAAAAGTCACAAGTAGTGTGGATCAACTGGCTTGCGATCTTATACTTGTGAGGGTCCAAAAGGTCTGCGCACAATTCTGCTAACCAGTCATGAGGTAGCATACATGCAAAAACAACCAAGGCAACAACGTCTTGGAAGTGGTCGAGGTCGGAGGAGATAGGCATGATCTCCAATGGTTGGTGGTCGATGGATGGATGAATGGACGAAAGGATGCGGCTGAGCTAACTCCAGAAGACCCCATGTCAACTGAGTGCTGCCTACATAGCCCTAGTGATAGGGCCTCAGGCCGATGTAGTTCTCCTTAGAAGGGAGGAAGGGTCAAAATGGATGGTGAGGAAAAAAAAGATGTTGCAGCCTTTTCCAAATGGTGTATTCTGTAACATTGGTTGAGGGGTTTTTCATCCCTAGCAATATCCCATATGCGTGATGGATGTATGCTAAAAATGAATTGAGGTCTATTTATGCTTCAGCAAGTATTGGTTTATGCTGAACATAAATTGGGTCGAGTCGATAGTTTCTATGTGTATTGGTGTCCATAGAAACTAGGGTGAACAGGGTAGGTCATGTTGATGGTCTGAAAAGAGAGTTGAGCGAAGTTGATTGACAAGGGTGAAGGTGAATGTGACCAAAGTGCAGAAGAAGTGAAAAGCATATTGCTCTTTCATTGACAAGGACCAAAAAGATAGCATAGATAGGGGTTATGAGAATCAAGAGCCCCATTCATGCGTGACGTCGTTGACCATAGTTATGTTAGAGCGGTAATCGAATCACTTAGACATTAAAGTGAGCTCGAAGTCCCTTGAGCAGGTAATAGGAGGAGGAAAGAGGGTAACCCGTTTTAAGAGCGGAGATAACTTTGCCCCTTTTTATAGGAGACCCTGAGACAACTATAAGCCAAGTCCGTGACTCTTTTTTTTTTTTTTTTTTTTTGCGCAGACTGATCAATGCGGGAAGCCTACATAGAGATGTCATTTGATGTATGGTCATGTTGCGAAGCTGATCAATGCAGGAAGCTTCTAAAATAATGCTGTTTATTGCCAGAGTAGTCATAGCCATCTTTCGAGGGAGTGGTCTAGATTTTTGTTTAATATAAAGGCTTTTGAATAGCTGTCCTTCGAGGGAGCAGTCTATTTATTACAGCAATGATAGTACAGCTATCCTTCGAGGGAGCAGTCTGTTTTGTTGATTTTGATATTGATATAGTGACCATGGATATGTTTTGACATCTTGATTTGTTTTGATAGAAGTGTGAGTCATGGACAAGATTATAGAAGGTCAAGGGCTCCCTTTTATTAGGACAGAGCATCCATACATCATAAAAGGGTTATAGGAATTGTTAAGAGGAATAGGGTTGAAAGGAAGTAGGATGAAGAGGACGGGGATTGCTCAAGGGACGAGCTCAAGTTAAGTGTCAAGTGGACGAATACTCAACTAGCAGTAGAACGGTCGCAGATGCAACGCATTAAGAGGCTCAGGTTCTGGGCGTCCATCAAGAGAAGACAGACGGTAAGTCCCTGATCCATACTTGTGTGTGATAATAAAAGGTCCGAGCCAATTAGGAGCAAACTTGCCTCGTTTACTTCGCTCCATGTTGGTCACGTGTTGATTCTCTTTGAGGATGAGGTCTCTGATGTTGAAATCTCGTTCTCGCAGATTTTTGTCATAGGTGCACTTGATGCGATGTTGATAGACATGGAGATGATTAAGGGAAGCAAGACGGTGTTCGTCAAGTAACTCAAGTTGAGCTAAGCGATCTTGACGAAAGTCATCGTTGGAAAGGATATCATGTAGAGAAATGTGGAGAGATGGGATCTGTACTTCGAGAGGTAAAACAGCCTCTGTTCCGTACACGAGAGAAAAAGGGGTAGCACCCGTAGAGGTTCGGATGCTAGTGCGGTAAGCCCACAAAGCGAAGGGAATGTGAATGTGCCAATCCTTGCCTGTGTCACTGACCACTTTCATGAGAATTTTGGTGAGAATTTTGTTGGAAGCCTTGGCCTGCCCATTTACTTGTGGGTAGTAAGGCGAAGAGAAACTGAGTTTGATGCCGAAGGAGTCGCATAGCTTTTGGACAGTTTTGTTTTTGAAGGACTTGCCATTATCAGTGATGATTTTATGAGGGACACCGAAACGATAGATGATATGGGTGTTAATGAAGTCGACGATCTTGTCAGCTTTTGTGGAGACGAGAGGAATGGCTTCCACCCACTTGGTGAAATATTCAGTGGCTGTGATGATGGATTGATGACGAAGAGACGAATGAGGGTTAATCTCACCGATGAGATCTAAACCCCACTGAGAAAAAGGCTAGAAATCCTGAGCAACTTGCAAGGCGTGACTGGGGAGATGAAGCAAGTTAGAGTGCTGCTGACACTTGATGCAATGCCGAACATAATCGCTACAGTCTTCATGAAGAGTAGGCCAATAATAGCCCAGACGAAGGATGCGCTTGGAAACCAAATTTCCACTAAAATGTCCGCCACAAATTCCATCGTGGACTTGCTGAATGGTGTGAGATGCTTCAGTGGAGGTGAGACAACGAAGAAGGAGGCCGTCAAAGCCTCACTTATAGAGAAGACCCCCTAGCATGGTATAGTGAGCAGTACGCTTGATAAAAGCTCGTCGTGCATTACTAGAGAGGTTTGGAGGAATGATAGAGAGAGATAAGAAGTCCACAAGTTGCTTATACCAAGCATCTTGTGGGCTTGTGTCTATAGTGTTGACATGATGAATGTGAGGAGAGATATATGAAGGCAACGGCACACGACGCACCGTGACAAAAAGTCTGGATGCAGATGAGGAAGATGGGATATGTGAAGCGAGAGAAGCCATAGTGTCAGCAAACTTGTTCGTGGATCGAGGAACAATCTGTAAGAGGAAATGGTCGAAAGATGCAAGGAGAATGTCAGCACGATTTTTGTACCTTTGCAAAATTTCATTTTTACAGAGGTATGAACCGTTGACCTGATTGACGACGAGCTGTGAGTCGCCGAAGATGTTGATGGACTTGGTGCTGAGAGAGAGGGCGGTCTGAAGTCCCAAAATTAAGGCCTCGTATTCGGCCATATTATTGGTACAATCAAAGTCGAGTTTAAAAGACAAAGGCATGGGCTCCCCTTTGAGTGGGATAAGAATGACCCCAGCACCTCCACCTAGTTGACATTTGGATCCGTCAAAGAACATAGTCATCTGATAGGTGGTGTCGTCGGAGGAAAGCGCAGCGATAGACTCGTCAGGGAATTCACACTGCAAAGGTTGAGTGTCAGGAAGAGGGGCATGTGCTAGTTGATCAGCGATGGTTTGCCCCTTGATAGATTTCTGCTGGATGAATTCGAGATCAAACTCAGCAAGCAGCATGAGCCACCGAGCCATACATTGATTTTGATATGGCTTGGAGTGCATATGTTTGAGAGGATCGGTGTGGGTGATGACAAAGGTTTTGTGACTGAGAAGATAGTGGCGAAGCTTAGTAGCAGCAAAGACTAACGCCAAACAGAGTTTCTCGATATGGGTATACCGAGTTTCATAGTCGACCAGTGTGCGGCTGATATAATAAATGGCTTGCTCACGGTGATGCTCGTCTCGGTGCGCGATCATGGCACCTAACGAATGGTGAGTGGCTGAGATATAAAGGTAGAAGGGTTGGTCATCTTTAGGTGGAATGAGAACTGGTGGAGAGTCCAGATAGCGTTTTAAGGCTTCAAAAGCCTCTTGACAGTCCTTATCCCATGTAAAAATGACATCCTTCTTAAGGAGATGATGAAAAGGTTGGCAGCGGTCAGAAAGCTGCGAGATGAAGTGGCGAATGGACTGGAGCTTGCCTTGCAAACTGCGAAGCTGCTTGAGATTGGTCGGGGGAGGCATTTCGAGAATAGCGCGAATCTTGGAGGGATCTATCTCGATGCCACGGAAGGAAACGATGAAGCCGAGAAGCTTGCCAGAGAGGACCCCAAAGACACATTTCTTGGGGTTAAGATGGACATTGTACTGAAGAAGACGAGAAAAGATGATGTTGAGAATGGTCAGATGGTCACGGCAAAATTTGGATTTGCCGAGAAGGTCATCCACATAGTCCTCCATGATTTTGTGGAAGAGATCGTGGAAAATATAGGTCATGGCACGCTGATAAGTGGCGCCTGCGTTCTTCAAGCTGAAAGGCATGACTCGATAGCAAAAGGTCCCCCATGGGGTGATGAAAGTAGTCTTGTGCTGATCTTCTAGAGCAATCAGGATTTGATTGTATCCTGAAAACCTGTCCATAAGAGATAGCATCTCATGGCCAGCCGTAAGATCAACGAGCTGGTCAATGTTAGGAAGAGGAAAGTCGTCTTTAGGACAGGCTAGATTAAGGTCACGATAGTCTGTGCAGATCTGAATCCCCCCAGTTGCCTTGGTGACTGGGACGATGTTAGAGACCCACTATGGATAATCGATGGGTTGGATGAAGGAGACAGAAAGGAGACGCTGAAGCTCCTCCTTGACAAGGAGGGCAACGCGAGGATGCATCTTTTAAAGCTTTTGCCTGACAGGCTTAGCCTCTAGTTTGGTGACAATGTTATGGGTAACGATGGTGGGGTCGATGCCAGGCATATCACTGTAAGTCCAGGCAAAGGCCTTGCTATGGTCGGAGAGGAACTGGGTATAGTCAAGCTACTCCTGAGCGTCTAAAGATTGGCCAATCTTTAAGACATGAGGAACATCAGAAGAAGGAAGGTTGATGTCAATGGTTGATTCATTTAACATAACCTGGGTCTCAGAAGGGAGGGAGCGCTGGATGAAAGAATCATCAGCGCCCATGTAGGAAAGAATGGCGTCATCGTCAATGCAGTGAATAGTGTGAATGGTTGCCGACTCATCTTCGATCATGGTGGGAAGAATGAGAGGGAGAGACTTGGATACCCCATTGAGCTGATAAGTCAAGGGGTACAGACGGATGGTGTTTATGGAAAAAAAAAACTAGGAGGAATGGAAACCACTGACTCCGTAGGTGAAGGTGGCGAAATAGGTGAGTGTGGAGGAGATTGGTCAAGGATTGGTTCAGGATAAAGGTCTACAGGGTCTTGAGTGGGGTCGTGATATCCCAGACCATACCGTTTCTTGGCGTCGTCATCATTGAGCGGTTGGATAGGCTGATGGGAGCCCTGCTCATAGCGTCCGAAACCAAAACCCTTCCATGCACACCTATAAAGGTAAGTATGTGCAAAGGTGGGGTTGCCAAGAAATGAAAAGTCTGATGTGAAAGGTTGGGGTGAAGAAAGAGGATTACTGGCAGTAGGAGCTTGATTAAGCCCTCCATAGACGAGGTTGGTGCGGAGGTGAGGGGGACCATAAGGTATGATCATCCCGATCCGATGGTCGTAGCTGGGGCTATGATGAAGGCGTCCATACTCTTGCGGAGTTTGGAACATGTCTAAAGCCAGCAAGCGATACTCTCCCAATGAAAGTCTTTGGAAGACGTCTTCCATGGGGTCTGTAGTTGTCACTAGAAGGGGAGGTGTAAGGGCGACCACCTGTTGCGAACTGGTCGAAGCTTCCGCAGATGGAGGCAGTGCCGAGGTTGATGGCTTGATAGGAATGAGGACATCGTTTGGACGGTAGGTGGTATTACATGTTTTGAAAGGTGAAGGGTCAGCGGGAATGGTGTGGACTTGTCCGTCATGCTCAAACTTCACACAACGGTGCAGGGTGGAGGGGACACAGGCCATGGCGCGGATCCAGGGTCGGCCCAGCAAGATGTTGTATTGGAACTCTCCTTCGATGATGTAGAAGAGCTCCGGGACTGTGCGTGGACCAACGTAAATATGAAGGATGACTGTGCCAATGGTCGTGGCAGTGGTGTCGTTAAAAGAGCGTAGGATCGCGTCAGTTTTGGAGACGCAATTCTTGGGAAGAGCCAATTGATCAAAGGCATGAGTGGAGATGATGTTGATGCTAGCGCCCCCATCAATCATAATGCATTTAATGCGTGTCTGATCAATGTAGGCAGTGATAAAGAGGGCGGCATCCTGATCTTCCGTGTTGGATGTAGGAATCTCAGAATCGCTGAATGTTATAGAGGCAACAGGGGCTAAGGAGTGGACAAGGGCAGCAAGTGGCTGGGGATCCTCAGGTTGGACCTTCGCTGCCTGCAGGGCTTGGATGAGGGCTTGACGATGTTGGGGTGAGGTTTGGATGAGATCGTAGAGGGACATCTTCACAGGCGTCTGGTCAAGCTGTTTCAACATGGAGTCGTGGATTGGTCCGGAAGAGGAAGAAGAAGAAGAAGAGGGTTGAGGTGCGCCAAGGATAGAAATCTTAGGCTTAGGCGGTTGAGGTGGATTGACGAAAGGGTAGGTCCAAGGGATGGCGGCCTTTTCTTTCGCCTTATCCTTTTGTGACCTAGTGGTGATGTGAATGGCATTGATTTCAAAGATGGGAGGTGAAGATGATGAAGGGGTTGTAACCGGTTGATGAGATGTGGATGGGTTTGAAGAGGTTGACGGGTTATGAGAAGGAGTCAAGGGGCGGTCGAAAGTGTCCTCAAAGAGAAGAGTGTCTTTCTCCAGATAACGGTGAATGACAGCCTTGAGGACACATCAAGTCTCGGTGTCATGTCCTGGTGTACGATGATATAAACAAATCTTCGTGTCGTCGAACCAGGAGGGTTTAGACCCGAGAGGTTGAAAGGGCTTGATGGGTGGAAGAGTTAAGCTAGAAGTTTGCAAAAGTCATTGCAAGATCAAAGAGTATGAGCCCACTAAAGGGTCCATGCTCATTGATGTATGCGATGTCGGTGACTTTTGCTTGGGCGAAATGGGAGGAGGTTTTCGTACCACCTTCTGGGTTGATGGTGTGATGACAGGCGGAGACGGTACACTCTTCGTGAGAGGTATCGCCCTTTTGGGAGAGGGTAGGCTAGTGGTAGGTAAAGGAAGCAAAGGAGGCAACCGGTTTTGGTTAGAGGTTGGAGCGGGAAGGACTCTGGTTAAGGTTGAAGGATGCGGGCCCAAAATGGAGGGCAATGGTGACGGAAGAGGAGGCGTTCGCCTCTGTGGTTTGGCAGTCTTTTGAGATTTAGGTTGAAAACTACTATTGGTTGAAGTTTGGGTTAAGTCCACCTTCACTTGTGGATGAGTGAGGTTGGAGACGGGGCAAACGCCAAGTGATTTGATAGGTTTAGGTGGAGTAGATGAGGGTTTTGGTTTTGATGAAGTTGATGAAGATGTAGACGGTTTGGAAGTGGAGATCGGATTTTTGTTGATAGTCTTAGGAGGTTCCACCATGGGAGGATTAGCAGCATGAGATGAGAGGGCCCGGGCTTGTTGAAGAGCTGTGAGACGGTCCCACAATCCCTGATGTTCCACTTTCCTAGAAGGGAGAAGTTCGAGTCTCTCCACTAGTTGAGAAAATGGCTGAGAAGATACGGGATGAGGTTTAGGCTCTTGAGAAGATGCCAATGGTTGTGGGACTGAAGGTGAGACGAATGTAGTAGTCTCGGGCCCAAAGCATGGTGAAGTTGTGACAGGTTCATGTTTGGTTGGAGATGAAGGAGAGATAGGTTCTTCTCTGGGTGGAGAAGAAACTGGTGAATGAAGCTCCTCAAGCGGGTAAAGGGCAGGGATGATAGTGCCCTCCACTTGTGGCTGAGGAGTAGGAAAGGTTGGGTCCTCCATGGGCAGCAAGAAGGAAGATGGTGAAACTGGCGGTGCTGGTAAGGTCGAGGCATCCTCCAAAATGAGAGAAGTTGAGGGAGAACTAGCCGGAGAAAGAGGTTCGTCCACATGTGATGGATTGATGGATGAACTCACCTCTTGGGGTTGGTTAGAAATGAGGGGCGAGACCGTATTGACTGTTCGAATATTATGTTCATGGGTATTGTCAGCCAAGGTCTGGACGTTGTTTTGGGTTGGTGGATGATTAGGGAATGGTTGTTTGAAGATATCGATACCCTGATTAGGAGGGGCGTTAGGATTGTCGAGGATGAGGTCACCCTTTTCCAACATGTCTTGGACTATGTTTTTAAGGGTTTTATAGTTGCCCATGTCATGACCTTTAACACGGTGGTAGTGGCAGAAGTCATTCTCCCTATACCACGCAGGGATGGCGCGTGAGGGATCAAATTGTGGTGGAGGTCGGATCTGAGGGAGGTTGATGGCCCCTTGTTTGACGAGTTTTTCCAGCACAGACGCGTATCATTCTCCAAGTGGAGTAAACTGTCGCTGTATGTATCTCTGCTGAAATTGGCGAGTGGCGCTCATGGACGTGGATGGTTCAGGTTGATTAGTTGAAGGTGAAGAAGAGGAAGATCTAACAACCACAGCATTTGCTGAAGCTTTAGATTTAGGATTGGACGAGGAGGGCTTAGAAGAAGGGTCATTGGTTTTGGAGTTGGGATTCTTACTCCGCAACTTGACTTTATTCTCCTCAACGGCGCGTAACTCAAGTTTACGAGCCATCGTGAAGGCCTCGTCAAAAGTGCGGAAGGTTTGAACCCTCAAGGTAGAAGAAATATCTTTAGCACAGGCTTGAGAGAAAAGTTCAATAAGCTCAGGCTGAGGTAAAGAAAATGAAAGTTGATTGATAAGGCTCCTCCACCGAGCGACAAAATCAGCAATAGATTCATCCTCAAACTGGCGAATAGAATAGAGGTCTGTGATAGAGACCTTCTTGGTGATATTGATGGAGAAATGATCGAGGAAGAGCTGGGCCAGCTGAGTGAATGTGAGGATGGAATGGCTGGGAAGAGAGCTGTACCAGTCAAGTGCAGCACCCGAGAGGGACATGGGAAACGTGCATAAGAGCAACGCATCATCATGGGCGATAAGGTAACAGGCATGTCTGAATTCCCGTAAATGTTGTTGTGGGTCTTCCTTGCTCTGGAAACGAGAAAACTTAGGAAGTTCCCACTGGTTGGGATATGGTCTGATGGGGACAGAAGGATGGATGGGCTCGTTACAGATTTGTTCGTACGAGAGAGTGTTGCGTGAGCCGATAATGGAGGTCTCTAGGTTGGACATTTTATCCATCAGCATCTTGATAATAGGGTGGAGCACCTCCTAGATTGTGAGGCACTTAAAAGAGGCTGGAAGAGGTATACGACGTAGTCGGTTGTACCAATAAGGGCGCAACGTACGGATGACTAGTCGTAGGGATGGAAGAAGTGACTAAGGATGATTGGATGGAAGGCATGGCTAGGTTTGATGTTGTCATGGGAGGTTGGTTAGAGGTAACATGGGCTAACGGATGGGTAGCCACCCTAGTGTTGATAGAAGTAAGGGTGGGCAGAATAGAGACGACTAGGTTTTGAAAGGGGGTAGAAAGTGGTTGAGTGGACTGAGATTGATTGGGGGCCGAAACAACGGAAGGAGAGGCCACACTTGGATGGTTGGTGAAAGGTTGGTCATTGGTTGAGGCAACAGCTTGGGTGTCTAAGGGTTGGACTACAGACGTTGTTGATACGGCCGCCGTCGCGAGGAGAGAAGTCGGCATTCCATAAATTGGATTGCCAAAGGGGTCTCGCGTTTGGCTATTCGTGAGATAGTGTTGCAGGGCTTTGGTATTGAGGTCCAAGAATCGTGCGAAGTCTTGGTCCCCTTCTGGAATAATAGGCGTTTGGGTCGGAGATGGTTTGGTAGGAGTTCTTTCAGTTTCCGAGTTGAACTCCATTGTAGGGTTGGTTGTAGGCGGGGTAGATGGAAGAGGATGATGCCTCGCGTGATCAACTAGAGCCTTGGCTTGGCTATGAGTCAAAACCATTCAAGGCAAGGGAGAACGTCCTCACAAGCTCAAACAAGCAGATAAGAACCAAAAAGATTGAAGACACAAGCAGATCCTAAAACCCTAGAAGTAAATTATTAGGATTATAGTGGCTTATGCCTTAGAATATGTGTATAGAGGAAGATTGGCTTTGTGAGTCGGGTCCTAGAAGAAGCAGTCTATGGATGGTTTCGGGTTTTGTTATGGTGCTCAAGAAATCTGTGTTAGCTTCCGTACAGGCCTGGTGCTAAGGAGCAAGCTCCCCTCACTTCACGATTCCAGTGGTTAGCTGGTTTCGCTTAGCCAAAATATACTTCCACTAGAGTTTATCCTCCGCCAGAGAACGGAGTGGGCTTCCCCCTTGGTGATGAAATCCAAGTAGGGTCACCGGGACGGGTAAGGTATCCACTGGGGGATGAAATCCCAGTCGGGCCTTGTCTCAGGTAAGTTTTATGTTTGTTTTGTGCAGGTGGTTCGGTAGTGTAACATCAAGTGATCTAGATTAATTCAATATGCGGTTTAATTACTATGTGTGGTCTAAAAGATGCAGGCAATCAGAAATGAATGCAAAGTGTTTTAATGTCCAAGTCGAAATGTTTGTTCGTATGAAGACGAATGGAGAAAGAGTCGAAGAATATGAGTTTTAGCTAGTCTAGAAGTGCAAGAAAGAAAGAAATGTTCGTTTTAGTTCTGCTTATGATGTCGTTTAAGAAGAGACGAAAGGAGGCGAAAAGGAAGAAACCTAATGCATCTAAATGAATGAAAGAAAGAAAGAACCCAAGGAGGACCTAGGGTCCCACCGGGCGTGCCAGAATGTTTCTAATGCAAAATTGCTTTCTACATTCAAAGAAGAAATAAGAAACTAAAAGATGGTCAAGGCTAGAAGTACCTGATAAAGTCATGCGCACCGAAATCAGACATTGAAAGATTCTCCTCTTTTTCTGTGGAGGAATGACACCTGCGAAGAAAAGGCTAAAACACAGAAAAATGTTAGTCAAAGATATGGTGGGTTGTCAGGCGAACGCCCGATCCCAGAAGTACGAAGACTCCCTAGAAGGATATCAACCCACTGATAAAAAAGTAGAATATTGGATGAAAGTAGATAATAATGACAGAAATAAATGACAGAAAATAAAAGAGTGTACCTGATATGCAGCACTGTTCTGCACAGTTGCCGGTGTCGGTCTCTGTGGTGCCGGCGTCGGTTATGGAATGTGCCGACATCGGTTAAGGTGCCGTCGTCGGTCGGGGTAGTGACCGGCATTGGTAGGGGTAGGTTCTGGGAAAGGTCTGAACAGGTTCGGGACAGGGTCTGGGAGAGTCAGGACAGGGTCTGGGCAAGGTCTGAGAGAGGCGGGACAGAGTCTGGGAGAGTTGGGACAAGGTCTGGGAGAGTCGGGACAGGTCTGAACAGAGTCGAGATAGGGTCTGGGAGAGTCGAGACAGGTCTGAACAGAGTCTGGGGGGTTTTAGTCTGGACAGAGGCAGGGATGACAGAACTGATAAATAATAACTAAGAAAGAAATGAAATAAACAGAATAATACTTACCTGACAGAAGATGCGATGAAAGCCATAGTGTCAGTTGGCTGTGCAGATTGGTTGATGCCGAGAGTGTTGATGCTGAGAGTGTTGATGTCAGAGTTCGCAGGTTGATGGAGGAATTCGCAGGTTGGTTGATCAGCATTTCGAATAGCGTTCGGGGATCTGGTCTCGAATGGTTGGCAGAGGTTGATGAAGGCGGGGGACGGTTCCAGAGACGGTTCGTCAACCGTTTCGAGAAACCGAATGATAACTGGTAATGGATAACGGCAAGGTGACCGACGTCGGCAGGATTGCCGACGTCGGCCGATAGGTGACCGACGTCGACAACATCGGTCGGGTAAAGACCGACGTCGGCAGATGTATAATGGGGATAGAGTCTACCTTTTGCTCTGTGCTCATCTTTACATGCTGCCAGGGTCAAGGTTGGTGGAACAAGTGATCGGCAAGGGTTCAATAGGCGAAGAAGAATAAGACGGGGAATGACCAAGGGAGTCAACACGATTTCGGTGTCTACACAATGACCATTGGAGATCATGACTATCTCCTCCAACCGCGACCACTTCCAAGACAATGTTGCCTTGGTTGTTTTTGCATGTATGCTACCCCTTGACTGGTTAGCACAATTGTGCGCAGACTATTTTTGACCCTCACAAGTATAGGATCACAAGCCGATTGATCCGCCCTACTTGTGACTTTTTCGTGTTTCTAGGAACACTTCCTGAGCCTAAGATACCTGGAACACGACGACCCATTAGAGCTTCAACTTTAATTGAATAACCCAATCAGCAAATGACTAAATGCTGGGGCCTAGTTACTTCAATTTTAGCACTCCTCAACCCTCAACCTGCGACAATTTGACCTGACCATCTCGTGAAGTGGTATACATGCAATCACGACTTTTGCAGTGTTCACCATCTTCATCCACTCTTTGTCAAATTAGCACCCGATTTCAGGTTCCTTTCACTCGACTCCTGCTTTGAGGGGGAATCCAACATCCATAATCAGGGCAACCAATCCTCTTATTTTTGTCTTGCAGTTCACTTGAACAACCAATAAGATGAAATCAACCTTATCCCTCACTTGGGGCAACCAACTCCTATTTTTGTCTTGCAGTTCGTCTAGAACAACCAACAAGACAAAAAGGGGCAAATGTAGACACTGAAATCATGTCTACCCCTTGGTCCTTTCTCCCCCTCTTAGTCCCCTTCATCCACTTAACCACTCCTACCCCATGTCCTATTAATTTGAAATAATTAGCTATTTTAAATTAATAAAATCCCTTTTCTCTCTCTCCCTTGCCACCTCACCACCCTTGGATACCCTTCTTGGATTCCCTTACTCCCCACATGGCCAATATTAATGCTTAGACTCCCATTCTAACTTCTCCCCTTTAACCTCTCACATCCATTTAGCCACCTTCGACTATTTCTTCCTTGGACTCGCTGACCCGACAGTTGGGAAAATGGATGAAAGGCTATTTTTAGCCTTTTTCCTACCTTCTAGCTGCTGACGTCGATCAACTGTCAACCGACGTCAGTGATATTGCCGATGTCGGTAGCCTTCATAATGGTTTTCTGCATCTGTTATCTCTCTTCGCCTCTCTCTCACATCCAGACTCTTGAATTCTTCCATCCGTCAATCTTTCACTGCTCTCTCTTCCACTGCTAACTCTTTGGCTGTAGGTACACATCAAGAAACATTCTCTAGGGACTCTGCATAAGTTTTCTACATCAACAACAGGGACTCTACCTTTGTCAGTAGCACCAACAATAGGGACACCAGTCTGCAACACTCCTTCAAGCCATTCACAGATAAGTATTTTGTTTGTGCTTTCATTATGTTTTCTAGTTATGTGCTTCTAAGTTATGAACTAGATTCAACACTCCCTATCACCAGACCAGACCAGACGCGAATCCTCATCTCCCTATCTCTCTATTGGCCTCCTCTATCCTTCTTTCCCTTTTTGACATTTTGTCCATTGCCCCCGACCTTTGCACAGACTCTTAGCCCATTAACCAAAACCAGACTCTCAGACCCAAACCCCCAGACCATTCAACCAAGACCAAAACTCTGTCTCAGACCCATCCACAGACCAAAACTCGTCCAGACCTCATCCACAGACTACTACCCCGATCGACGCTGGTCACTTCCCCCACCGACGTCGGCAAACTAATTGACGTCTGTATCCTTACAACCGATGCCGGTAGGACCACTGACACCGGCGACTATGACCGGCCTGACAACAACATTCAGGTAAGTATTTGCTTCCACTTTTCATTCTATCTTTATCATTTTCAGTCTTTTATCTTTTTGTCCTTTATCAGACATCTTTTATTAATTAGTGGGTTGACATCTCTCAAGCTTTTGCTTGGCAACCCACCATCTCCTTATCGAACGTCTTCTTTGTCTTAGTCTCTTTCTCTTGTAGGTGTTATTCCTCCACAGCCAAAGAGGAGTTATCACTTCATCTGGATTACGGTGCACATGACTATATCCAGGTACATCAAACCTTGACCATTTCTTTAAGTTTCTTAATTCTTCTTTGAATGTAGAAAACGATATAGCATAGAAACAATGACTATGGGTCTAGTAAATATAACTCTACATCCTCCCTCATGTTTCACATAGAATCTTGAGGGATACCCTATATAAGTCCAAACTAATGTCTTACTCACCTAAAGGGGATGTGTTTCTATGCTATTTGCTTTCTACATTCAAAGAAGGAATTAAGAAACTAAGAAGAATGGTCAAGGTTAGATGTTACCTAGATGTAGTCATGCGCACCGAAATCAAATGTTGGAAGGTACTCCTCTTTGGCTGTGGAGGAATGACACCTGCAAAGAAAAAGAGACTAAAACACGAAAAATGTTAGATGTGGAGATGGTGGGCTGTCAAGTAAAAGCTTGATCCCTGAAGTACGAAGACTTCCTTGAGGGATATCAACCCACTGATTAAAAATATAATATTTGACAGAAACATAAATATTGAAAGACAAAATGAAAGAAATAAAAGACATAAAGCAAAATATGTACCTGATATGTAGCAAATTGCTCTACACAGTCGCCGGTGTCGGTCTCTATGCCAGTGTCGATCGAGGAAGGGTACTGACATCGATTAAAGTGCCAGCGTCGGTAGGGGTAATGACCGGCGTCGGTCGGGCCAGCAGTTTTTGGACGGGGTCTAGTCAGGTCTGGACAAGGTTTTAGGATTGCAGAATGGTCTGAAGTTTTCGTCTGGGGGTTAGGGAGTTAGTTTGGGAGTCAGAGGGATTGTTTGGGGGTTTGGTGCAGAAATCTAGGCAGAGTTATAGACTATATATTTTGGAAAGGGTGGATAGAGGTGATACAAGAGGAAGTCAAGTCGAGTTTCTAAATCTAAGTCAGGGTGGTAATATCAATTAAAAATAATAACCAGAGAAAAAAATAAAATCATAAAACAAACGCTTACCTGTTACATGCTGAAGATAGAGTAGGAGACATAATTGATGTTGTCAGTGTGTTGTAGAAGTTTGATGTAACAGACCTCCAATGAGATGACTGAAGCAGAATACCTATATCGAAGATAGAGAATACGAGAGATTTGATTACAGATTGATTGGATGCAAAATTTGGCTGATCCTCTGAAGGTCAAATGAAAGAATGTTTTGAAAGAAGGTCTGATAACTGATCGAGAAACTGATTGGCAACTGAATAATGAAGCCTGGATAACAGATAACGGATAACGGATCCTGTGTTTGGGTCGAGAATGCATTATTAAGGATAACCGATGCCAGCAAGATTGCTGACATCGGCCGAGGGGTTACCGACGTCGGTGACATCAGCCGAGTAGTGATCGATGTCGGCAGATGCAGAATGGGGATAGAGGCTAATTTTAGCTTTTTTCTCATTTTTACATGCTGCCAGGGGCAAGGCTCATGGGAAAATGGTCGATAGGGGTTAAATAGGTGTGGGAGAATAAAATGGGGGTTAAGGGGAGGATGACAAGGGTTAGACACAATTTCAGTGTCTACATTTGCCCCTTTTTGTCTTGTTGGTTGTCCTGGATGAACTGCAAGACAAAAATAGGAGTTAGTTGCCCCAGGTGTGGGATAAGGTTCATTCCATCTTGTTGGTTGTTCGAATGAACTGCAAGACAAAAATAGGAGGTGGTTGCCCTAGGTGGATGAGGTATTCCCCCTCAAAGTAGGAGTTGAGGGAAGGGAACCGGGAATCAGGTGCTGATTTGACAAAGAGTGGATGAAGAATGGTGAGTGTGAATGTTGTAAAAGTCATGATTACATGCATACCACTTCACGAGATGGTTAGGTCAAATTATCTCAGGTCAAGGGTTGAGGAGTGCCAAAATTGAAGTAACTAGGCCCCAACATTTAGTCATCTACTGATTGGGTTATTCAATCTAAGCTGAAGCTCCAATGGTCATCATGTTCTAGGTATCTCGGGCTCAAGAAGTGCTCTTAGAAACACAAAAAGGTCACAAGTTGTGTGGATCAACCAGCTTGCGATCCTATACTTGTGAGGGTCCAAAATATAGTCTGCACACAATTTGGCTAACCAGTCATGAGGTAGCATATAGGCAAAAACAACCAAGGCAACATTGTCTTAGAAGTGGTCGAAGTCGGAGGAGATAGGCATGATCTCCAATGGTCATTGGTCGAGGTGGATGAATGGATGAAAGAAAGTGGCCGAGCTAACCTCAGAAGATGTTATGTGCTCTGAGTGCTGCCTACATAGCCCTTGTGTGAAGGGCCTCTGGCCAATGTAGTTCTCCCTAAAAGGGAGGAAGGGTCAAAGGGATGGAATTGGTCTTGGTCAAGGGCAAAGGTCATGGTTAAAAGGAGGAAAGAAGGTTTGTCCATCAGAGAGATGAAAAAATGAGGGTGGTCAAGCTAACCCCAAAAGATGTTATGTCATCTGAGTGCTGCCTACATAGCCCCGATCTTAGGGCCTCAGACCAATGTAGTTCGAACTAGTTGAGAAGATTGGTCGATGATTGGTTTGGTCATGTGTCAAAATGATGAGGAGAAAAAGATGTTACAGCCTTTTCCAAATGGTGTATTCTACAACATTGGTTGAGGAGTCGTTCATCCCTAGCAATTTTCCATATTTGTGATGGATGTATGCTAAAGATGAATTGAGGTCTATTTATGCTTCAACAAGTATTGGTTTATGCTTAACATAAATTGCGTTTGGTCGATAGTTTCCATGTGCATTGGTGTCCACAGAAACTAGTGTGAATAGGCTATGGGAGTGGCTTGAAAAGAGAGTTGAGTTGAGTTGATTAGGTTTGACAAGTGATGAAGTTGAATGTGACCAAAGTGTAGAAGAAGTGAAAGGCATATTGCTCTTTCATTGACAAGGACCAGAATGACAGCATAGATAGGGGTTATTAGAATGAAGAGCCCCATTCATGCATGACATCGTTGACCATATGTTGTGTTAGAACGGTAATCGAATCACTTTGATATTAAAGTGAGATCAAAGTCCCTTGAGCAGGTGTTAGGATAGGAGGAAATAGGGTAACCCATTTTGAGAGCAGAGATAACCTTGCCCTTTTCTATGGGAGACCCTGAGACAACTACAAGTCAAGTCCATGACTCATTTTTTTTTTGGGTTGCAGACTGATCAATGCAGGAAGTCTGCATAGAGATGTCATTGTGCTTGGTGGTCAGTTGTGAAGCTGATCAATGTGGGAAGCTTATAAGATAGTGCTGTTTATTGCCAAATTAGTCATAGCCATCCTTCGAGGGAGTGGTCTAGAATTTTGCTTAATATAAGGGCTTTTGAATAGATGTCCTTCAAGGGAGTAGTCTATTAGCTACAACAATGATAATACATCTGTCCTTCGAGGGAGCAGTCTATATTTTTAATTTGATATTGATATGGTGACCGTGGATATTTTGACATCTTGATTTGTTTTGCTAGAAATGTGAGTCATGGACAAGATTATAGAAGGTCAAGGGCTCCCTTTTATTAGGACAAAGCATCCATACTGTATAAAAGGGTTATAAAGGAATTGTTAAGGGGAGTAGGGATGAAAGGAATTAGGACTAAGAGGATGGGGATTGCTCAAGGGACGAGCTCAAGTTAAATGTCAAGTGAACGAGTACTCAACAAGCAGTAGAATAGTCACAGATGCAATGCATTAAGAGGCTCAAGTTCTGGTCGTCCATCAAGAGAGGATAGACGATAAGTCCCTGATCCATACTTGTGTGTGATAATGAAAGGTCCGAGCCAATTAGGGGTAAACTTGCCTCGTTTACTTTGCTCCATATTGGTCACGTGTTGATGATGATTAAGAAGTTGGTTGATGTGGTTGCTGATTTGTCGAGACTAGTCGAGGGCCGGGTCGAGATTGGTGTTTGGTTATGATTAAGAGGTCATGATAGGCAGTATAAAGTTGAACTCCCCCCATCCATTTGGTGGTAGGAAGAATGTCTAACACTCAGTGCAGATGAGATGGAGAGAAGATGAGGGGGAGAGACCTGGGTACCCCACCTGGTTGATAGGTCAGAGGTTCCCAAGCGAATGGCATTTAGGCATTGAAAAAGTTAGGAGGGATGGAAACCACCAACTCCGTAGGTGAAAGAGGAAGAATGGGTGAGTGTGGAGGAGATTGGTCAATGGTTGGCTCAGGGCAAAGGTCTACAGGGGCCTGATTGGGGTCATGATATCCCAGGCCATACCGTTTCTTGGCATTATCATCTTTGAGTGGCTCAATAGGCTGATTGGAGCCCTACTCATAGCATTCGAAACCAAAACCCTTCCATGCACACCTATAAAGGTAAGTGTGTGCAAAGGTGGGGTTGCTAAGAAATTAGAAGTCTGATGTGAATGGTTGGGGTGAAGAGAGAGGGTTGCCATCAGTAGGAGCTTGATTGAGCCCCCCATAGACAAGATTGGTTCAGAGCTAAGGAGGACCATAAGGCACGATCATCCCAATCTGATGGTCATAACTAGGGCTGTGGTGAAGGTGTCCATACTCTTGCGGAGTTTGGAACATGTCTAAAGTTAGGAAGTGATACTCCCCTAATGAAAGTCTTTATAAGATGTCTTCCATGGGGTCTGTGGTCATCGCTTGATGGGGAGGTGTGAGGGCGACCGCCTATTGGGAACTGGTCAAAGATTTCGCAGATGGAGGTAGTGCTGGGATTGATGGCTTGATAGGAATGAGGACGTCATTTGGACGGTAGGTGGTGTTACAAGTTTTGAAGGGTGAAGGGTCAGCAGGAATGGTGTGAACTTGCCCATCGTGCTCGAATTTCACACAACGGTGTAGGGTGGAAGGGACACAGGCCATGGCACGGATCTAGGGTTAGCCCAGCAACATGTTGTATTAAAACTCTCCTTTGATGATATAGAAGAGCTCTGGGACTATGTGTGGACCAACGCGGATGTGAAGGATGACTGTGCCAATGGTTGTGGCAGTGGTGTCATTAAAGGAGTGCAAGATTGCATCAGTTTTGGAGACGTAATTCTTGGGAAGAGCCAACTGATCAAAGTCATGGGTGGAGATAATGTTGATGTTAGTGCCTCCATCGATCATAACGTGTTTAATGTGTGTCTGATCAACATAGGTAGTGATGAAGAGGGCAGCATCCTGATCTTCCATGTTGGATGTGGGAATCTCAGAATCGCTGAATGTGATGGAGGCAATAGGGGCTAAAGAGTGGACAAGGGCAGCAAGTGGTTGGGGGTCCTCGGGTTGGACCTCTTCTGCCTATAAGGCTCTGATGAGGGCCTGACGATGTTGAGGTGAGGTTTGGATGAGGTCATAAAGAGACATGTTCACAGGCGTCTGGTGAAGTTGTTTCAACATGGAGTCATGAATTGCCCCTAAAGAGGGAGAAGAAGAGGGTTGAAGCATGCCAAAGATAAAAATCTTAGGCTTGGGTGGTTGAGGTGGATTGATGAAAGGGTAGGTCCAAGGAATGGCAGCTTTTTCTTTTGCCTTGTCCTTTTGTGACCTAGTGGTTATGTGAATGGCATTGATTTCAAAGATAGGAGGTGAAGGAGATAAAGGGGTTGTAACCTGTTGATGAGATGTTGATGGGTTTAAAGAGGTTAGAGGGTTATGAGAAGGAGTCAGGGGTCAGTCGAGAGTGTCCTCAAAGAGAAGAGTGTCTTTCTCTAGATAGTGGTAGATGACAACTTTGAGGGCATAGCAAGTCTCGGTATCATGTCCCGGCGTACGATGGTATAAGCAAATCTTCGTGTCATCGAACTAGGAGGGTTTAGACCTGAGGGGTTGGAAAGGCCTGATGGGTGGAAGAGTTATGCTAGAAGTCTGCAAAAGTCAGTGCAAGATCAAAGAGTATGAGCCCACTAAAGGGTCTATGCTCATCGATGTGTGTGATGCTAGTGACTTTTGCTTGGGTGGAGTTGGAGGAGGCTTCCATACCACCTTTTGGGTTGATGGTGCGATGACAGGTGGAGACAGTACATTCTTCATGAGAAGTACCACCCTTTTGGGAAAGGGTAGGCTAGCGGTAGGAAAAGGAAGTAGAGGAGGCAACTAGTTTTGATTAGAGGTATGAGTGGGGAGGACTTTGGTCAAGGTCGAAGGATGAGGGCCCAAAATGGAGGGAAATGGTGACGAGGGAGGAGGAGTTTGCCTTTGTGGTTTGGCAGTCTTCTTTGACTTGGCTGGAAGAATACTATTGGTCAAGGTCTGGTCTAATTCCACCTTCACTTGCGGGTGAGTGAGGTTAGAAACAGGGTGAACACCAAGTGACTTGACTGGTTTAGACGGGGTAGATGAGGGTTTCAGTCCTGATGTGGTTTATTGAGGTGTAGACGGTCTAGAAGTGGAAGTCTAGTTTTTGTTAAAAGTCTTGGGAGATTCTGCCATGGGAGGATTAGCAGTATGAAATGAGAGGGCACGGGCATGTTGAAGAGTTGTGAGACGCTCCCACAATCCCTGATGCTCCACTTTCCTTGAAGGGAGAAGTTTGAGTTTCTCCACTAATTAGGAAAATGGATGAGAAGATGTTGGATGAGGTTTGGGTTCTTGAGAAGATGTTGACAGTTGTGGGACCGAAGGTGTGGTAGTCTCAGTTTTGAGGCATGATGAAGTTGTGACAGGTTCATCCTTGGTTGGAGACGAAGGAGAGGCAGGTTCTTCCCTGGGTAGAGAAGAAACTAGAGAATGAGGCTCCTCAAGAGGGTAAAGGGCAAGGATGATTGTACCCTGCACTTGCGGTCGAGGAGTAGGAAGGGTTGGGTCCTCCATGGGCAGTAAGAAGGAGGATGGTGAAACTGGCAGTGCTAGTAAGGTCGAGGCATCCTCCAAGATGAGAGAGGTTGACGGAGAACTAACCAGAGAAAGAGGTTCATCCACATGTGATGGATTGATGGATGGACTCACCTCTTGAGGTTGTGAAAGAGTCTGGTTGGGGATGAAGGGTGAGATCGTATTGACTGTTTGAATGTTGTGTTAATGAGTGTTGTCAATCAAGGTCTGGACATTGTTTTGAGTTGGTGGATGATTGGGGAATGGTTGTTTGAAGATGTCGATGCCCTGATTAGGTGGTGCATTGGAATTGTCTAAGATGAAGTCACCCTTTTCTAGCATGTCTTAGATGATGTTTTTAAGGGTCTTACAGTTGCCCATGTCATGGCCTTTAACACGGTGGTAGTTGCAGAAGTCATTTTTCCTATACCACGTAGGGATGGCGCGTGAGGGATCAAATTATGGAGGTGGTCGGATCTGGGGGAGATTGAGGACCCCTTGTTTGACAAGTTTTTCCAGCACAGATGTGTATGATTCTCTGAGTGGAGTATACTATCATTGTACATATCTCTATTGGAATTGGTAGGTGATGCTTTGGGACATGGATGGTCTAGGCTGGTTAGTTGAAGGGGAAGAGGAGGAAGATCTAATGACCACAGCATTTGCTAAAGCTTTAGATTTAGGATTGGATGAGGAAGGCTTAAAAGAGGGGTCATTGGTCTTGGAGTTGGGATTCTTGCTCCGCAACTTGACTTTATTCTCCTTGATGGCACGTAACTCAAGTTTGCGGGCCATCGTGATGGCTTCGTCAAAAGTGCGGAAGGTCTGAACCCTTAAGGTGGAAGAAATATGTTTGGCGCAGGCTTGGGAGAAAATTTCAATAAGTTCAAGTTGGGGTAAAGAAAAAGAGAGTTGATTGATGAGGCCCCTCCATCGAGTGATGAAATCAGCAATGGATTCATCCTCGAATTGGCAGATAGAATAGAGGTCTGTGATTGAGACCTTCTTGGTGATGTTGATAGAGAAATGATCAAGGAAGAGTTGGGCCAGCTGAGTGAACGCGAAGAGGAAATGGCTAGCAAGGGAGTTGTACCAGTCAAGTGTAGCACCTGAGAGAGACATAGGAAACATGCGTAAAAATAATGCATCATCATTGGCGATAAGGCAACAGGCATGTCTGAATGCCCGTAAGTGTTGTTGTGGGTCTTCCTTGCTTTGAAAACAAGAAAACTTAGGAAGTTCCCACTAGTTGAGATATGGCCTGATCGAGACAGAAGGATGAATGGGCTCATTGCAAATTTGTTCATATGAGAGAGTATTGCGTGAGCCAGAAACCAAGGTCTCTAGGCTAGACATCTTGTCCATCAGCATTTTGATGATATCTATTGACGGATTGGTGGGTAGAGCGCCCCCTAGATTGTAAGGTGCTTGAAGGAGGCTAGAAGAGGCATACAACGTAGTCGGTTATACCAGTAAGGGCACAAGGTACGGATGACTAGTCGTAGGGATAGAAGAGGAGACTAAGGATGGTTGGGTAGAAGGCATGGCTAGGCTTGATGTTGCCACGGGAGGCTAGTTAGTGGTAACATGGGCCAATGGATAGGTAGCCACCCTAGTGTTGATAGGAGCAAGGGTAGGTGGGATAGAGATGACCAGATTCTGAAAGGGGGTAGAGAGTGGTTGAGTGGGCTGAGGTTGATAGGGGGCCGAAACCCTGGTGGAAGTGGGCCCAAAGATGGAGGGAGAGGCCACAATTGGATGGTTGGTCAAAGGTTGTTCATTGGTTGAGGCAATAGCCTGAGTGTCTAAAGGTTGAACTACGGACACTATTGATATGGCCGTAGTCTCGAGAAGAGAGGTCGGCATTCCGTAAATTGGATTGCCCAAGGAGTCTCGCGTTTAGCTATTCGCGAGATAGTGCTGCAAGGATTTGATGTTGAGGTACAAGAATCATGCAAAATCTTGGTCCCCTTCTGGGACAATAGGAGTCTGGGTCAGGGATGGTCTAGTAGGAGTTCTTTCAGTCTCCGAGTGGAACTCCATTATAAGACTGGTTATGGACGGGATAGACGGAAGCGGGTAATGCCTCACGTGATCGAATAGAGCCTTGGCTTGGCTATGAGTCAGAACCATTCAAGGCAAGAAATAATGTCCTCAAAAGCTCAAACAAGCAGATAAGAATAGAAAAGATGAAGAACACAAGAAAATCCTAAAAAAAAACTCTAGGAGTAAATTATTAGGATTATACTGGCTTATGCCTTAGAATATGTGTAGAGGAAGATTGGCTTTTGAGTCGGGTCCTAGAAGTAGTCTATGGATGGTTTCGGGTTAGTTATGGTGCTCAAAATTCTGTGTTAGGTTCCATACTTGGCCTGGTGCTAAGGAGCAAGCTCCCCTCACTTCATGAGTCCAGTGATAAGCTGGTCTCGCTTAGCCAAAATATACTTCCCCTAGAGATTAGACTCTGCCAGAGAACAGATTGGGCTTTCCCCTTGGTGATGAAATCTAAGTAAGATCACCGGGACGGGTAAGGTATCCGCTGGGTGATGAAATCCTGGTCGGGCCTTGTCTCAGGTAAGTTAAGATGTTTGTTTTGTGTAAGTGGTTTGGTCGTGTAACATCAAGTGGACTATGATTAATTCAATATGTGGTTATTAATTACTAGGTGTGGTCTAAGAAATGCAAGCAAGCAGAAATGAAAGTGCAATGTGTTTTAAGCCCCAAGTCAAAATGTGAAGTTGGAATGAAAACAAGTTGAGAAAGGGTTGAAGAATATGATTTTTGACTAGTCTAGAAGTGCAAGAAAAGAAAAGAAAATAAAAGTTCTTTTTATTCTTGCTTATGGTGTCGTTTAGAAGAGATGAAAGAGGTGAAAAGGGAGAAACCTAATGCACCTATATGAAAATAAAGAAAGAAAGAAAGAACCCAAGGAAGGCCCTAGGGTCCCACCAGGTGTGCCAGAATGTTTATATTCTATTTGCTTTCTACATTCAAAGAAGGAATTAAGAAACTAAGAAGAATGGTCAAGGTTAGATGTTACCTGGATGTAGTCGTGCGCACCGAAATCAGACATTGGAAGGTACTCCTCTTTGGCTGTGGAGGAATGACACCTGCAAAGAAAAAGAGACTAAAACACAAAAAAAGTTAGATGTGGAGATGGTGGGCTATCAAGCAAAAGCTTGATCCCTGAAGTATGAAGACTTCCTTGAGGGATATCAACCCATTGATTAAAAATAGAATATTTGACAGAAACAGAAATATTGAAAGACAAAACAAAAGAAATAAAAGACAAAAAGCAAAATGCGTACCTGATATGTAGAAAATTGCTCTGCACAGTTGCCGGTGTCGGTCTCTATGCCAGCGTCGGTCGAGGAAGGGTGTCGATGTCGGTTAAAGTGTTGGCATCGGTAGGGGTAATGACCGGAGTCGATCAGGGCAGCAGTTTTTGGACGAGGTCTAGTCGGGTCTGGACAAGGTTTTAGGATTACATAATGGTCTGAAGTTTTCGTCTGGGGGTTAGGGAGTCGGTTTGGGAGTTAGAGGGATTGTTTGGGGGTTTGGTGTAGAAATTTGGGCAGAGTTACAGACCTTATATTCTGGAAAGGGTGGATAGAGGTGATATAGGAGGAAGTCAAGTTGGGTTTCTGAATCTAAGTTAGGGTGGTAATATCAATTAAAAATAATAACCAGAGAACAAAATAAAAGCACAGAACAAATGCTTACCTATTACATGTTGAAGATAGAGTAGGAGACATAATTGATGTTGTCGGTGTGTTGTAGAAGTTTGATGTAGCAGACTTCCAGTGAGATGACTGAAGCAGAATACCTGTACCAGAGAGAGAGAATATGAGATATTTGATTGCAGATTGATTGGATGCAAAAGTTGGCTAATCCTCTGAAGGTTGAATGAAAGAATGTTTTGAAAGAAGGTCTGATAACCAATCGAGAAATTGATTGGCAACCAAATAACAAAGCCTGGATAACGGATAACGGATAACGGATAACGGATCCTGTGTTTGGGTCAATAATGCAGTATTAAGGATAACCAATGCTAGCAGGACCACTGACATCGGTCGAGGGGTGACCAATGTCGGCGATGTCGGTCAAGTAGTGACCGACATCGGCAGATGCAGAATGGGGATAAAGGCTAATTTTAGCTTTCTGCTCATTTTTACATGCTACCAGGGGTAAGCTTCATGGGAAAATGGTTGACAAGGGTTAAATAGGCATGGGAGAATAAAATGGGGGTTAAGGGGAGGACGACAAGGGTTAGACACAATTTTGGTGTCTACAGGATGCACTCTATCTTTCCATCCTAGCTCCTATAGGCCTATCTCTAACTCTATAAATATAAGGTGTGGTATCTCTACCCAACCTATACTAGCCAAGTCTGATATGGCCTCCAGACTATGTCACTAATAACTAAGCCCTCCAAGGCTCCTCTAAACAAATAAATATCCCTAGAACCACCACTAACACTTGTCATAGACCCATCTCTCCTTTATCGATAAAATTTGACTATATAATCCATTAGTTGGTAACCCTCTATCAAAAGGCCCAAAGGTCCCAGCACCTATATATTCTCATCGGCCTAGTGGTGAAGTACAAATTCCACACTAATTCCTATGTCCTCTAAACCCCCATAGCTCTCTATATATCTTAACCAATAAAACATGTGCCTATCCAAAAATTATACCACCCAAAACCAAATCCACCAAGACCCCCAACAACACACTAGGGAATCTCCCTCCCATAGAATCTAGTAGTGTATAACAAGTAACTGCTAGCTACAACATGGTCAATAAATGTCTATCTCTAGGGGCCCTCTAGTATAGAGGACTAATTCTAAAACCTCCAAATAAAAATTGTGTATCATCTTGATCATCTCTATATATCATTTCCATGCACTCATCCATCTCCTCCCCTTATATGTGGTAGATGGGATCCCCATAGATAGGTAGATGTGTAATCTAGTGGACATCCTATAACAAGATACTCATCTCCCCTATCAATAACCATAAGGTATTAGTCATCGAGTCCCATCTCTTGATGAGGGTGACTATCATCATGGCATCCCTAAGAAGGTGCTGGTAATTCTACATCCCTCCAAAACCCACTGCCTCCATGTGATGCTAGTCCTTCATAGACATGGCATCCCTCATCTCTATGAAAATATTAGGAACTTGATCTTATAGCTGGATCTAATCCCATGCCTACAATAATAGTTATATCATGAAATAGATAAGTAACCTATCTCAATTATTACCTATATGCATAATAATTATGACCCACCTACTTCTATATCGATACATTTTCATCTATCAACCTACCCTTTAAACACTTATTATGTATATAAACCCTTATTAACTACTCTTATAGAACCTCCACCCTTTCGATCCTATGTAGAACCATATTTACCTAAAATTACTACACTTCTCAACCCATTCAAAATCATATCCTAACCCATTTCAACCTAACTCTCTCAACCCATCCCACCTCCCAAATCTTCCACCCAAAATCATAACTCCCACCCTAACCCATCAACCATCATCAGATCTATCAAACCATTGACGATCCCCTTGGGTCATTTTCCCCCAAGGTCAGCCATCACCAACTAGATCAACTACCGAAGGTCATTATTAGGTGACTATAGGTAGTGAGCCTTGATCCCCTAACCTCTTCCTAAAACCCTAACTCCCTTTGTACCACCCATAACCTACTCTTTACACCCTTACACATTCTTATCTACCTCTATATAAATCATACCCCCCCAAATATAAAATCTTATAAATAAATAACAAAAATAGTAAAACCCTAGAACCACATCTAAAAACCCATCATTCCCTCATTTAGCATACCTAGTTATATTTTTACCATTTAATTCACACATTATAATTTACTTCTAGTTTAAGACATAGCCTACCTCTTTTTGTGGCCATTGGTGCCACCTCGATCTACACCCAAACATATCCAATGTTCATCTCAACCCCACCATCACTCTCACACACCACACTCCTCTCGACAACTCATCACACTTCTACCCACTTATGAATAATCTTCATACAAACACTTCTAATGGATAATGCACATGTTTCAAAAGTTGTAAATAAGGACAAAATGGGCCTAGTTGACCCTTTCACTATCAATTTAGGGTTTCCACCCAACCATCAATAGTTATCTAACCATCAATGGTTGATCCTAACCATCGATGGTTACATAACCCTTGATGGTTCACCCTAACCATCAACATTTACCTAACCATCACTAGTTCCCCCTAACCATCGATGGTTAGGGTGCTTTTCTTTTGCCCCTCTAAACCTACACTTTCATTACTTTACCCAAAACTATTAACATCCAAATGAGCTCATCTAATTCTTACCACACTTGTGCCTATCTAAGAGTTACCCACCATCCAAGAAGTACATTAAGCCTAAATTCTATGATGGATCCCCTATCCATGGGACTATGTAGGTAGTTTCCTCTTTCCTAGTGCATTAGGAGTCAGTTAAGCCATTCCCCACCCACCCAACCACTTGACCCATTTACCTTCATCTACCTCAATATTGGTATCAACATATTTGCATACCTTGTGACAACCTTAATTTTGTCATGATGACCACCTCAACCAATTTTACCATATGGAATTTTTTCCCTACATACCACCTTGTGCATGCCCAACTCATTATGTTTTTCTCAAGAGCACTTCTTACCCTAGATACTCAAGTAAACACTGACCTTCTCTAGGACACTTGACAAGTGTGACTCGATCATCTATGACCAATGCTAAGGACTAGTTACCTTATAACTTATCTTAGAACCTAACCTTATTTTTACCAACTTGGCAATGTTAGTCTTTGTGCACTCTTGACTCTCACACTTAGTTGCATTCTATGCATGTCTACATCACCTACCATTTTACCTTTTATCAAACCATGACCCAATTTTAGTGTTACCTCATCAACTCATAGTTTAAGGGGGAATACCCTCCTCCCATGCTCAAGGCAACTAAACCTTGACCATCAATACTCCATTTTTGTTTTATGACTTATTGACCTAAGGTCACACAATAACATGGGGAAAACTATAGACACTCAAAAACCCCCCTCAACTAATTTTTGATGTCACTTCACCTTGGACCTATTCTTGACCTTAGTTAGATAATCACCTAGTTATCTCACCCTTTACACTCAATAAAACACCTAGGCACCCTGTAATAAACATTTTTAACATATTAACTTATACCCACTTTACACGTAGGGGTCAACCATTAATGTTTAGGTCTTTACTCCTAAAAAATAATAAATCATCCAACTGTAGGATAGGCAAGCATGGAAAAAATAGAAACTTTCTTAGACATACCTCATAGCTTTCCCTCTCTTTGAATTGGCATCTTTATCCTCACTGAAATTAGGAACTTTCCCTTTTCTCACTTAACAAGTTTATGATATAAATACAAGGCTCTTGGAGGAGTTATGGATCCAAAAATTTGCATCCAGGATCTTTTATTTTCTTTGTGTAGGCATTTATCATCCTAAAACTCTGTTTATATAGATTTTGAAGGTTGGAGTAATGTTATGCTACCCATTCTCATTCAGATGGTCATTGGTTTCTATTTTGCATCATTCAGGTATTATTTCTCTTATTTTTAGCATTCTCTTTTCCCACTGTCTCTTTTTCACTCAACTTGGTCACCTACACATCACCCCTCACCCCAATAGTCCACACTCTACCTTCTACCCATCAGCCACTTCATCCCTAACTCCATTTCAATTCCCCATAGGCAAACATCATTAGTTGTTATAACTATCACTAGTCACCATAACCATCGCCAATTACTTAACCATCTCCAGTCATACCCAATCATCACTGGTCACCCTAACCACTAATGGTCACTATCAAGGAGAATAACAGATTTTTTTTCTCCCCTTTTCACCCAATCAAACCCATATTTCTATTTTTAACCTATTTGTAGACCCTAACTAGACCTTCCTAGACTTGAGCTTGATATATTTGTTCATGGTATTAACCCACCATATTACATCTTCTACTAAATATGTACGTTATTCATTATATTGTATAAGCAATTATGTTCTTGTCAATTTATCATCCTTTATTCCTATTTCTAGTATATTTTTATCATTAGGGCAATGGATTGACAACCATCCAAGGGAGATTTTGCTTCTTAGATCTATCATTACTAGGTACTCCACCCTTCACACTTATCTAACAAATAAGTTGATTTAGTGTGGTCTTATTATAGGTAGTCTTTCTTCACCAAAAAAGAGCTCTCACTTCATCTAGTCATCAATGAGTTCATATTTTATTAGGTACCCACCCCTCATCTTTTGTTTCTCTCCTTTTTTCTTAAAAGAAAAAAAATAGAGTAAGAAATAGTAGGAAATAGTTAATGTTCTGATGGCACAAATACCATCTTATTACTTATAAGGCTTCAATTGATTTTGTTGGGTGAATATTTTGTCATCAACTAACTAATGGAAAAATGGGTATATAAACCATAACACAATGAGATTTATATGAGAAAATGGGTGTGGTTACAACAGCATAATGAGATAAATCTCTCCTCTCAGCAAGGGGAGGTTCCCTATAAACTATAATATACTAATATAAAATAAAAATAGACTCAAGGGTGAAATCATACCATCCATCTCTCTTTTCTCAGAGATGATGTTCACAAAATAAAGGAAAATTATTGTGTAATTACTGAAGGCATTTCTCTTCTTTTAGAAATGATGTTTAGTAAATAGCAGGGGTTCTTCCTAGGTAGTAACTAGATCCATTAGAAACCTATGAAAGCAAAAAGTCTTTCATTGTTTCTTATGCTAATTTAGGATAAAATAACATAGTAGAATGAATTTTAGCATAAAGTCTCTGTTTCTATGCTAAATTGCTTTCTACATTCAAAGAAGAAATAAGAAACTAAAAGAAATGGTCAAGGCTAGAAGATACCTGATAAAGTCATGCGCACCGAAATCAGACGTTGGAAGATTCTCCTCTTTGGCTGTGGAGGAATGACACCTGAGAAGAAAAGAGACTGAAACATGGAAAAATGTTAGTCAAGGATATGGTGGGCTGTCAGGCGAACGCCCGATCCCAGAAGTACGAAGACTTCTTAGAAGGATATCAACCCACTAAATAAAAAAATAGAAATATTTGACAGGAATGGAAATAATAGAAAGACAAAATGAAAGTAAATAAAAAGACGAACACACATGTGTGTACCTGATATTCAATGAACTGTTTTGCAAAGTCACCGATGTCGGTCTCTATGGTGCCAGCATCGGTCAGACAGGTGCCGACGTCGGTTAGGATACCGGCGTCGATTGGGCAAGTTCTGGACAGAGTCTGGATGAGTTGCAGAAGGTCTGGTAGAGTCAGGATAGGATCTGGTCAGGATTGGGACAGGGTCTAGAAAGGGTCTAGTCAAGGTAAGGTCGAGTCTGGACAGAGTTTGGGGGTTTTGGTCGAGTCTGGACAGAGTTATAGATTGGGATAGTGGGCAGAGATGTAAATAAGGGACTCAGGGATCAGGTCTACATTCTGAAGATTCGAGATGATAGAAATAACAAACAAATAATAACCAAAAAGAAATAAAAACAAACAGAGAAAATACTTACTTGTCAGAAGATATGATAAAAGCCATGATTGAAGTCATCGAAGCGTTGCCGTAAGTTGATCGAAGCGAATGCAGATTGGTCAAATGCTAGAGTTGGTTGATCGCCAGAGCTGATTGGTTGCAAGAGTCTGTGAATGTTAGAGTTTGGGATTGATTGGTAGAGATTTTGAATGGTTTTGCTGATGAAGGCGATGGACGGTTCGGGGGACGGTTCGATAACCGATTGGGAAACCGATTGGGAATCGAATGATAACTGATAATGGGTAACGGTAAGGTGACTGACGTCGGTAGGATTGCCGACGTCGGCCGATAAGTGATCGACGTCGGTGATGTCGGCCGGGTAACGACCGTTGTCGACAGATGCATAATGGGGATAGAGTCTAGCTTTAGCTCTGTGCTCATTTTTACATGCTGCCAGGGTCAAGGCTAGTGGGAAAAGTGGTCGGCAAGGGTTAAATAGGTGAAGAAGAATAAAACGGGGGATGACCAGGGGAGTCGACATGATTTCAGTGTCTACATTTGCCCCTTTTTGTCTTATTGGTTGTTCTGGATGAACTGCAAGACAAAAATAGGAGTGATTGCCCCAGGTGTGGAATAAGGTTGATTTTGTCTTGTTGGTTGTTCGAATGAACTGCAAGACAAAAATAGGTAGCGGATTGCCTCGATTATGGATAAGGTTGATTTCATCTTGTTGGTTGTTCGAATGAACTACAAGACAAAAACAGGTAGCAGATTGCCCTGATTATGGATGAGGTATTCCCCCTCAAAGTAGGAGTCAAGAGAAGGGAACCTGGAATCGGGTGCTGATTTGATAAAGAGTGGATGAAGAAGAGAGGTGAGGGTGAACGCTACAAAAGGCATAATTGCGCGTATACCACTGCATGAAATGGTTGGGTCAATTGTCACAGGTCAAGGGTCGAGGAGTGCCAAAATTGAAGTAACCGGGCCCCAGCATTTAGTCGTCTGCTGATCGGGTTATTCAATTAAAGTTGAAGCTCCAAATGGGTCATCGCATTCTAGGTATCCTGGGCTCAGGAAGTGCTCCCAGAAACACGAAAAAGTCACAAGTAGTGCAGATCAACCGGCTTGCGATCTTATACTTGTGAGGGTCCAAAAAAAAAGTCTGCACATAATTTGCTAACCAATCATGAGGTAGCATACATGCAAAAACAACCAAGGCAACATTGTCTTGGAAGTGGACGAGGTTGGAGGAGATAGGCATGATCTCCAATGGTTGGTGTTCGAGGGGAGGAATGGACAAAAGGATGTGGCCGAGCTAACCCCAGATGATGTCGTATCATCTGAGTGCTGCCTACATAGCCCCTATGGAAGGGCCTCAGGCTAATGTAGTTCTCCCTAGAAGGGAGGGAGGGACAAAGGGATAGCATTGGTAGTGGTCAAGGGTAAGGTTATGGTTAAAAGAAGGAAAGAAGGTTTGTCCATCAGAGAGATGAACAAACGAGGGTGGTTGAGCTAACCCCAGAAGACAGTCGTGTCATCTGAGTGCTGCCTACATAGCCCCGGTCATAGGGCCTCAGACCAATGTAGTTCAGACAAAGGGTCCGAGTAGTAGATAGGTGGTCAAAATGGGTGATAGATTGGTTTTAGTTATGATGAAATGATGAGGAGAAGAGATGTTGCAGCCTTTTCCAAATGGTGTATTCTGCAACATTGGTCGAGAGGTCTTTCATCCCGAGCAATATTTCATATTCGTGATGGATGTATGCTAAAAATGAATTGAGGTCTATTTATGCTTCAGCAAGTATTGGTTTATGCTGAACATAAATTGTGGCTGGTCAATAGTTTCCATGTGTATTGGTGTCCATAGAAACTAGGGTGAATAGGCTAGGGGAGTGGTCTGAAAAGAGAGTTGAGTTGAGTTGATTGACAAGTGATGAAGGTGAATGTGACCAAAGTGCAGAAGAAGTGAAAAGCATATTGCTCTTTCATTGACAAGGACAAAAAAGACAGTATAGATAGGGGTGATTAGAATCAAGAGCCCCATTCATGCGTGACGTCATTGACCATAGTTATGTTAGAGCGGTAATCGAATCACTTTGACATTAAAGTGAGCTCAAAATCCCTTGAGCAGGTGATAAGAGGAGGAAAAAGGGTAACCCGTTTTAAGAGCAGAGATAACTTTGCCCCTTTTTATAGGAGACCCTGAGACAACTACAAGTCAAGTCCATGACTCTTTTTTTTTTTGTTTTTATTTTTATTTTTTGGCGCAGACTGATCAATGTGGGAAGCCTGCATAGAGATGTCATTTGCTTGGTGGTCAGTTGTGAAGCTGATCAATGCGGGAAGCTTCTAAAATAGTGTTGTTTATTTCCAGAGTAGTCATAGCCATCCTTCAAGGGAGTGGTCTAGATTTTTGTTTAATATAAGGGTTTTTGAATAGCTGTCCTTCGAGGGAGCAGTCTATTAATTACAGTAATGATAGTACAGCTATCCTTCGAGGGAGCAGTCTGCCTTTTGATTTTGATATTGAGATAGTGACCATGGATACTGTGACATCTTGATTTGTTTTTATAGAAATGTGAGTCATGGACAAGATTATAGAAGGTCAAGGGCTCCCTTTTATTAGGACAAAGCATCCATACATCATAAAAGGGTTATAAGAATTGTTAAGAGGAATAAGGTTGAAAGGAATTAGGACTAAGAGGACAGGGATTGCTCAAGGGACGAGCTCAAGTTAAGTGTCAAATGGATGAGTACTCGACTAGCAGGAGAACGGTCGCAGATGCAATGCATTAAGAGGTTCAAGTTCTGGTCGTCCATCAAGAGAAGACAGACGGTAAGTCCCTGATCCATACTTGTGCATGATAATAAAAGGTCCGAGCCAATTAAGGAGCAAACTTGCCTCGTTTACTTCGCTCCATATTGGTCACGTGTTGATTGATGAGTGGATGTGAAGTTGGTTGATATGGTTGCTGATTAGTTGAGACTAGTTGAATATTTTGATAAAAAGGTTGGTTAATGTTTGGTTGAGATTTGGTCATGTGATAGTTGGTCAATGATTGGTCGAGGGTTGATTGGTTGGTATTTGGTCTTTGGTTGGGTCGAATGTTTGGTTGAGGTTGGGTTAAATGTTTGGGTTGAATGTTTGGTTGATTGATATTTGATTGTTGATTGGTCGAATGTTTGATTGAAGGTAGGGTCGATGGATACTTGGTCGAGGTTTAGGATTAAAGGAGTGATTGATATGTGGTCGAGACTGGGTTGAAAGGTTGGTCGAGGCTCGGATGAAATTTGAGTTCCCCCAATGGCTAGGGAGAATATTTGATGGATTGGTTAAGGTCGGTTGAGGTTTAGTGGTTAGATGGACTATGTTGATGTCGAATAAAGGGGTTAAAGGCGGTAGAGGGACCATAGTCTGGCGTGGAGATCCCGATTTAGGTGATGAGGTTTGAGAAACATGGGTTGGTGTTGATGATTTGTCGGAGAGGTGGTCAAGAGGATCCTTGATGAGAAGGGAATCCTTTTTCTGGTGTTGGCGAATGACAGCTTTAAGAGCGCAACAATGCTCAGTGTCATGTCCTGGAGTGTGATGATAATGACAGAATTTAGAGTTGTTGAACCAAGATGGCCTTGATCTTAGAGTTGATGAGTGGGGTGGTGTTGAAGGTTTCTTGATGATGTGGTCGAGAAGAAAGGTGTCATTCCCCAGACATTGGTGAATGGCGACTTTGAGGGCACAACAATGCTCGGTGTCGTGCCCAAGCGTGCAATGATACGCACAAATGCGAGTGTTGTTGAACCAGGGTGGTTTTGGTCTGAGAGATTGATATGGTTTAAGAGGCGAGAGATAGATATGAGAGGACTGCAATAATTACCGTAACAACAAGGCATAAGAACCTGCTAACGGGTCTGAGTGTCTTGTTGTAGTGAGGGTTGGTGACTTTGGTTTGAGAGGCAGAGGCATTGGTCGATTGTTTGGAGGAGATATATGTCTGATGGATTGAGAGTGTAATGGAGGTGAGTCACCTCTATGAAGTATGGGAGTAGGAAGCATCCCTATTAAAGTGGACAGATGTGGACCCAAGATTGAAGGTAATGACGAAGGTGGGGGAGGAGGCCTCCGGTGTGGTTTAGTAGCCTTCTTTGGTTTGAGTTGAGGGCCACCATTGTGTGAGGCAAGATTAGATGTGGGGCGAACACCAAGAGGTTTAATCTCTTTGGGCATGATGGACGCTTGCGCGGGTTTGGACTTAGATGTGGATGGTTCTTCTCTCGATGGAGAAGAGATTGAAGGTGTGGGCTCTTTAAGAGGAAAGAGCGTCGGAGTAGTCATGGCTTTTGTGTGTGGTTGACGAGTCAAAAAGGTGTGATTATCTATGGATGATAAGAAGAATGAAGGCGAGGCAGTTGGTGTTGATGTGGTCAAAGCATCTTCCAATATGGGAGAAGTCAATGGAGGACAAGTAGGAGAAGAAAGTTCTTCGCCATGTGGAAGAGGTATAGGGGAAGAAGGGTCTTCCACCTATGAAAGAGGTTGGTCAGGGATAAGAGAAAAAATAGTGTTGACCGTGTGTATATCATGGTCTTGAGGGTCATTGATCATGGTTTGGACGTTGTCTTGAGTAGGCAGGTGATTAGAAAAAGGTTGTTTGAAGATGTCAAGGTTTTGGTTGGGCGGTGCGTTCGGGTTGTCCAAGATAAGATCCCCCTTGTCTAGCATGTCTTGGACGATGTTTTTGAAAGTTTGACAGTGATCCATGTCATGGCCTTTGACACGGTGATAGTTACAAAAGTGGTTCTCCCTGTACCATGTAGGGATAGGTGTTGAGGGGTCGAATTGATGTGGTCAGATTTAAGGGAGATTGAGGACCCCCTACTTAACGAGTTTATCCAAGACAGAGGCATATGACTCCCCAATTGGAGTGAATTGACGCTGTATGGATTGACATTGAAAATGTTTATTGATGTAGTCTAATGTTGAAGATTATGGTCGGTTGGTTATTGTTGAAGATGATGGTCTAAAGATGATAGTGTTTGCTGACCCCTTGGATTGAGAGTGGGTAGAAGAAGGTCTGGAAGAAGAATGGTCATTGGTTCTTGTGTTAGTGTTACGCAATTTGACCTTATCTTATTTAATGGCATGGAGTTCAAGCTTTCGGGCCATGATGAAGGCCTCGTCAAAAGTGTAGAATGTTTGAACCCGTAAGGTGGATGAGATGTGACTGGCACATGCTCGGGAAAAGAGCTCAATGAGCTTGGGTTGAGGCAAGGAGAAGGAGAGTTGGTTAATCAAGCCTCTCCAACGGGCGACAAAATCGACTATTGATTCGTCATCAAATTTCCTAATAGAGTAAAGGTCTGTAATCAAGATTTGTTTAGTGATATTGATTGAGAAATGGTCAACTAATAATTGGGCGAGTTGAATGAATGAAAAGATAGAATGTCTGGCAAGAGAGCTATACCAGTCAAGGGCAGGGCCAGAAAGAGACATAGGAAACATGCGTAGAAGCAACGCATCATCATGGGCGATAAGGTAACAGGCATGTCTGAATGCCCATAGATGTTGTTGTGGGTCCTCCTTACTCTAGAAGCGAGTGAATTTAGGAAGCTCCCAATGGTTGGGGTATGGTCGGATAGGGACAGAAGGATGGATGGGCTCGTTGTAAATCTGGTCATATGAAGAGACATTACTTGAACCAGAGATAGAAGCTTCGAGACTGGACATTTTATCCATCAGCATCTTGATGATGTCTGCTAACGAATTGGTAGACAGAGCACCCCCTAGGTTGTAAGGTGCTTGAAAGAGGCTAGAAGAGGCATACGACGTAGTCGGTTGTACCAGTGAGGGTGCAACGTATGGATGACTAGTCGCAGGGACAGAAGTGGAGGCCAAAGGTGGTTGGGTTATGAAGGTAGAAGGCATAGGCTGACTAGATACCGCCAAAGGAGGTTGTGTGGTGACATGGGCAAAAGAGGAGGTAGGCACTCTTGCATATATGGGCGCAAGAGTGTGTGGGGTCGAGACAATCAAGTTTTGGTATAATGTAGAACTTGTTTAAATTGTGTGTGGTTGAGGGGGTAATGAAACCCTGATGGAGGTCGGTCTAAAAATAGACGAGGAGGCCAAACTTTGCGTATTGACCATGGTCAGATTAATGGTTGAGGTGAAAGGCTGAGTCGTAAAAGGTTGGGTGGTGAATGGTGTCGATGTCATCGCCACGTCACCCGAGAGGTCTCGTATTGGGTTTCTCGCGAGATAGTTTTGGAGGGCTATAGCATTGAGGTCCAAGAATCTTGCAAAATCTTGATCCCCTTCTGGGATGATAGGCATCTGGGTCGGGGATGATCTAATAGGAAGTCTTTCGATCTCCGAGTAGAACTCCATTATAGGATTGGTTATAAACGGGGTAGGCGAAAGCGATTGACGTCTAGCGTGGTCAAGAAGAGCCTTGGTTTGACTACGAGTCAAAACCATTCAAGGTAGGAAAGAATGTCCTCACAAGCTCAAACAAGCAGATAAGAACTAAAAAGATGAAGAACACAAGCAGATCCTAAAACCCTAGGAGTAGATTATTAGGATTATAGTGGCTTATGCCTTGGAATGTGTGTAGAGGAAGATTGGCTTTGAGTCAGGTCCTAGAAGAAGTAGTCTATGGATGGTTTCAAGTTTTGTTATGGTGCTCAAGAAGTCTGTGTTAGCTTTCGTACAGGCTTGGTGCTAAGGAGCAAGCTCCCTTCACTTCACGATTCCAGTGGTTAGCTGGTTTCACTTAGCCAAAATATACTTCCACTATAGATTAGGCTCCGCCAGAGAATGGAGTGGGCTTTCTCCTTGGTGATGAAATCCAAGTAAGATCGCCGGGACGGGTAAGGTATCCACTGGGGGATGAAATCTCAGTCGGGCCTTGTCTCAGGTAAGTTAAAATGTTTATTTTGTGCAAGTGGTTTGGTCGTGTAACATCAAGTGATCTAGATTAATTCAATATGCGTTTGTTAATTACTATGTGTGGTCTAAGAGATGCAAGCAAATAGAAATGAATGCAAAGTTTTTTAATGCCCAAGTCGAAATGTTTGTCCGTATGAAGATGAAATAGAGAAAGAGTCGAAGAATATGAGTTTTGACTAGTCTAGAAGTGCAAGAAAGAAAAGAAAAATTCTTTTTATTTCCTGCTTATGATGTCATTTAAGAAGAGACGAAAGGAGGCGAAAAGGAAGAAACCTAATGCACCTATATGAATGAAAAAAAAGAAAGAACCCAAGGAAGGCCCTAGGGTCCCACCGGGCGTGCCAGAATGTTTCTATGCTAAATTGCTTTCTACATTCAAAGAATAAATAAGAAACTAAAAGAAATGGTCAAGGCTAGAAGATACCTGATAAAGTCGTGCGCACCGAAATTAGATGTTGGAAGATTCTCCTCTTTGGTTGTGGAGGAATGACACCTGAGAAGAAAAGAGACTGAAACATGGAAAAATGTTAGTCAAGGATATGGTGGGTTGTTAGGCAAACGCCCGATCCTGGAAGTACGAAGACTTCCTAGAAGGATATCAACCCACTAAATAAAAAAACAAAAATATTTGACAGGAATGGAAATAATAGAAAGACAGAATGAAAGTAAATAAAAAGATGAACACACATGTGTGTACCTGATATTCAGTGAACTATTCTAAAAAGTCACTGATGTCGGTCTCTGTGGTGCCGGCGTCGGTCGAACAGGTGCCAACGTCGGTTAGGATATTGGCGTCGGTCGGGGTAGTGACCGGCGTCATCCGGGGCAAGTTCTGGACAGAGTCTAGACGAGTTATAGAAGGTTTGGTAGAGTCGGGATAGGGTCTGGTCAGGATCGAGACAGGGTCTGAATAGGGTCTAGTCAAGGTAAGGTCGAGTCTGGACAGAGTCTGGGGGTTTTGGTTGAGTCTGGACAGAGTTATAGATTGGGATAGTGGGCAGAGATGTAAAGAAGGGACTCAGGGCTCAGGTCTATGGTCTGAAGATCCGAGATGATAGAAATAACAAACAAATAATAACCAGAAAGAAATAAAAACAAATAGAGAAAATACTTACCTGTCAGAAGATATGATAAAAGCCATGATTGAAGTCATCGAAACATTGCCGTAAGTTGATCGAAGCGAATGCGGATTGGTCGAATGCTAGAGTTGGTTGATTGCTAGAGCTGATTGGTTGCAAGAGTCTGTGAATGTCAGAGTTTGAGATCGATTGGCAGAGATTTTGAATGGTTTTGCTGATGAAGGCGATGGATGGTTTGGGGGATGGTTCGATAACCGATCGGGAAACCGATTGGGAACTGAATGATAACTGATAACGGGTAACGGTAAGGTGACCAATGTCGGCAGGATTGCCGACATCGGCCGATAAGTGACCGACGTCGGTGACATCAACCAGGTAATGACTGTCGTCGGCAGATGCATAATGGGGATAGAGTCTAGCTTTAGCTCTGTGCTCATTTTTACATGCTGCCAGGGTCAAGGCTAGTGGGAAAAGTGGTCGACAAGGGTTAAATAGGTGAAGAAGAATAAAACAGGGGATGACCAGGGGAGTCGACACGATTTTGGTGTCTACAGTCTCCACTGAAAACTACAATAGATTAAAATATTATGAAGGATAAGGGGAGCTCAAAGTCTTTCCAAGATCTTGAAACATAAAACACATAGACTAAAGTCAATTATGGTAGTACAAAGTCTCCCATAGTCAACTTCAAAACATCTTTTAGATTATTTCCACTTGTTCTACTTATTTGATTAAATGGACAAGACTATATTTAGGAAAAAGACATAAGAACAATTTCCTAGATAACACAAGTTATTTCAACACAAAGTTTGAAAGATCACTTGCTTTCTCATTCACTTGATAAAATATGATTAATCGTCTGAGCTCAAAGTCTTATAAATGCCTTTCAATTTGGGAAGAGTTTCACTTCTAATCATAGAGAGATTTCCCTTCTACAAATTGAGAGATTACAATAAATAGCCTCCAAAGAAAGACTTTGGTGTTTGTTTTCACAAAATGGCCCATGCTGCATTGAATGCATTAGAAAGAGGAAGTTTTGTGTAGGGGCCATGATAGAGCCATTCAAATCATATCAAATGTCCTCTTCAAAGCATGGTTCACCTAATCTTCTAAAAGGTAAGGCTGATCCTCTTAGTGATACTTACACGACTATCCACTCGTCTTTACTCAAATGAAGAAAAATAGGCTATGCCATTGAATGCTTGCGCTCTCTGATATCCACCTAGTGGACTATTCCACCCACTAGAATAACTCTTCTACCAACACTTTTAGATTCTCTATTTGATTCCCTCTTTATTTTCTATATTTTGTTTCTTCCTGGTAATCTGAGCTCTCAAGGCTATCTTCTCACCTTCTGCTGGCTTCTTCAACGCCTTTCTCAGTGGATAGCTGAGTTTGTCCTCAAGTCTATGTTATTTGAAAATCAATAGTTATTCCATTACCCTAAATTGACATCCATGGGGATGTCATTGGTTTCCTAAACCATTTTGAACCTTAAACCTTTAAACCTTTTAGAGTTCACTAGTTTAATAGTTCAATGGTTCGACAGTTCTATGTTTTGTAAAGAGTCATGTTCACTTAGTCTTCTTTAGGAGTTCAATGTATTGTTGAACCAATTTTTTGAACCATTCAATTCAACTATTTGGTTGAACTTTTTTTTTAGAATCTTCCATTTGAACCATTCACTCAAACTTTAAACTTTGAATCTTTAAACCCTTTGAACGCGTTGAAGCTTTGAACTCGTTGAACCTTTAAACTCTTTGAACCTTTTAGAAGTGGAGTTCAATGGTTCAAAAATTCAATGGTTCATTCTATATTATTGAACCCCATTATTTAACATTTTATTGAACCTTGATGTTGAACCATCCTTACAATTTTTTAGGAAATGCCTTAAGTGTTTTTAGATTTTTCCTTGCAAAAGCCCACCTTTTGAACCTGTGATTTCCTTAGCTAAAAAGGCTTGTGTGATTGAATAACTTGACTTCTCAAAACATTTTGATAAATAAAGAGACCATTTTGGCCTATAGGACTGAAATGGTTGACATGTTGTCCACAAAAACAAGTGACAGATTTTGTGAACAACAGTTGGCTCTAATTGGGGAACTTCCATCGATTGTATTTTGAAATAATCGAAGGGCATAGAATCCAGACTCTAAGTGCCTTCATCTATGCAATTGGGATATGGAGTCATGCCATCCAAAAAGAGAAAGACACCAAAAACCAAATGAACAACATAAAAAAATAAAGACTATACAAATGTACAATTGGACTTATCTGATACTTCAAGGATTGAAGTGCTTTAGATGCTGCCTATTGTGAGGTAGTGAAAATGGTATTCTATCTTTGATATATCAGTAATAAACTATTTTCACCCCAGAATTGATGATTGGAAAATGGACCTCTCCACTAGGAATCAAATTTTCTATGCATTCTTTTTGGTTATCTCCTCTTGCCACTTAACAAAACTTGATCTTTAATCTGAAAACCATGAATCTTTGATATTTTGTTGAAGAATTTCTTTACCTAATTTTGATGTGGAGAAATATGGTCCATTACCATATTTCATTTCCCTTCTATTTTAGTTAAGCACATGATTTGATTATCACCATTAAACACCTATCAATGGTCATCATTATTAAGTACACTTGGTCAAAAGACCAACTCGATAGTGTACTTGTGCCCTTTATAATCTTGGTGAGGAACCATGAGAGTTGCATAGATAGCCAAGGAATCTACTCAATCATTGAATTCTCTAGGCACCATAGAAATATTGAAAGCCTTATAGCTTTCAAGGCAGTCCCATGCTAGATTGTGATAATGTTGCAATATTTCATTCTTGGTTTGATACAGGTTCCTCACCTGACAAACCACCAATTCAACATCTCCTTAAGCGTGAAGAAGCTTAACATCTTTAGCGTGAACAAATTTCAATATAAGCAACAAAGATTCATGCTTTGTGGTGTCTTTGGTATTGTTGAAATATAATTTATATGAATAGGTGAAAATATCTCCTTGTGGAGATATCAAAATGATTCTGGCTCCAGAACTAGTAGAAGAATTGTTGCCATCAAATTCTAGAATCTAGACATCATTAGAATCTGATCTCCTTAAAGATTTATCTTCATTAGGGAGGGAATATTCCTTTTTATTTGAACTATGCTCCACCAATTCTTCTGACATCTTGTTTGAATTTTTTGTATTGTCACTTATAGAACTTTCATCTATTGAAATAGAAACATCTTCTATGGATAGAAAATAGTTATATATTCCTAAAGATTCAAATAAAATTTGAGCTTCAAGGGTTGATATTTGGGTGACAATGTATTTAGACTCCTTCTTAGGAAGTAGACTTTATATGATGCCATTAATAGGTATCCTCACCTCAGATAGGTCCATGTTCAATTCTCCACCAACATCTTTTCAAAAATTTCATCCAAGCAGAATGCCATAGGAAGCTAGAACATCGGCCACCAAGAGTGTCATTTTAATATTTTTTTCTAGGAAGGCCATGAATGCAAATTGGGCATCTCTGATCTATCCCAAAAGTGGCACTAGATTTTTTTCCATGGAGAAACATCTCCCCAAAAATTTAGTCAGAGTGAGACTGAGAGAGTCTGCCACCTTTGTGGGCATCACATTGTCAATGGTGCTAGAGTTTATTATGTAGTTGCTCAACTTATGACCATTTATCAATAGAGAAACATAGAAAGGTTATGTCTTCTCGAGGGAAATAGGAGTAATGACAAGATTGTTTCAAGTGGATGTGTTCTTTGGGGGATCATGAGTTACCTTTGAAAAATCTTGTCTTACAAGGATGGTTTTGTTCTTGATGCATTCAACTAGCCTATCCAACTGCTTAGAGTTGGCTTGTAAGTATTCAAACTCAGACATTTGGATCTTGGTATTCATAGTATGGTAAATTATATCAAATAATTGAAATGAAATAGAAATAGAGGAAGGAAGTCCATCATTTTGGGTTTTATTGGGTATGGTAGTGGTCTGTGAAATTGAAGTAGAAGGTGCAGGGTTGTTTGAGGTACTTACTTTTTTATCGATCACTAGGTCCTTTGATTGGAAAGGAAATGAAGTCCCCCATTTAGAAATTGAAATTATTGGTTGAGATTCTTCCCCTATTTCTCCCCTATTATCTTGTTGAGTTGACTAGTTCTGGGACCTAGTAGAAATAGTGTATGATCCATCAAACATTTCTCTCTTACTAATAGCTTCATCCTGGTAATTCAAGAAACCAATATTGGAGTCACTAGCTAATTCTTCTTTTCTTTCTACAAAGAGATCAATGTCATCTTCTTGGTCCAACTCATGTTGGAAAGAGAAATCATGTTTAGCTTCATGGTAACCAACTGCTGAGTTAGTTGGTGCTGCTTTAATGACAAGCTTCCCCTGTGAGGGAGGGAGATGATTTAGTTACCCTTGATTCCTGGTAGCATTACCTTGATATGACTAGTTTGGAAACATCCTCCTTGGTATATCCTAATAAGGAGGGGTAGACATCCCTTGTTCCATTTTCTTTTTCAAAGCTAGCAATTCATTTGCTATATTTTGCACCATAGGATTAGTGGTGCATGTAGAGAAATTTTTAGAAGATGAAGAAGATTTATTTTTGTTAGGATCTCTTCATATCTTTCCCACCAAGATAAGATCATCTTCAACCTTAGTGGAGAAAATATGAGCTATATCAAGATCTATGTGGCCAGCCCACCTTAATAGGAAACTCACTTCAAGAAGCTAAGAATTAATGAAGAAGTAATTAAGATTTTCTGGTGTCAGCTGAGCAATTGTAGGAATCCTATTCCTTAGCTTGACAAATTTAACAATGAAGTCTCACATGGGTTCATAAGGATCATTATTCATTTGTGTAAGCTAGGCTAATAGGGCATGTGCATCTTCTATGGGTTTGAACCTAGCCTCAAACTTGGCCTTGAGAGTGTTTCAATTAGTTACTATTTGTGCTTACAGATGATAAGACCAGTCTACAGTAGCACCTTGTAATATTTCCATAAATAGTCTGACTGTTATATCTTCAAATTTAATGCCTATCACACTATATGCTATGTAGAAAGCTAAAATATGCTCATTAGGATGAACTCTCCCATCACCATAGAACTTGGAAAAATTCCTTCTTGAACTATAGGGTAGTTCATGTAAAGGTGGGGTTAGATTGAGAGGGTCAGAAGTGTTTCCCCAAGGACCCTAGGCTGCCATGATATGATGATTAAAGGGAGGGCTAACAAATCTTGGTAGGGTATGTATAGACAAAGCTTTGCTATCAGAGGAAAGAGAAGCTTTGCCTGGTATTGGGGACCTAATGTCTATAGGAGGAAAACTCTTGGTTCAATGGAGGAAATATTATGGAAGAGAAAAGTCAAAATTATTTCACTACACAAACTCAAAAATAGGATCAAAAATACCTTGAGCTCTCTAGCTTCATGTATACTATGGATCTGATAGAGTGTAGAATGGAAAATAACTAGAAATGCTTCAATTTGAAGCTTGAGGCTTCAAATTACACGTTCTTCCCTAGCGGGGTCACCAAGAACTATTGGGTGAATATTTTGCCATCAACTAACTAATGGTAAAATGGGTATATCAGCCACAACACAATGAGATTTATATGGAAAAATGGGTCTGGTTACCATAGCATAATGAGATAAATCTCTCCTCTCAGCAAGGGGAGGTTCGCTATAAACTATAATATACTAATATAAACTGAAAATAGACTCAGAGGTAAAATCATACCATCCATCTCTCTTTTTTTAGAGATGATGTTCACAAAATAAAGGAGAATTCTTATGTAATTACTGAAGGCATTTCTCTTCTTTTAGAAATGATGTTCAACAAATAGCAGGGATTCTTCCTGGGTAATAACTGGATCCATGAGAAACCTATGAAAGTATAAAGTCTTTTATTGTTTCTTGTGCTAATTTAGGGAAAAATAACATAGTAGAATGAAGTGTAACACAAAGTCTCCACTAAAAACTACAACATAGTAAAATATTACGAATGATAAGGGGAGTTCAAAGTCTCTCTAATATCCTAAAACATAAAACACATACACTAAAGACAATTATGGTAGCAAAAAGTCTCCCATAGTTGACTTCAAGACATCTTTCAGATTATTTTCACTTGTTCTGCTTATTTTATTAAATGGACAAGACTGTATTTAGTAAAAAGACATAAGAATGATTTCCTAGATAACACAAGTTATTTCAACACGAAGTCTGAAAGATCACTTGCTTTCTCATTCACTTGATAAAATATGATTAAGAGTTTGAGCTTAAAGTCTCAAAAATGCCTTTCAATTTGGGTAGAATTTCACTTCTAATAATAGAGAGATCCTCCTTCTACAAATTGAGAGATTACAATAAATAGCCCTCAAAGAAAGACTTTGGCACTTATTTTGACAAAATGGCCCATGTTGCATTGAATGCATTGGAAAGAGGAAGTTATATGCAGGGGCCATGCTAGAACCATTCAAATCATATCAAATGTCCTTTTTAAAGCATGGGTTACTTGATATTTTGAAAGGTAAGGCCGTTCCTCTTTATGATACTTACGCGACTGTCCACTCCTCTTTACTCGAAGTAAAATAGGCCATGCCATTGAATGCTTGCACTCTCTAATATCCACTTAGTGGACTATTCCACCCACTGGAATAACTCTTCCACCAATGCTTCTAGATTCTATGTTTGATTCCCTCTTTCCTTGTTATATTTTGTCTCTTCCTGGTGATCTAAGCTCTCAAGGATATCTTCTCACCTTTTGCTAGCTTCTTTAGCTCCTTTCTCAGTGGATAGCTAAGTTTGTCCTTAGGTCTGCATTATTTTAAAATCAATAGTTATTCCATTACCTTGAATCTGAAATCTATGGGGATGTCATTGGTGGCCTGAACCATTTGAAACCTTGAACCTTTGAACCTTTTTGAGTTCACTGGTTTAATAGTTCAACAATTCGGCAATTCGGTAGTTCTATGTTTTGTAAAGAGCCATGTTCACTTAGCCTTCTTTAGGAGTTCAATGTATCATTGAACCAATTGTTTGCACCATTTGGTTTGAATTTTTTCTAGAATCTTATATTTGAACCATTCACTCAAACTTTGAACTTTGAATCTTTAAACCCTTTGAACACGTTGAAGCTTTAAACTCATTGAACCTTTGAACTCTTTGAACCTTTAAGAGGTAGAGTTTAATGGTTCAATGGTTCATTCCATATTATTGAACCCCACTATTTAAATTTTGATTGAACCTTGGCGTTGAACCATCCTTACAATTTCTTAGGAAATGCCTTAAGTGTTTTGAGATTTTTCCTTGCAAAAGGCCACCTTTTGAACCTGTGATTTCCTTAGCTAAAAAGGCTTGTACGATTGAATAACTTGACTGCTCATAACATTTTGAGAAAGAAAGAGACCATTTTGGCTTGTAGGACCGAAATGGTCAACATGTTGTCCACAAAAACAAGTGACAGATTTTAGAAATAATATATTTCAATAGAAATGCCAAGGGAGCATTTCACCCATCAACATGCATAGCTTTCATGTGCCAATATCAAATATGTTGTGGATGACATAAGGAACCATCCACCTAATATACAACTTGCTTAGGTGCTTGAGGTACTTGGATTCATAGATCAAGACTAATGCTCCTTCATTTCATACCTTATGCTTGATATGTTTATCATGTCATAGCTTGTGGTGCTCCTTCTCTACTTTTTGGTTCCATCTTGATTGGGTACGCATCTCATCCAAGTGTTCCAAGTATTTTATTTATGTTCTCAAAGATTCTTGGTCATCCAAATGGCCAATACACATAATGCATAATGAGGGCACTATGAACTCCATTGATAAAATAGCCTCTATGCCAAACACTCGTTGGAATAGTGTAGTATTTTTATTGAATTTTTAGGTATTTTGGTAGGCACATAGTACTAATAATACTTAATCATCCCAATCTTTGTGACCTGTTGTCCCAAAAAAAATAGCTTTCTCATTTTTGGGACAACATATGAACTATTTTGGTCCTGCAAGACTAAAATTGTCTTTTCCCTTTTCAAAATTTGTTCTGAGCATTAATTTCCTCATTTTCCAAAAATTTTTGGTAAAGGGACTAGCATGTTCAACAGGTTCAAAGGCTTCTATAGGTGATTTTAATCAAAGGAGTAAGTTTCCAATGCTTAGTCATTTTCAGGATTGGTTCAGCACTTTGGTTCAACCAAAATTGTCCATTGGCAAGCTTTTAAGCAAGGATTGAACCATTGAACCATTGAACCTTGAACCATTTAGGTTCAATAAGTTCAATGGGTTCAAAGGTTCAACTTCATCAATAAGATTTAAGTGCATTTGTCAAAATGTTCAAATTTTAACCGCCTCAAAGTTCCATGGCTTCAAAACACTTAGCGAAAAATGATGCGTTGAACTATTGAACCATTGAACCACTTTGGTTCAATAGTTCAATGGGTTCAACGACATATTGGTTTAACACACTTGGTTCAAAGAAATCAAAAAGATAGCTAAATAATGAAGAATGAATAGATTTAACCATTGAACTGTTGAACCATGATTGCTTCAATAGGTTGGTTTAATCAGTAGGTTTAAGGATCTGCCCTAAAGTCAAAGGAATAAATGCCCTTTCAGAGGGTAGCGAACTAAAGCAAGTGCCCTTGCAGAGGGCAAACAACATTGGTTCAAAGGTTAAAGAGAAGATAGAAAAAGATAGAATTCCTTCAGATTTGTTCAAAGGCCCAAAGGGAACAATTCCTTCGAGCTTTTTGTCTGATGGAAATGACTAAATAAGAGAGTCCAAAAGAATTATTTCGGAAGTATTTTCCATGGGAAAGTGACTAAGGCAAAAATCCTTTAGACATTTTGTCCAAAGAAATTCACCTAGGAAGAAAGCCTAAAGAAATTGAAGGGAATGAGTGTCTAAGGAAAGGAATGCCCAAAAGGAAAAAGCCTGAGAGTGGAAGCTGCCAAGTGTCATCTGTCAAGACACTTTATAGTTTATTTCCAAGAAGTAGTAGAACATGCCACATGTCCCTTGAAAAGCTTAGTGGAGCATGACAAGTGTCAATATCCACAGTCTCTCCCTTTTGTTCTATAAGGACTGTGGTGGGCCCTGAGTGAATCATTAAGGTTAAGCAGAGTGTGACAAGTGTCATCATCTGCATGAATCCAAAATGAGTCCAAATGTTTCTATAGTGTTTTTAGGAGCACGGTGGAAGCTGCCACATGTCATCTTCAGAAAGATTCTAAAAAATGGAAAATGTCATATGTCACTTACTGAGATTAGTGGAAAGTGGCCAAATAAAGTGAGAAAGACATGATGGAATTGGTTTGAGTGTGGGCTTGAATGCATTCAAAGGCCAAAATGCCAAAGGGAAGAAAGTAAAGAGCCAACAAAGTTGAGGATATAGCCCTGAGAGCTCAAGTGCCAGGAAAAGACAAAACCCAAAAGGGAAAAGATAGCCTGAGGGCTCAAATCATAAGCAAAAAGAGGGAAAGGCCAAAATATCTTCAAGGGAGTTATTTCCAGTAGGTGAAATAGTAGATCAAGTAGACTTCTAAACACACCAAATCAAAGACGTGGCCTATTTTTCTTCCTAGAAGTAATGGCCAATTAGATAGCTGTGTAGACACCAGGGAAAGGACCAGATAGTCCATACTTAGGAGAAGATATTCAAGATGAATCAACATGCCACCATTAAGGTAGCCACCCTATTCTAGCATGGCCCTCCCTAATAGAACCAAAAATGCATCCAAGGCATTAATGCATAGCATGGGTTGCTCCATGGGACAAAGTGCCAAGCCTCCCTTGGCCTCTATATAATGTAATCTCTTGTATCATTTTGAGTGATATCTTCCCTTTACTAGAATCAAAACTCTACCCAAATTGAAAGGTGAATACTGAGACTTTGAGCTCAGATTGTTCATATTATTTTATCTGAATGAGAAAGCAAGTTGTTTACAAACATTGTGCTGTCATATCTTGTATCATTTTAGGAGATTGTTCTTATTTCTGTCTTTTAAATGTGTTCTTGTTTATTTAATATAACAATTAGAATTAGTGGAAGTGATAAGGAAGGTGTCCTAAAGCTAGCTACTTTCAAACTTTATGCTATCATAGTTGTCTTCAATGTGTGTTTATTTTCTGTTTCTATGTAAAGGACCTTGGGATGACTTTGTGCCCCCATTGTTCTTCATATCTCACTCTTGGGCAATCGAGGTGGAGACTTTGTGCTACATCTTAGGCTATTGGTTATTATGCCCTTGGTTACCAGTTACTTGTCACTACCAAAAAGATTCATGTTGTTTGTAAGAAGAAGCACTTCCGAAAGAAGAGAAGCACCTTCTATTATTTCACTAGGATTTTTACTATTTAGGAAGGGATCTGGCTCTTGATTGAATGTTTCTTCTTAAAGAAGAGAATTAACTTCACCAATCACCTAGGATTTTTCCTTTGATCTATGAGCATCATCTCTAAAAAAAGAGAGATGGATGGTTTATCCCACCCCTAAGTGTTATTTTATGCTTATATATATTATATAGCGCCTTTATACCTATAGGGAACCTCCCCTTGATAAGAGGAGAGATTCGTCCCCTTTGGATGTGGTAAACCTACAACTTTGGATGACCAATCTCCCTATGATGTGGTTGAAGAGACCTATTTTGCTCACCAATTATCTAGTTGACAAAATATTCACCCAACAGTTTTTGGTGACTCCACTGAGGAAGAGCACACAGTCTTAAGTCTTAAGCTTCAAGCTGAAGTAGATCCTACTCTTTTCCATTTTTGTTCTACAATTTGGCAACTCCATGTTATACTAGAAGCCAAAAATCCCAAGGTTTTTTTAACCTTACTTTTGAATTGGTGTAGTAGAGTAATTTTGAGTTGTTTCCTCCACAACCTAACCTTCAACAAACTAGGAGTCTTCCTCCTAGCCCTACCAGGTCACCAACACAAGGTAGAGCTTCTTTTCTACTACTAGCAGAGCTTTGCCTATCCATTCTCCACCCAAATTTGTGATCCCACTTTTAAATAACCAAATCATGGCTCAAGGCCCCTGGGATAACTCTTTTGGTCCACTAAATTTGACCCCACCTCTACATGAGCTTCCATGCAGTTCAAGGAAGAATTTCCCCAAATTTTTTGGTAATGGGAAAGTTCACCCTGATTAACATATTGATACCTTTAGCATAGCATGTGGTGTAATAGGTGTGGATTATGAAGACATAACAGTCAGGCTATTCATGGAGACACTACAAGGTGTTGTTGCAGACTAGTTCTACCATCTACAAGCTTAATCAGTGACTGATTAGGACACTCTTAAAGATAAATTTGAAGCCAGGTTCAAACCTATAGAATATGCACATGCCTTGCTAGCCTAGCTCACACAAATGAAGAAATATCCCCATGAACCTATGAGAAACTTCATTGCTAGATTCAACAAGCTAAGGCACAGGATTCCCATGGTCACCCAGTTGACACCTCAGAATCTCAAGTGTTTCTTCATCAATTCACAACTGCCTGAAGTGAGTTTCTTGCTGAGATGTGCTAAACACATAGACCTTGCTATTGCTCAGGACTTGGCTATTGAGGTAGAAGATGACCTTATCTTGGTAGGAAAGATAAGGAGAGACCCTAATAAAGGTAAATCCTCTTCATCTTTTGAATACTCACCTACAACCACCACTGATCCAATGGTGCAAAAGCTGGCAAATAAAGTGCTAGCTCTCAAGAAGCAAATGGCATAAGGGATGTCATCTTCTCCTTCATACAGAGATGTACCAAGGAGGAGATTCCCTAATCAGTCCTACCAAGGCCATACTACCAAGAATTAAGGACAGTTAAATCACCTTCCTCCTCCATAAAGAAACCTCACCCTTGAAGCACCTCCAAACAACTCAGCAGTTAGATATCTTGAAGCTGAATCAGATTTCTCATTCCAGCCTAAGTTGAATCTTGAATATGATGCTAATCTCTTCATTGAGGAAGAAGAAGAATTAGCTGGCAACTCCCATATTAGTTTTTTGAACTATTAAGATGAACCCAGAAGTGAAGTCAATGAAGTTGAGGGGTCATATACTATATTCACTCTATTTAAGAATCAATTAGCTCAATAAGCTGATAAAGAGAAGACAGAGGGGCAACCTCAACTAGCAGTTTTGATTGCTATGTGTGGGACCACTCTACTCTTCTAGCCAAAGGACCTAGTGACTGCTAGAAAGGTAAGTACCCCAAACATTTTTGCACCTTCAACTTCAAATTTGTAGTCTAGTTCTCCCCCTCCCAAAACTTAAAAGGATGAACTCCCATACTCTGTACCTAGTTCATTTCCAACATTTGATATCATTGACCATATAAAGAAAACCAAAATTCAAATGTTTGAGTTTGAATTTCTACAATCCCATCTTGAGCAATTAGACAAACTAGTTCAATGTGTTAAAAAATAGAATGTCCCTATTGAACAAGCAATTCCCAAAGTGACACATGCCCCCCTAGGAATGAACCCACCAGGAACAATCTTTTCATTACCCCTCCTATTGCCCCTAGTAGGACTAAACCTTTCTATGTCTCATTGCTAATAAATGGGCATCAATTGAACAATTGCATCATTGATTTTGGAGCTTCAAATAATGTCATGCCTGCTAAAGTGGTTAAATCATTTGACCTCACATTGACCAAGACTTTTGGTCGATGCTTCTCCATGGAAAACAAGCAAGTACCTCTACTAGGACAAATTAAAGATGCCCAATTTGCATTTGCAGTGTTCCTAGACAAAAGAATCAAGATGACTGTCTTGGTAGTTGACATCCTAGCATCATATGGCATCATTCTTGGGTGGAATATATATAGGGATGTTGGTGGTGAATTGAGTATGAAATTATCTAAGGCAAGGATTCTAGTCAAAGGTGTTATGAAGAGGCTGCTCCCTGAGAAGGAAGTGAAATATGTGGTTACTCAGACCTCAGCACCTAAAGCTCAGATTCTGTTTGAGTCTTTAGGAATGGGTAACTAATTTTTGTCCATGGATGAAGTTCATGAGGCATCCAATGAAGCTCCTACAAGTGACAACCTAGAAATGTGTTCAGCTGAAATAGCAGAAAAATTGGCAGAGTGTAATGCAAGTATGGAGGAATCTCTTCTTTCAAATGAAGAAGAATCTAAAGGAAAATAAGTATCAAATGAGGTATGGAATCTTGAATTTGATGGCAGCTACTCCTCCACTAGTTCAAGAGCTAGAGTTGTGTTGATATCTCCTTAAGGAGATATTTTTCCTTCATCCTACAAGTTGCAGTTCAACAACACTAATAACATAGCTGAATATGAGTCTTTGTTGCTTGAATTGAGGGCTGCTTGAGATAAAGGAATCAAGCTCCTTCATGCCAAAGGAGATGTCAAACTAGTAGTTTGTCAGGTGAGAAACTTGTATAAAACCAAGAATGAAAGATTGCATCATTACTACAATCTAGTCTGGGACCAAATTGAAAGCTTTGATGCTTTCACCATCTTTGCCATTCCTAGAGAATTTAATGACCAGGTGGATGCACTAGCTATTTCAGCTACTCTCTTGGTCCCCCACCTAGACATCAAAGGAAATAGGTACACTATTAAGCTGGTCTTTTGACCAAGTGTGCCTGATAATGCTAGTCATTGGTAAGTGTTCAACAATGACAACCAAATCATTGCCTTCTCAGAGTAAAAGGACAACTTTGAATGGCTGCATTTTGAAGGTAGTGAACCTCAAAAGCCTAAACTAACCCTTGAATCAAGTTCAAGCATAGATGAAGAGTTCCTACAACTTAAAGGGAATAATATTCCCAAAGGCCTGGTTTCCCTTGAGAAATTGTTTGACAAACATGACAGGTTTGTTGAATAGCAGCAAACAGATTCAAGCTCCTCCCAAGATTTTGATTAAGTAAATCTGGGAACCAAGGGAAATCCCAAGATGGTAAACATTGGGAAATGTTGTACCCTTGAGGAGAGGTTCAAGTTCACCACTTTTCTTAATCAATACATGGATGTCTTAGCTTACTCTTATGATGACCTGAAGTCACTCCGGTGTGGTGAAGTTCGACATGACATTCCTTTCAAGGCTAATTCAACACCTTACAAACAAAAGTCTAGGCAATATAATCTAAAAATATCAGGTACTATGCTATTTGAGATACAAAAAATGCTAAATGCTAGGATCATTTTCCCAATCCATCTTTCCACGTGGATTGTAAAATAGTGCATGTAAGGAAGAAGAATGGTGAAATTTGCCTTTGTGTGGATTTTAGAAATTTCAATCAGGCATCCTTGAAGGATAATTATCTTTTGCCAATCATGGATTAAGTGCTTCAGACTATGATGGGTTTAGAGATTTTATCAATTCTAGATGGCTTCTCAAGATATAATCGAGTTGAAGTTGGTGAGGCAGACTAGCATAAGACCACTTTCACCACACCTTAGGGCACGTTTTCATATAAAAGGATGCCTTTTGACTTGATAAATGCTGGCGCCACCTTCCAAAGAGTAATGGACCTTGCCTTCAAGGATGAGATGGGTAAGTTCATTATATTTTATCTTGATGACTTGACCATCTTCTCTAAGCATCACCCAGATCATGTGCACCATTTGCAACAAGTGTTGGAATATTGCTACCAGAATGGCATTTCCTTAAACCCCAAGAAGTCAGTCTTTAGAATAACAGAGGGGAAACTTATTAGATACATTGTGTCAATAGGGGGCATAAATATTGACTCAAATAGAGTCAAATATATCTAAGAGCTTACCTTGCCCACAAGTAAGACTGATGTTCACTCCTTCTTTGGAAAGGTGAATTTATTATGGAGGTTCATCCCCGAGTTTGCTGAGAAGACTAGGCACATTGTGAACATGATGAAGAATAAGGCCACCTTCAGCTGGACTAAAGAAGGCAAGTCAGAATTTGAGGATATCAAGACTGTAATTACCCACGTCCCAATTCTGGTTTGTCCATACTATAACAAAGAGTTCACCATATACATTTATGCTTCGAAACATACACTTTCAGCAATTCTGGTTCAACAGAATAAAGAAGGTATGGAATCCCCTATTTACTTCAGTATTTATCCTCTCAAAGCTCATGAAATAAAGTACTCAAACATGGAGAAGCATGCTTACACAGTGGTGAAGGCATTGAAGCATTTCCACTTCTAGATCTTGAATTCACACATAACTGCCTTAGTTCCTAACACCACAGTCAAATCCATACTGACTCAGCAGGAGTTTTGGATGAAAAGAGGTAATTAGGTTACAAAGAGCCAAGATTTTGATCTGGTCATCAAGCCAATAAATCTGGTGTGTGGAAAGGGGCTATGCCAATTAATTACTGATAACAAGCCAAAAATAACAGAGCATGAAGAATCAGAGGTGGAAGACACATGAATAGTCTTCTTTGTCTCCACCATGAATGAGTGGTATTCAGGTATTTTTCAATTCCTTACTTATGGTGAGTGTCCCGCTCACATATCTTATAAATAAAGGAGAACCATCAAGTTGAAAGCTACAAACTTTGTCCTCTGGGACAATGGCCTATACAAAAGGAGCCTTGATGGAGTGTTCCTTCGCTGTGTGGAAAAGAAGTAGCAAAGCCAACTTCTATAGTCCTTCCATAATTTAGCCTTTGGAGGACATTTTTCTACTCCTGTGACTTCCCATAAAATTCTATGACCCAGGTACTACTGGCCAACTCTCTTTCAGGATGCATACAAGTGGGTTAGGGAATGTGAACTATGTCAGCAGTTTATAGGAAGACCCAAGTTAGTTTCCCTACCTCTCAAGCTAGTGGTCATAGAGGAGCCATTCCAGTAATGGGGAATTGATTTAATTGGAGCTATAAACTCATCTTCAAGTGTTGGACATGATTATGTCCTTAAAGTAATAGATTACTTCACCAAATGTGTGGAAGCTGTTCCAACCAAACATGCTACTTCAGAATTAGTATGCAATTTCCTCAAAGAGAACATCATCTCCAGGTTTGGGGTCCTAACCAAGATTGTCACTGATAATGTAGCTTGTTTTACTTCTCAATAGATTACTCAATTCTATTTCTACTATGGTATTACACTCTCCCACTCTTTTGATTACTTTCCACAAGGGAATGGATAGGCTAAATCAAGCAATAAGAACCTAGTGACTATCATCAAGAAGCTGGTGGATGACAACCAAAGGACATGGCATAAAGCATTGATTGATGCCCTATGGGCATAAAAAATTATACCAAAGAGAGCAATTGGTATGTCTCCTTTCCAACTTCTTTATGGTTTTAATGCTAAGATACCAATCACCTTGGAATTGCTAGCATTGAAATTAGCTAAGGCAATTGAAGACCAAACATATGAAGGCTCCCTTGATAAGAGGATCATGTGTCTTACTGAGTTGGATGAGTAGAGAATTGTAGTGGTGGACTAAATTACTGCCCATCAAGGTCTGGTGAAGAAGCTCTTTGACTAGAAATCAAAGAACCATGATTTCTACATTGAAGATCAAGTCTTGTTGTGGGACAAGAGAAGAGAACCAAAGGGGATGCATGGAAAGTTTGATTCCTTATGGAGGGGCCCTTTTACTATTCATCAACTCAATGGTGAAAATAATTTCCTATTAAAGTATTAAGATGGCGCTCTCTTTTCTCTGCCTCACAATGGGCAGCATCTAAAGCACTTCAACTCTTGAAGTATCAGATGAGTTCCCCTGTACATATGTATATTTGTATAATCTTTTGTTTCTTTTTTGTGATTTTCATTTTCATTTTTTAGAAACTTTATTTTTGGGTAGTACAACTCCATATCCCAATGGCATACTTCAAGGAACTTGAGATTCTAGTTTCTACTTCCCTCAGCTGCTCCAAGTTTTCATTTGATGGAAGTTTCCCAACTGGAGCCAACTATTGTCCCCAAAAAAAAAATAGCTTTCTCATTTTTGGGTCAACATATGAACTATTTTGGTCATAAAAGACCAAAATTGTCTCTTCCCTTTTCAAAATTTCTTTTGAGCATTCAATTTCATCATTTTCCAAACTTTTTTGGTAAAGGGACTAGTAGGTTCAATAGGTTCAAAGGCTTCAGCAGATGAGTTCAATCAAAGGAGCAAGTTTCCAATGCTTAGTCATTTTTAGGAATGGTTCAGCGCTTTGGTTCAACCAAAATTGTCCATCAGCAAGCTTCTAAGCAAGGATTGAACCATTAAACCATTGAACCTTAAACCATTTGGGTTCAACAGGTTCAATGGGTTCAAAGTTTCAATGTCATCAATAGGAGTTAAGCGCATTTTTCAAAAGGTTCAAAGTTTAACTGCCTCAAAGTTCCATGGCTTCAAAACACTTAGAAAAAATGACATGTTGAACCGTTGAACTGTTGAACCTTGAACCACTTTGGTTCAACAGTTTAACAGGTTTAATGACCTATTGATTCAATGTGCTTGGTTCAAAGAGATCAAAAACATAGCCAAATAAAAAAGAATGAATAGATTGAACCATTGAACTATTGAACCATGGTTGGGTCAATAGGTTGGTTCAATTAGTAGGTTTAAAGGGATACCCCAAAGTCAAAGGAATAAATGCCCTTATGGAGGGTAGGCAACATTAGTTCAAAGGTCAAAGAGAAGATAGAATTCCTTCAAATTTGTTTAAAGGCAAAAAGGGAACAATTCCTTTAGGCTTTTTGTCTGATGGAAATGACTAAATAAGAGAGTCTAAAATAATTCTTTCAGAAGTATTTTCCATGGGAAAATGACTAAAGCAAAAATCCTTCAGACATTTTATCTGAAGGAATTCACCTAGGAAGAAAGCCTAAAGATATTGAAGGGAATGAGTGGCTAAGGAAAGGAATGCATGAAAGGAAAAGCTTGAGAGTAGAAGTTTCCAAGTGTCATCTATTGAGAAACTTTATATTTTATTTCCAAGAAGTAGCGAAACATGCCATGTGTCCCTTGAAAAGCTCGATGGATCATGACAAGTGTCAATATCCACAGTCTCTCCCTTTTGTTCTATAAGAACTGTGGTGGGCCCTGAGTGAATTGTTAAGGTTAAGTGGAGCATGACAAGTGTCATCATTTGCATGAATCCAAAATGAGTCCCAAATGTTTTTATAGTGTTTTTAGGAGCACAATGGAAGCCACCATGTGTCATCTTCAGCAGGACTTCTAAAAGTGGAAAATGCCACGTGTCACTTGCTGAGATCAATGGAAAGTGGCAAAAGCAAGTGGGAAAGACATGATGAAATTGGTTTGAGCATGGGCTTGAATGAATTCAAGACCAAAACACCAAGAGGAAGAAATTAAATATCCAACAAAGCCAAGGATATAGCCTTGAGAGCTCAAATGCTAGGAAAAGACAAAACCTAATAGTGAAAAGATAGCCTGAGGGCTCAAATCATAAGTAGAAAGAGGGAAAGGAAAAAATATATTCAAGGGAGTTATTTATAATAGGTGAAATAGTAGATCAAGTAGAATTTGGAACATGCCAAATCAAGGATGCAACCTATTTTTCTTCCTAGAAGTAATGGCCAATTGGATAGCTGCACAGACACTAGGGAAAGGACCGGACAGTCCATACTCAGGAGAAGAAATTCAAGATGAATCAACACACCATAGTTAAGGTAGTTACCTTGTTCCAGCATGGCCCTCCCTAATAGAACTGAAAATACATCCAAGGCATTAATGCACAGCATGGGTCGCTCCATGGGACAAAGTGCCAAGCCTCCCTTGGCCTCTATATAATGTAATCTCTTGTATCATTTTGAGGGAGATCTTCCATTTACTAGAAGCAAAACTCTATCCAAATTGAATGGTGAATACTAAGACTTTGAGCTCAGATTGTTGTTCATATTATTTTATCTGAATGAGAAAGTAAGTTGTTTGCAGACTTTGTGTTGTCATATCTTGTATCATTTTAGGAGATTGTTCTTATATCTATCTTATGAATGTGTTCTTGTTTATTTAATCTAACAAGTAGAATTAGTGGAAGTGATAAGGAAGGTGTCCTGAAGCCAACTACTTTTAGACTTTATGTTGTCGTAGTTGTCTTCAGTGTGTGTTTATTTTATGTTTCTGTGTAAAGGACCTTGGGATGACTTTGTGCCCCCATTGTTCTTTAATGTCACTCTTGGGTAGTCAAGGTGAAGACTTTATGCTACATCTCAAGCTATTGGTTACTACGCCCTTGGTTACCAGTTACTTGTCACTACCAGAAAGATTCATGTTGTTTGTAAGAACAAGCACTTCTGAAAGAAGAGAAGTGCCTTCTATCATTTCACTAGGATTTCTACTATTCAGGAAGGGATCTGGATCTTGGCTGAATGTTACTTCTGAAAGAATAGAATTACCTTCACCAATAACCTAGGATTTCTCCTTTGATCTATGAGCATCATCTCTAAAAAAATAGAGATGGATGGTTTATTCCACCCCTGAGTGTTATTTTCTACTTATATATAGTATATAGCGCCTTTATACCTATAGGGAACCTCCCCTTAATCAGAGGAGAGATTTGTCCCCTTTAGATGTGGTAAACCTACAACTTTGGACAACCAATCTCCCTATGTTGTGGTTGAAGAGACCTATTTTTCTCACCAGTTAGCTGGTTGACAAAATATTCACCCAACATGACCAACACCACGCATATTTTTTAGGCACAATCTCAATATATTATTGAATGCATCAATTATGCCATTCATTTGGGGATGATATAACCTTATCTTATAATGTGTTATAATGTATTTATTCAATAAGATTTTCATCATTTCATTAAGTAAATGCATGCCTCTATCACTAGTTAGACTAAGTGGGCACCCATAGCGATAGATGATGTTCTATAATATAAATCTTGTGGTAGTGTTAGTTGAGAAATCTTTGGTTGGCACTACCTTGGCTCACTTGGTGAAATAATTTATGGCTACCATAATGTATCATTCACTTGTGCACCTCGTAGTAGGAGTAATTGGCCCAATAAATTCATTGTCTCATTTTTAAAAGGTGTCTAGGAAAGAAGAAGAATGAGTGGCATCTAATCTTGATGGTTAGGTTTTTATGTACATTGGTAAATGTCACATATACCTTATCATAAAATTTTGCATCTTAGAATAGACTTGGCCACCATAAGCCTAATTTCATCACCTTATGCATTCTGGCATCTATAGTACAATGGCCTCCTACTATCCCCTTATGCACCTCTTCTCCAAGATACAACAGCATAGGACTTCATCACATCTTAATTATATAATTCCATACTAATGATATAAAATGGAGTGGTATGAACTACAAACTACTTCTTCTCTTTGGTTATCATGGTTAAGGGTGTACACCAAGATGTTATGAATGTAGTGATCTCTATTGATTCCTCAAGGATGCACTAAACCCTTTATATTTTCTCATCTATCATATTATCCTCAATAGGTATTGCCTCATCAATAGAGTTGATGCAGGATAAATGGTCTAGGCCCAAGTTCTATTTTCTAGGCTTTACTATAACCAAGAACTAGAATTCTTGAAATATAACTATCCATCTACAAATTTTCCCATGGAAAATGGGCTTATCCATAAGGTACTTAAATGCCTCATGATCAATGAATAAGATGAATGGGGTCACCAATAAGTATTGCCTAAATATTTTTAAGGTGTAGACCATGACAAATGTCTTGTGCTTAGTTTTCATATAGTTCATCTCTGAAGTAGATGGGATGATCCATATTACCTTCACTAACTTTCAAAAGAATGAAACCAAATACAAATCTAGATGCATCAACATATACATGGAATGGAGTCATCCATTTGGGAAACTATAGTATTAGTGTGCTAGCTAGTTTGAGCTTCAGAGTTTCAAAGGCATCTTCTTTCACTTTACCTTAAAATAATGAGCCATCCTTACATAAGAGATCCTCTAGTGGAACTTCAATATTTTCATAACTTATGAAATTTATATAGAAATCGTAATGGCAAAGAAAGGCATGAACATCTTTCTACATTGAAGGGGTCAGGAGATGTAGGATAATTACAATCTTTGTAAGATCAATGAGTAGATCATATTTTCAGATGATGTGCCCAAGAAAGGTGATAAATGATGTCATAAAGACATACTTATTTAGATTCAATTATATCTATAACTGTCTACACCTATCAAACATGAATCACAACTTGTCATAATGGTCTAGTCATTTAAATACACTTGGAAGAACTTGTGAATAAAGTCCTTAAATATGGTGATCACCACTTTAGAGAACATGATTGGTGCATTATTAATTCAAAATGGCATCAAATTATATGAAAAATAACCAAATTATATCACAAAGGTTATTTTAGGCTTTTCCTCATCCTCAATCTGGATTTGATGGTATCTCAAGAACCCATTAGTGAAAGTGTTTTTTTCATAGCCTATAATTCCATCCAAGACTTCATCAGTGAATGAAGGCAGGAAGGGGTTAGTGATGTAGGAATCATTGAATAATCTATAATAGATGAAAATTTTAATTCACCTATCCTTTTTTAATCTAATAACCATGGGTCTCACCCATTTGTATTATTGCATAGGGTAGATCATGCCTGTAACTAGTATACCATCAATCTCCATTTTGACCTTAACATGAAGATTGTGGTTAATTATGTAAGGGTGTTTTTTTAACAAGTCTTATACCATCAAATATATTTATGCTCATATTTCCAAGGGATTGGTGGGTACCCTTCATATATATATATATATATATATATATATATATATATATATATATATATATATATATATATATATATATATATATATATATATATATATATTATTCCAAGGGAACAAGTCTTGGATTTTTTTTAGCAGATCTACAATTTGCATCATCTCTACGTCAGACCAATATGTGCCCAGAGTAGAAATATTTGGTTCCCCTTCTGAGATAATGTCAACCTTGGTAGTTTTAAATGGAACATAGTAGGGCTAATTCTTCTCTTGATGAAAATACTCAACTTTCCTACTACCCTTAGTTGTATTTATGAAAAGATGAGTAGGATTTTATTTATTGAGGGTGTTATATTCAACTTGACACACTAGATTCTTCTTGCCTATAAATTTTATCCAGTTACATGCCTTATAGGTATTATCATCTTCTTAACTCGAGTCACTATTGAGTACTTTTTCTTTAAATAATGTTGGGAGTGCTAACCCATTTTATTTAGACATGTCTTATTTTGCTCCTCTAAGATTGTAGTGTCCTCAAACACTGTTGTGTGAACTATTTGTAGTGGCTTGATCAATTCTAAGTTATATAAAGAAAATGATAAGGTGTGCATTGACCTCTCTTATAGGGAATCCCAATTATTTTTCTCATGAAAAATCTTGTTGAAAATATACCATGCTTATGCCCATGTCTTCAAGGTTCTATATAAAGCATGCACCCATAGGTTCCCTAGAGCATTCATGATATAGTCAATCAATATTTCTTCACATAATAACACATTGTATAGAGTCAGAGTTACCATAATATGTTTATGTATCCAAGTCCTCATTAATTTTACCAAACTTAGTGTAGATAGATACTTTCACAGCTTACCAAGTTGGTAAGATAGGCCTTTATGATACCCACCAATGAGTGGTAGTGTTCCATAATGTATATGTTGACACAGTGGATTGCACCTAGGGTAGGATGCCTAGCTCCCGCCCTTCCACATGTAACAATGGAAACTCCCCTCTCGCATGTGGGACCGGTATAGCTAGAGGGGAGAGTCTCTAAACAAGGGCTAGCTCCCTCTGATGTATCTTTTAGGCCCTATTTTCTCCTACTACTAACAAATAAAATGAAAAGGGGGGGATGAAAAGAGAGAGATGCTGAAAATAGAACCTAAGCCTAAAAATGAAAAGGTAATACACCAGAAAAGTTTAATCCACTCAGGCCCAAACATACACTTTTCACTAGGAAAAAATGCCCATACACTTCATCTAACAGGGTAAACTCTTATGTTTTAGTGATTCAGGGGTCCGTAGAGATATAGGGAGGAAGGAACTACCAAAGGTGCTCTATGACACACTTAGGCAACCTATTCACATGCGCCTATATTCCTATTGTAGACACTTCTGGCAGACCTGAAGAAAAGAGACTTCACAATGCAATAGACATGATGTAATCGATCTATGAAAAGCATGAAAGATAATGACTTAACACAAAAGAAGAAAACAAACATATACTTTAAAGTGCAAGTCTAGATAGAGGTAAAAATGCTAAGTCCTGATTCAAGGTAAAACCTAGTAGCTCTGCCTTACAAGCCCAAGAGATTTTTGGGTAGAGTTTTGCCTTAAGGCTAAGAGAGTGGATCCTCTTTCTAAAATGAGAAGATTTACAATATATATAGAGAGGAAGAGAACTTGGTGATTTATAGGAAAGACTTTGGCACTCTTTTTGCAAGCTGGCCCATGTGTGCTCTGAGCCTTGGGAAGAGGGAGTCATTTGATTATTAGTTCCTGCTTTGACTTAGGCATTCCACATTAATGTGAAAAACATGGCCATGCCTCTTTTCTAAAAATAGACTACTCTCTTCTTACAAATAGACTGTATTTTTTCCCCTCATAAATGCCAAATGGAGAAAGCAGGTTGTGTCGCTCACTATTTACACCATTTGATGACCATCTAGCAATAACTCACCTCTCCTCACCACTTATACTGCTTTGTCTTTTTCTGGACTTCATCTTCCTCCTTGCCTTGTCTCTTCCTGGATCCTTTAGCCCTTGGGGGATATCTTTTTGTGGGTCACTACATTCCTTGGGCTCTCACTACTTGCCTTGGCCATTTTTTGCCGATTCTAGTGAGTGACACGTGGCATGTTCCACTGTAAAATGGGTAGGACAAGTGGCAACATCCGCTTAACTCATGGAATATTTAGGCAACCTTTGAAGGTCTTGTAGAAGAGGACATGTGTCAGCTTCCACTTTATTTAGCAATTCTTTCTGGGCCCACCATAGTTCTCACAGGATAAAAGAGAGAGACCGCGGAGGCTGACATTTATCAACTTCCACCGAGCCCTTACAGGGGACACATGGCACGTTTTGCTACTCTTAAAAAAGAATATCAAAGCCTTCCACATTCACCACTTGGCACCTTATACACTGGATTTTTAGGTTTAAAATTGATGTTTATGGACCCATCATATTTTGAAAACCAACAGCTAGTCTATCTTCTTAAAGTTGACAGCTTCCAGGATGTCATCGTCATTGGCAAATTCCTTCAGCTTTCTGCTTTGGCCTTTTCCCCATGGGATTTTTCTATGGGCTCCCTAAATTCCTTCAGACTTTTTGTCTGAAGGAAATCCTTCAAACAAAAGTCCAAAATAATTCATGACTTTGCCTTAACAAAATTATGAAAGATCTTAGCCACTTCTTTGTGGCCTCTTTAAAGTGCTCCCTGCCCTTCTCAAGGTCTCTTGAACTTAGAACTACCCTCCAGAAGGGCACTTGTCCTTTGGGAGGCTTGAACCTTTGATTGAACCACTCCTTTGAACTAACTGTTAAACCAATTCATTGAACCAGTTAAATGGTTCAAACATTTTTTGGATCATTTGATGAACCAAGCCCGTTGAACCGTTTGGATTGAGCCGATGAACCAAACCATTTGATTGAAGCTACCAATGAAATTTGCATTGAATTGAGTGATTTAAACATCCAATTTAACTAAATCATTGAACCAAAATGTTGAACCAATACATTGAACCAAGTCGATGAACTATTTGATTGAACCAAAGCGATGAACTTTGATTGAACCTGCCGATTAAACCAAGGCTTTGAACCAAAGTGATGAATTTTGTGATTGAACTGACTGAGTCAGCCAAGTGTGAACCAAATATGTTGAACCAACTGATTGAACCAAGCTGATGAACTGACTGATTGAACCAAGGCTTTAAACCAAGCGATGAACCAAGGCGTTGAACCAGTTTAATGGTTCAACAGTTCAAAGGTGCTAACTCTTGGAAAGATTATGTCATTGAACCAATCTTCCAACCTTAAGGAAAATTGTCCTTGAACAATTTTAGATTTCTTTCCTTATGAATTTATTTAGATAAGAGTCTGAAGAAGCTTTGTAAAACCTTACACTCTTTGAACTAGTTCTTCATCTGCCAAAAGACTACACCTGCAGAGTTCATAGAAGTCCTTGTGAAGTCCATAGAAAACCTGCAGAGTCCATAGAAATGGAAAGACTCATGAAAAAATCAAAAGTACTAGCTCAAAATAGTATGAAATAAGGGGGACCAATTTTTTGGCCTGTTGGGCAAAAAATGGTCAACAAATTGGTGACTCTTAGGAGAAGCATGTCTGTTATGCTTAGAGACCAGTTGCCTTGTAGTCCATTGGGCACGGAGTCAGAATGTAGCTTTGAGGAAAAGTTAGAAATAGCCCCAAGGGTCCAAAAAAATCAAACATGAAGATTTTTACCCCAAACACAAGGGAAAGCACACACAAGACTAAAAACACTACTTGTGTAAACTGCACTTAGGGAAAGTAGGAAAAGAAACTGAAAGCAAACTACTATATAAAGCTAACCAGGAATATTCACCTCCCTCCTAGATCAAAGGGAAAACTTCTTAAGTCTCCTTCTTGGCAAGGAAAATTATTGTGCCAGATAAGTGGCTAAATAAAATGGAGAGTTGGTGACCCACTCCTCTTGCCTGCCACCTGGGTTGGCTTGTATTTGAGTGGATCAGAATCGAACATGCCTCCAACATACATGTATTATTTTTGTCACTTAAAATGGGGATAACTACCCTATCCTTACCATTTTAAAAATTCATGTAGTGCCTCTTAAAGCACATCTTTGTGTTGTTCGCATAGAACCAAGGCCTTGTAAGAAGCACTAGGTAATTGTCTTATTCTTCCAACTCAATTACTTCAAAGTCAGCATAAAATTTAGTACCCATGATGTCTACAACTATGCTCTTCAAAATTCTAATAGGCTATGTCCTAGTATTATTGGTCATGAAAATTACATAATGAGAAGGCTTTAAGATTGACCTACCCATATTATCCCATGGATTCTTGGTCAATATATTGACCTTGACACCTATGTCTATGAGGACCTCACATATAAAACATACATCAATGGTGGAATTCACAAGGAGTTCTTGATCATACTACACATTTTGTGTATGCTTGACTTCTCATGCCCTTTACATGAATGGTATTATGAATTAAACTAGATTTTACCTTGAATGATACAAAATCAAGTATTTCTATAGGGGAAGTATAACTTCCATCTATAGGAGGTTCAATATCTCCATTAATTCTTATATCTCCACCTCATGGATATATTAATTTTTTTGAAAGGTAGCATCCTATGATTTTGGGTCTCATACTAGTTAGAGATTTCCTTATAGGTATTGAATTATTCTCATGGCATAATAAAAAATGTCTTTCTAGTACATAGGGTCTAGGTAAAGTAAAACTTTAGGTTCAGGCTACATTATATGCTTAGTGTAGCTCATTTCTAAATATTCTAGGTTAAATTCTAGTATGGATACAACTGGTGATTGAGTTGTGAATCCAATATGATTATTAACCTACACCTTGACTATCTCTTTATGGGTTGGTTATGCCTTCAAAGTCTTCTTCTCCACTTTTGGCTTATGCTTGATCATCCCTACACCCTTGTCTATGTTAGGTCTACCTTGGGTTAACTTTTTATACAAGTCAGGGCATTCTTCAACTTTATGGGCCCATCAATAATAGCCACATGTTGGATGTGTAGGTAAATCACACTGATGGTGCTCTATGGAACCACACTTCTAACATGAGCAGGGTGGGAATCTTCTACCACCACATCCTCCACCTCATCCTCTAATACCTCATTACATTCCATAACCTACACTCTATTGGCCATAGCCCTAATTTCCTTGGTTTTCCTACCCTATAACTACTATAGTGGACTACCTCACACCCATTTTCATGTTCTCATGCATCTCATCAATCTCTCAGTAATTAGTTATTATATGGGTGTGTCATATAAATGATGATAAATGGTTTTGTTAACCTATTTGGTACATTGAAATAGTGGATAGTTATGAACATCATGCACCTCTCTATAGAATTCACATCTTAGAAGTAATATATACACATTCCTTTGAGGTTATTTATTCATTTTATTGCTATCCACTTCATACTTGGTACAATATAATTCACTATGAGCATCTTGTGATGAACTAGTAATAAGATTTTGTAGTTGGGAGGTCATGGATGTAATTTATGCCTCGATTAATGGGTTGATCCTAATATCAACACTTATGACTACCTTATCTCTTATCATGAATTAAAGTTCTTCATGAGGGTCTATGAATATCTTCATGGAAATTACTTTCCTAAATAGGATGAGCAACCCTCTAATGAACCATTGCACATGCTAGGAGGGGTGGATATTGTTGATTAAATTTGACACTATAGGTCAAATTGGGACCCTATAAGTAAAATTATGAACCTTATATTTTTTAATGGTTCTATTATTATTTCATAAGGTGTATTAGGTCATTTGATGTCATCTCATGTCACATTAGCCTTAGTCTTGATCATTTTCAATATTTATGTCTTTTAAATCCATTTAAAGGTTATAAAAGGATAATTTAATGACTTGTATGACATCATTGGGTAAATTTAAAGAGTAAACATTTTATTATCCATTAAATGTGTCCCATTATGCCTTAATCAACTATTTATAACTCAAAAGTGTTAGGTTCTTTAGAAGAAAGCACAGTTTTCTTGGAAATAGGAAAAGTTTGGCACTTGTATAGCCCATAAGGGAGTGTGACATGTAGGATAAGGTTGTGAGATGACTCTTTAGCTTCATAAGACCAATTTTTATGATTTACATACTTTTTAAGTGCCAAAATTTATCTAAAACCATTCTACTCCTTTTTCAACCTTTAGACATGTAAAACACAGTCAAGGAATAACACTCAGTTTGATTAAGTAAAGACTATGAAGAGTATGTAGGAAGTTAGAGTGAGGAATGGAGATTAAAATACCTTTATCATAATAATAATATTATAATTAAACCATCATGATATATATTTAATAGAGAAGGGATTCATATCAAATAATACACAGTCCACAAGAAAGAACCCTGTACAATCTGCCTTTTCTAGGGGTCTATCTTGGAGATATAAGGAGTTAGGAGGTCTATTAATAAGACCAAAAGATAAATTTTTTTGAAAAATGTCTATATTAATTTTATAATCCCATACAATGAGTAACTTATATCAATAATTAGGGCAAGTTCCCTCTATTTTGTCTCAGATAGAGGCCAGCCCCCTTGAGTGTAAACTAGCAGGTTTTCAAGAATAAGGTGAAAAGGGTGAGATATAAGTTGATGGGACATTGTAAATAGTTGTGTGGATTTAAAAAAAACCTAATTCAAACATAGAAACATATCACAAAGGGAATAATACCAATAGGATGGCCTAGACCCTCAAATTTACATGTAGGTCTACTAGGCATGGTTAGGCTTAGAATTCAAATGAGAGGTCACTTTCACTTCTATCTCCTAGTGAGATTTATAAATGGTTGTAACATGTTTATAATATTAATTTATACATGTATAATATATTTGGAGGGAAATCCATGAAAAGGACATTTTTTGTTTAAGGATAACTTAGGCCTATAGGAAATGGAGAAAAGAGCTTGATAAGGAAACTTTAGAAGATCATATATACTTGAATGCTTTGCATGGGGATATAAGAAGTTTGGAGAGGTTATCAAGGGTCTTTATCATCAGTTTTGAGAAATTATTTTTTAGCTCCAATGTTAGACCTTTATAAAACATCACTATAGGTCAAGACTACCTAAAACCCTTGGGAACACTTGGAAATGACCCGATGAAGGAAATGAAGATGGAGAGATATCAAAATGGGATGGAATGTGAAATTATATGGATGTTTTATAATACTCTCTAAATACCATTTCCATCAAATTGAGACATTCCTTATCTATATGGATAGGGTACAAAATTGTTCTTTTTGACTATTTTGTGCATTGTGCAAGTTATAAGAGGTTTCAAGAGATGAAATCAAATTTTGGAGTAATATATAGACTTAAAATAACTCCTAATGTCCATTTAATACTTCATAAAAACTCCTAAGGGTACCTCTTATCTAGTTCAAATTGGCATAGTGAGCAAGATGGTGAGAAGTGTGAAAAATTTAAGTGGAAGCCTATTTAAGGTTTAATTAAGAAATATAAGTCCATGGAGGGTCTTATAAAATGTCATTCACTCCCTTAAATGGATTTTCATGTAAAAATAAAGCCATTTTTTAGGCTAAGTATAAGGGGTGACTAAAAAGGGAGTTTTTTTTACTGTAGGTAGTGATGGATCACTTATATAAGATTTTTGATGATTAAGAATGTAAACAATGAATGAAGAATCATGTCTATAACACTTACCTCTTAATAAAATCATTATACTTGTCCCTAGTTAGTTTTAGGATGTTCAAATAGGGGTGAATGATGAAGTCATTTTTATTGTACAAAATGAGAACTCTTAAACCACATTTCAAGAGTTTCATGACTTGGGGTGACACTTGTGCTTCATAAATTTGCATGATCAGTTTCAAATCCTCTTTTCATGAAAAAGTAACTCTTTTTCTCAGCATTAAAAATGTCATTTTAACCTTTGGACTTCTCTCTTCTCTTCTCTCTCTCAAGTTCTATAAGAACTAGCCATTTTGGTCTTTGTAAAATATGATGCAGTTGAGTATGGTGAAGCCCTACTCATTTTCATACCATGGATAAATAAAGATTAATGTCTTTACCTCTTCTATGAATGATCATAGTGTGTTCACTTTAATGATTGATCTTGCTTAGTGATGACTGTTGTTTCCTTAACATTTGTGTCTCATTCTCTCACTTATTTGTAGCTTGAAAGCTTCTTCTTGCAGGTCATCTGAAGTGTTCTATGAAGTGTCAAGGTTGAGTGAGTTAATATATTAAAATAGTGCCATTATACACCTCTTTTCTAGTCCTCCTAGCCTAAACATTTATCACAACCTCATAATAGTATACTGATGTGAGATGATTCTTATTAGAGAAGTGTAAGCTTATTTAGTCTCTTGGTCTCATGTGTGGCATGTAGTTGGTTAGTAGTCATCAATAAATTTGGTGTATCACCACCTTTAGGATAGTTTATTTTCAATTTTATTTACCTTTTCCCTTACAAGCATAGGTGTAGTAGTGATCCAAAATTGGTACATCAAGGGAGCAAGCCCTATCTAGAGATTCACCTCATTCTTAGGATACCCATAGCCTAGAGGTTTTTCAATTGTTCCAGTTGGATGAAGAGATATGAGACATCTCCTCAAAGGGTACAAATATAAGTCACAATAGTTTTTGGCATGCCTAGTGGGATTCATTGTCTAATAAGTTGAAATAAATTTGGTGTTTTATTTTAACTCGTCAACATTTGGAGGCATCTATCAAAGAATCAATGGTGACTCTAAAGTTACATCAATTGGTCAAGTAGCCTAGGTTTTCATTTTGAAGATTATTGGTAATTTTTCTTTGTGTTATTGATTTCCAATGAAGTTTCATGGCTAATTTTGGTGTTGAGTATTATTTTACACAAGTTGTTAATGTATCACAATATTATGGCATTCCCTATCAACCTTTGTATGATTTTTATTAGCCTTGTCATGATCCTTACCAAATCCAATATGACCCTTATCAAGCTTTTCATGAAGTGTATCAATCCTATAACTAGCCTCCTCAGTATCTTTCTTCTCCTTATAAACTTAATCACTTTCCTTATAAACTTAATCACTTCTCAACTCAATCCATTTCAAATTTAAATAAAACTCTCTTGGATATGAGAGGTACATGATAGATCTTGACACACAAAAGGTACATGGTCAAGATGTTCCTAGACATCTCATTCATAAGGTGAGAGATGCATTAGAACTGGTTAAAAGAGAGTGGGTACCTATTGAGAGATAAAATTGGTAAAGGCTCATAAGTGAGATTCTATATGTGAGTGGCTTGGTTTTATCCTTATAAGATAAGATAATAATTCATGAGGAGTAGCCTTACCAAATATACTATCCTTCATATACACTTCCCCAAGATTGATATCAGTCCTACATGATTCCTACTCATGAGCCCAATCAAGCTTACCAAAGTCATATTTTTCCTAATCAACTAGAGGAGAGAGTTGGAAAGACAAACCTTATTTTTTAAGAAAAACTTGATAAGCATATTGAGTTATCCAATAATTAGATGAATAATTCAATCTTATTAGAAAAATAAGAAGAATCTAATCCCTCTTTTCCCTCTTCCATTACATCCCCACCTCAAAAAGAGACGTATGGATACAATATTCCAAGTTAAAGATAAGGTGGAGAATCCAATCCTAAGGAGATCCAAAATTTATTAAACACTTCATCCACTCCTCAAATTGTGTCACTGCCTCAAGAAGAGACTCCTAATCCTAACATCATAAGCTAGAATAAGTTAATGGAATAATGGGGAAAGAAAGAGGATAGAATATTAGATAAAAAGTGTGAGGTTGAGAAAGAGCTTGATCCTATGTAAACCCCTCCCACCCTTCCTCAAGATACCTCTTGTTTTCCTTGTCAAATTTCTTATACTCCTTATCCTCATGAATATGCCTATCAACTTCAAGAGAGACTTTTCCAAGAGAACCTAGACAAGAAAATTGAAGAATTAGAGTCTAGAATGAAATTGTTGAGTCAAGGTGTGATGGAAGGTTTAGAGCTAAAAGAATATCCTATGCTTAAACACACACCATATAACCTTCCTCAAGAGAGACCTCAATATAAATCAGATTTAAATGAAGATATTTTCAAATGGAAGGGAGAAAACCAAGCTATTTTATCCCAAGGTCTACCTCCCCTTCCTCAAGATATTCCAAAATATCACATATAATTCATTCTTAGATCTGATTTTGAATCCTATGTTCCACCTCTGCCAACTAGTTCATCTTTTCCTCGCCCTGTCACCCTTTACCTTGATGGACTTATGGTATGGGAACCTAAAGAGGAGCATTTGGTTTACAATAATTTAGAACTCTTACTTGAAGAAAATATAGCTCCTTGATAGCCTCATAAGCTAAGTCACCTGATTACAAGATGCCTAATCTTGGCATCACCAAGAAGGAGAAGTAAATTGAGGTTATTGCATCCCTTGAGAACCAAAATCAGATTATAATAGTTGATATATGACCTGAGAGTTCTTGAGAGTTTCAAAATTTTGAAGAAGAAATGAGTCCTTGTGTTGAGTCTTCTTGTTATGTTGATAATGAAGAATGTTTTCCTTGTTTCAAAGAATAAATATTGGATGAAGGCATTTTGGATTATAAATAATAGGATGAAAGAGATTCTCTTGTTGTTCCCCTTCATAATGATGATCAAAGAGAAGATAAGGACTTGTGGCAGTATTTTGTAACCATTTGTAATGAGTTTGAGTCGCTCAAGGGGTCTATAACTTCCTTAGAGATGATTAAAAGTGATGGTAAGTAAGATGAAATTTTAAAAAATGTCATATATGATCTAGAGAAAAGTTTACCTCAGACTTTGAAGGTCAAAACAATCTTCCATTAGCCTCAATATTCCAAGAAAAAGAAGCTACTCCTCTTGAAACTATGCCTATAAAGAAGATGCAAGTTGATCACGAGATGAAGGGTGAGAAAAAGTATAAGGTATGTGTAAAATTCCAAGAGGAATAAATTTACATTGGATACATATTTTAATATGGTCTACTTGAGAGAATATCAAGTGAAGTTAAAATAAATAGGTTTTATCTACTAAGCATCCTATCCAAAGAGAAGCATGTTTGACACTATGATTTATCTCATGAAGAAGAAGATTTAAGGAACTTTAATTTTGATCCTAGAAAGGAAGTAGGATTAGTTTATAGTTGTGCATATAGGTTTTTTTTATTGCCATAAGTGACTTGAACGCGTGTGTGTGTGTGTGTGTGTGTGTCTTGTTAGTTTGTTTATTTTGTTTTGTGTGTGTCCTTTATTTTTTTATGGTTGAGGTATTCAATTGGTCTTATCTTAATCAAAACTTATTGTCAAGTATCAATTATTATAATTTGTTTCAAAAATTATATGACTCCATAGTCCCATGTATAGGATAAAGCTTCTGATCCTTAGCATAACAAACATGTTACCCCTATGAGTCACTAATTTGTTGACCAAATTTGACCTTGCAGGTCAAATTAGGACCATTATAGGTAAGATTGCAAACCTTAGATGTTTTAATTGGTATATTATTATTTAATAAGGTTTACTATAGGTCATTTAATGTCATATCATGACACATTAGCCTTGGTCTTCATCATTTTTAATATTTATGTCTTTTTAAGCCATTTAAAGGTTATAAAAGGAGAATTTAATGACTTGTACAGTCTCCTTGGGTAAATTGAAGGAATTAAAAGGTGATTTCACATTAAATTTGTCCCATTATTCCTTAATAAACTATTTATAACTCAAAAGTGGTAGGTTCTTTAGAAGAAAGAGCAATTTTCTTGGAAAAAGGAAGAGTTGGGCACTTATACGGCCCATAAGGGAGTGTGACATATAGGATAAGGTTATTATATGAATATTTATATTATTAAAACTCATTTAAATTATTTAAATATTATATAAGTTCTAAAATTTATCTAAAACCAATTTTCTCCTTCTTCACCCTTCTAGACACGCAAAACATAGTTAAGGAATATTACTCAGTTTGACTAAGTAAATACTATGAAGAGTATGTAGGAAGTTGGAGTGAGGAATGGAGAATGAAAAACATTAATCATAATAATCATAGTATAATTATACCATCATGATTTATATTTAATATAAAAGGGATTCATATCAAATAATACACGTTTTGTATGAAAGAACCCTACACAATTCGCCTTTTTTAGGGGTCTATCTTGGAGATATAAGGAGTTAGGAGGTATATTTGTAAGAAAAAGAGATTAAAATTGGTATATAAGGTCTATATTAATTTTATAATCTCCCATAATTATTAATTTGTATAATAAAATAGGGGAAGTACCCTCTATTTTATCTCAGATAGAGGGCACTCCCCTTGAGTGTAAACTAGTAGGTTTTGGAGAATAAGGTGAAAAGGTTGAGCTAGAAGTTGATGGGAAATTTAAAATAGGTGTTAGGAGTTTAAATTAACATAATTAAAACATTAAAACATCTAAAAAATGGATGAATCCCAAAAAGATGGCTTATACCCTCAAACTTGCAGGCATGCCTACTAGGCATGGTTAGGCCTAGAATTCAAATGAGAGGTCACTTACACTTATAGTTCTTACTAAGATTTATAAATAGTTATAAAATGTTTATAGGATAAATTTATACATGTATAATCTATTTGGATGTATTTAAGGCCATGAAAAGGCCACGTTTGGCTTAAAGACAACTCAGGCCTACAAAAAATGGAGAAAAGAGCTCGATAAAGCAACTTTAGAAGCTTGTATCTACTTCAATGATTTTCATGGGGATATAATAAGTTTATATGGGTTATAAAGGGTCCTAAACATCACTCTTTAGAATTTTTTTTGTAATTCCAATGTTAGACCTTTATGAAACATCACTGAAGGTCAAAACTGCCTAAAACCCTTGCAAACCCTTGGAAATGACCCGATGAAGGAAATGAAGATGGAGATATATAAAAATGGGATGACCATTAAATTATATGGAGGTTTTATAGGAATATTAAAATACCCTTTCCATCTAATTGAGACACTATTTATCTATACAGATAGGGTACAAAAGTACTCTTTTTATTATTTTATGCATTGTGTAGGTTATAGGAGATTTAAAGAGATAAAATCAAATTTGGGAGGAAGATAGAGAATTAAGATAAATCCCCATGTCAATTTTATACTTAATCATAAATACTAAGTGTATATACTATATCTCTCATTTCAACCAGTAAAAATTGACATAGTGAGTGAGATGGTGAGAAGTGTGAAAATTTCAAGTGGAAACTTATTTAAGGTGTACCTAAGTAATATAAGGAAATATAGGATCTTTCTAAGTTTAATCCACTCCATTTCATGGATTTTCATGGAAAAATAAATCCATATTTGAGGCCAAGTGTAAGAGGTGACTAAAAAGTGAGTTTATTTGACTACAGGCAATGATGGATCACTTTTACAAGATTCTAGATGATTAGGAATGTAGAAAATAAATGGAAAATCATGTATACAACTCTTCCTTCTCATTCCAATCATTATACCTTTCCATATTTAGTTTTTATACATTAAAATAAGGTTTAAAGATGAAGGCAATTTTCTTGTGTAAAATAAGAACCCCTACACCACATTTCAAGAGTTTCATGACTTGGGGTGACACTTATGCTTCCTAAATTTACATGATTTATTTCACATAATCTTATAATACACATGTAACTCCTTATCTAATCATGACAAGTGTCCTTATGACCTTTATATTTCTCTCTTCTCTTATCGCTCTCTCAAATTCTATAAGAACTAGCCATTTTGGCCTTTGCAAAATATGTTTCACTTGAGTATGGCAAAGCCCTACTCATTTGTATAAAATGGATCAATAAAGACTACTGATTTTACCTCTTATATGACTATTCATAGTGTGTTCACTTGAATTATTTATCTTGATTATTTATGACTATTATTTCCTTGGAATTGTTGTCTCATTCTCTTACCTTTTTGTAGCTTGAAAGCTTCGTTTTATAGGTCATGTGAAGTGTTCTATGAAGTGTCAAGGTTGAGTGAGTTAGTCTATTAAAATAGTGTCATTCTAGGCCTCTTATCTAGCCCTCCTACCCTAAACATTCATCACAACCTCATAATGAAATAATGATATGAGAAGATTCAAATTAGAGAAGTGTATGCCTAGTTAGTCTCTTGGTCTCATGTGTGACATGTAGCTAGTTGGTAGTCATCAATCAATTTGGTGTATAACTACCTTTAGGATAGTTAAATTTTAGTTTTCTCTCCCTTTTCCCTTACAAGCATAGGTGTAGTAGTGATTCAAAATTGGTACATCAAGGGAGCTATCCCTATCTATAGATTCACCTCATTCTTAGGCTATCCACCGCGTAGAGGTGTTTTAATTGTGCCACTTGGTTGAGGAGATATGAGACATATCATCAATGGGTGAAAATTAAAATGACAATAGATATTATAAGTGATATTATAAAGGAGATTTTTTAACCTATAATCATATAGATGCATGATATTTTAAAGTTCTTGGGTAATCTCTTTTAGCACGGTGATAATCTATTTTTCAAACTTTGGTATGTTGAATTCCTTTAAGAATGCCTCCTTCAGGGTGTCATAATCTACCATATCCTGGTTAGGGTCAAACTTCCTATACTAGGTATGGGCATGATATAGTAAATTGGTCATGAACTAGGTTGAATTGTGTTCTAATTGGGTTATACCCAAAGCATGTCATTGTAGTTCACACTTTACCACATACTCTGTGGCATTCTCTATGTTGTGGTACTCTATCAAGTACATGGCCATTTCATAATAAATTTGTTGTGGGGGTGAAACTAGCATCTAAGGTGCTTGTCCACATGGGTTCTTTCTTGGTAGTGGTCCTCCAATGCCTCCAACCACTTGGTTAGGTACCAACCCCATTGTTACTATTGGTGTTGATGATGTTGATGGTTTTGTATCATTGACTTGTGGTATTACACCACTTACTTTGGGTTGTTTCCTAGTCTACGTAGCTGACATTGGCTTGATCTCACATTTTATTTTGGTGAGATAACACCCAAGGTTCTAGAAGCAATATCACTTAACTCTTGATAGGGAATAACTTGTTCAATAACAAAATTATACTCCAAGTTTGTAAAATATCCAAAGTCAATATTGACAATAGGGTTAGTTATTACTCTTGTTCTTTCTTCAAGTGGGGGATCCAATGCATGAGATTTCATCATAGGTTTAAAGAGGGTAGGTGATTTTGATGCATCTCTAATTACCAAATTTTTTTAGGGACCCAGTATATTATACACCTTCAAACTATTAAGCTTGATCCATTGATTTATTGCTTTTCTCCTCACACTGCTATATTTTAATAGCTCCTTACCCATGCCCTTCCCACTCACTATGAGTTATTTTAACACTTCAAATATCTATATATTCCATCAATATCTATCATCTTTTATTATAAGTCTATCTTCTGAGCTCTTGGGTGTCAATCTGATTGTCCCCTTCCATTGCACTTCACCTACACATCCCCTTCTCCCCTTATGTTGCTCATACGTGAAAGGACTTAAGCCTTACATTCCTAAATTTTAAAATCCATAACCCATCATTATTTTATTGAGTTATACGTTGATCACTTTCAAAAGCATGCCTTTGGGTTCATGAAAAAATTGATACTCTACTTCCTCAAGGCACAAGTATGTGGAAATAATGAACTCAAACATGTAACTATTCAATGTTCATTTTCATCATTTGTCAACTACTCTAGTCCAAGTATCTACTAAGGTTTAAAGCATCTCTAATCAATCCTTCCACTCATGGTGTTTCCCATAGTTTCATCTTCTTTGGGTTGCACATGTAGCCAACCATCGGTACACATATCTAGGTAACTCACATAAAAAGACCTCATACAGAGCATCATATGGGTTATCTATTGACCATTTTTTGCCCAACAGGCCAAAAATCAGTCCCCTTCTATCCTTGCTATTCTAGGCCATTTCATTTTTTTATTTTTCATGAATCTATCCATTTCTATGGACTTTGTAGAATTTCTACAAACTTTGTAGGTCCATTTCTACAAAATGTGTAGGTGTAGTCTTTCGGCAGTTGAAGAACCAGTTCAGAGAGTGCAAGGTTTTACAAAGATTCTTTAGACTCTTATATGAAGAAATTCACAAGGAAAGAGAGCTAAAATGGTTTAAAGTCACTTTTTATCAAGGTTGGAAGAGTGGTTCAATGGCATGATCTTTTAAAGAGTTAGCAGCTTTGAACCATTGAACCATTGAACTAGTTCAATGCTTTGGTTCAACACCTTGGTTCAATGTGTCGGTTCATCGACTTGGTTCAATCACTTGGTTCAATGCATCGGTTCATCAGCTTGGTTCAATGCATTGGTTCAACATTTTTTGGTTTAATATTAAAGTTCATCGATAAAGCTCAACGTAAAGCTCAATGCAAAGTTCATCGGCAAGTTCAATCAAATGGTTCAATGCCTTGTTTTAACAAATGTTTGAACCATTGAACTAGTTCAATGGTTATTTCAAAGGAGTGATTCAACATGAAAGGTTCAAACCTCTTGAAGGGCAAGTGCCCTTGAGAAGGGTAGGGAGCATTTTGAAGGTATTCGAAGGATTTCAAAAAATGTGCAGAAAGTCTTAAAGCTTTGAATTCTTTCATTATTTTTGTTCGAAGGAATTCCTTTGAACAAAAAGTCTAAAGGAATTTAGAGGAAGGCCGCGAGCTCAAAAGGACCTAGGGAAATCAATACGGCCAATTCTCACAAAATTTTTGTCTATGGGAAAAAAGCCTGCAAAAAAGGCCGAAGAGACAAAGGCCGCCGAAGGGCAGGTGCCCTTGCGGGGGGCTCTCAACTGGCCAAATGAATGGCATCTCTCTAAAGCCAAAGGGACACTTCCCCTTCGAGAGGGTTTGAAACAAAGGATAAGTCAAATGAAAAGGCTCGAAGGAATTTGCCAAGGATGGTGACATCCTGAAAGCCATCAAATTTAAGAAGATAGATTAGACGTTATTTTTCAAATAACAATGGGTGAGAGGATGTCAAATTTAAGATGGTGAAATAGTTGTTTGCCTTTAAATTACCTGAGCACCAACCAGAAAAGAGCCCAAAGAATGCAGTGACCCACTATAAGATAGTCCTGAGGGCCAAAGGAGCTAGAAGGAGACAAAGCAAGAAGAAGACAAGGTGAAAAAAGAGACAAAGTAGTCCAAGTGGCAAAGAGGAGGCGAGTTATTACCAGATGGTCACCAAATAGTGAAAATAGTAAGTGGCATGGCTTATTTTCTCTAGTTTGCATTTATAAGCAGAAAAGCCACACAAATGCCTTGAAGAGAGCAGGTTGTTCATAGAGAAAAGGCACAACTTGTGCTTCCTCATTAAGGTTGGGATGCCAAAGTCAAATTAGGAACCGACAATCAAATGGCTCCCTCTTCCCCAGGCTCAGAGCGCACATGGGCCAGCTTGTAAAAATAGCACCAAAAGTCTTTTCCAAAAAGTGCCAAGTTCTTCTCCTCTTTCTATATATTGTAAATTTCTCATTTGAGAAGGGAGGACTCTCTTAGCCTTAAGGCAAAACTCTGCCCAAAAATCTCTTGGGCTTGTAAGGTAGAGCTCTGCCAGTTTTGACCTTGAATCAAGACTTAGCATTTTTACCTCTATCTAGACTTACACTTTAAAGTATATGTTTGTGTTCTTCTTTTGTGTTAAGTCATTGTCTTTCATGCTTCTCATAGATTTATTACAACATGTCTAGTGCATTGTGAAGTCTCTTTTTTGTAGGTCTGTCAGAAGTTTTCCTAGGGGAATGTAGCTGCCTGTGAATAGGCTACCATAAGTGTGTCTGAGGATGCCTTTGGTAGTTTCTTCCTCCTTGTATTTCCACAGACCCCTAGCTGACTATTGTAGAAGATCTTCCCACTTCAGATGAAGTGTATGGGTGCTTATTTTTGGTGAAAAGTGTATATTTTGGCTAGGTGGGTCAACTTTTCTAGTGTATCACCTTTTCATTTTTTAGGCTTAGGTTTTGTTTTCAGCATCTCTCTCTCACTTTTCATTCCCCCCTTTTTTCATTTATTTGTTAGCAGTAGGAGAAACTAGGGCCTAAAAGATACATTAGAGGGAGCTAGCCCTTAAATATAGACTCTCCCCTCTAGCTTCACCAGTCCCACAGGTGAGAGGGGAGTTTCCATTGTTGCGTGTAGAAGGGTAGGAGCTAGGCGTCCTGCCCCCAGGTGCAATCCACTACGTCAATAGTTTTTGGCATGCTCGATGGGATCAACTAGGATAAGTTAGGTCTAAAGAGTTGAATAATTTTTTGTGTGTTCTTCAACTGAACAGCCTTTGGAGGATTTTGCATCAACACCAATGGTGACTCTGAGTTAAATCAACTAGTTAAGTAGTTTTTGGTGCCATCAAGAAATAGTATTATGGTATGTATAATTCCATCATTCAGAGCCATGGACCTTATAGTCCTTGGCCAGCCTAGCTATGATCCTTACTAGCCTTATGTTGATCCTTATCAGGTCTAATATGACTAGTCCCAGCCCTATCATGAGCTATATCAGCCTTATGCCTAGTCTTCTCAATGTGTCACTTCTCCTACTCAACCCAGTCTTTTTACCATTCAACTATCTCCACCTTCAAATGAGCACTACTAGGATATGAAAAGTATGTAATAGAGCTTGACACCAGAAAGGGATGTGGCCAAGAAATCCCTAATCATGTCACCCATCAAGTGAGAAATGCACTAGATTAGGTTAAGAGTTCTATTGAAAGAGCCAATTGGCACAGGCTTACAAGTGAGATGATGGATGTGAGTGGTTTGATTGCATCTTTAGAAGAAAAGTTGAATATTCATGAGAGGCAACCTTACCAAGTCTATCAACCTACATACTCACTACCCCAAATATCATATCAGTCATACACAACCCCTGCTTATAAGCCAAGGAAAGCTTGTCAAATTCCTTTCCCCAATCATGTTGAGGAGAGATCCAAAATAGTAAATCTTATGTTTAAGGCTAATCTTGATAAACAGATTGAATTGGAAAATATTTAGATGTAGCAATCCATTTTGGCAACAAGGGAAGTGGAATATAAACCCTCACTATCCTCTCACATTGTGGCCCCATCACCCCAAAATGAGATGCCCAATCTGAATATCTTGAGCTAGAATAAAGTGGTTAAGTCATGGAATAACAAAGAGGGGAAAGACATTGTCCAAGAGTGTGAGGTACAAAATGAGGTTAGTCCTTTTCAAATCCCTCCCACCCTTCCTCAGGAAGCTTCTTGTATTTCATGTCAACCTTCATGCACTCCCCATCTCTATAATGATTCCTATGAGCTCCAAGAGGTACAAAATGAGGATAATCTAGCTAAGCGGATTGAGGAATTAGAGGCTAAGATGAGACTGCTTGGAGAAAGAGAGATGGAGATTTCAGACCTTGTAGGGGAGACTGTGCCAAAAAGATACCCCTTCTACCAATCCTCAAGCTGATTTCAATATTGATGAAGTGTTGGTAAAGTGGAGAGATGAAAATCAAGTGATTTTGGCCCAAGGTCTACCCCCATTTTCTCATGAGGTTTTAAAAGGATCCCTTGTTTCCTTTTCCCAACCTAATTTTGATGAGACTTGTGTTCCCCCTCCTATTCTAGAGAAAACTCCCTCTTGTGTGCCAAATCCTTTCTATCAAATGACACTTTCTCATTCTGACTCATCTAATGCATCAATCGATCCTGCCTTTAATCCTGTAAACCTAGCTTTTCAGCATGCCTCTTTTTAGATAACTCTTCCTGTACATGAGCAGACCCTCCAAATCTCCCCCAACCTCCTCAAGTCTTTCAACATGATCTCCAAATTCCAAGCTAGAAGAAAGAACATCATGAACTAGCTCAAGACCTTGAAGAGGATAAAGTTGCTGCCTATTCACAGGAGCAATATTCCAATTCCAAGATCATGAGTTGGAAGCAAACAGTGGAATCTTAGGGCAGAAAGGAAGAGGAAGAGAAAGGTTTTGCTCTAAACCTTGAAGAAGATGAGGATACTCCTACTCTCAGTGATGATTGTGACCTCCAAGAAAGGCTTTTCTAGGAAGATATAGATAGGCAGATTGCAGAGTTGGAGTCTAGAGAAAGTTTCCTCAGTGAACGTGTGATGGACGTTTCAAACCAAATAGCAGATTCCATGTCTGAACACACTCCATCCACACACCTCCAAGAAATCTATCAGGGCATGCAATATATAGATGAAGTTCTGACCAAATTGAAAGAGGAGAATCATTCAATTCTAGCTCAAGGACTACCTCCTCTTCCACATGAATTCGTCCGTCAACCTTCCACTTCACCCCTTCTCGAGGAGGAACCTATCTTGAAGGAAATAAGTGAAGAGGAGTATGCTTAGTTTATGACTAACCAGGGAGACTTCATGAGTAAAGAAGAGGAGGATATCACCTTAGATGTCATGGAGGATCATGGACAATCTCTTGTTCATGTTTTGAATGATTTATTTGAAGTCATTGGGGCAGGCTGCACTATTCTTCAAGGAGGCTATGAGCTGAATGAGAGTGGAAAAGGTAGCATTAGGACTCAAATAAGTATGCAAAGGGTCTTTAGGCTTTCAAATTTATCCTTTCAAGAGGTTAGTCAATTTGAAGATACTTTTTTTGAAATCAAGGAGGATGGTCATACCATGGAAGCCGAACACGAGGCAGAAGAGAACAAGCCAGTCAATGATGCATATCAAGGGGTTTATGGTGATGAGCCATTAGAAATTGATTTCTTGATGAGATACACTAGCATGAAGAACCAATATGAGGCAAGCTTCTAAGAACAAACATAGTACGTATATGTTGGAAGCATGTTTGAATCTGATCCACTTAGATACAAGCCAACCCAGGTGGCAGGCAAGAAGAGTGGGTCACCAACTCTCCATTTCATTAAGCCACTTGTCTAGCACCATAATTTTCCTTACCAAGAAGGAGACTTAAAAAGTTTTCCCTTTGATCTAAGATGGAAGCAGATGTACTTGGTTAGTTATATATGGTAGTTGTTTTCAGTTTCTTTTCCTACTTTCCCTAAGTGTAGTTTGCACAAGTAGTGTTTTTAGCCTTGTGTGTTTTCCTTTGTGTGTGGGGTAAAAGGTTCATGTTTGATTCTTGGATCTATTGGGGTTGTTACTAACTTTGTTCAAGCTACATTTGACTCTGTGCCCAATGGACTTAAAGGCAACTAGTCTCTAAGTATAGCAGGCATGCTTCCCCTAGGAGTCACCAATTTGTTGACCATTTTTTCCCAATAGGCCAAAAACTGGTCCCCTTCTATTCCTACTATTTTGGGCCATTTCATTTTTTTATTTTGCATGAATCTATCCATTTCTACAGACTCTACAAATTTTTTGTAGACTCTACAGGTCAATTTCTACAAACTCTGTAGGTGTAGTCTTTTGATAGTTGAAGAACCAGTTTAAAGAGTGCAAGGTTTTACAAAGCTTCTTCAAACTCTTGTCTGAATAAATTCACAAGGAAAGAGAGTTAAAATGGTTCGAAGTCATTTTTTCTCAAGGTTGGAAGAGTGGTTCAATGGCATGATCTTTTAAAGAGTTAGCAACTTTGAACCATTGAACCATTGAACTGGTTCAATGCTTTGGTTCAACACCTTGGTTCAATGCATCAGTTCATCAGCTTAGTTCAATGCTTTGGTTCAACACCTTGGTTCAATGCATTAATTTAATGGCTTGGTTTAATGCTTTGGTTCAATGCTTGGGTTCAATGCGTTGGTTCATCAACTTGGTTTAATGCTTTGGTTCAATAGCTTGGTTCAATGTGTCGGTTCATCAGCTTGGTTCAATGCATTGATTCAACATTTTTTGGTTTAATATTAAAGTTCATCAGCAAATTTCAATGCAAAGTTCATTGGTAGGTTCAATCAAATGGTTCAATGCCTTGTTTTAACAAATGTATGAACCATTGAACCAGTTCAATGGATTGGTTCAACGATTGGTTCAAAGGAGTAGTTCATTGTGAAAGGTTCAAGCCTCCCAAAGGGCAAGTACCCTTGTAGAGGGTAGTTCTGAGCTCAAAAGCCCTTATAGAAGGTAGGGAACACTTCAAAGGCAACTGAAGGATTTCAAAAAATGTGCAAAAAGTCTTAAAGCTTTGAATTCTTTCAGACTTTTTATCTGAAGGAATTCCTTTAGACAAAATGTCTGAAGGAATTTGGAGGAAGGCCATGAGCTCAGAAGGACCCAGGGAAATCAAATTGGCCAATTCTCATAGAATTTTTATCCATGGGAAAAAATCCTATAGAAAATCACATAGAAAAGGCTGAAGAGACAAAGGCCGCCAAAGGGCATGTGCCCTTGCGGGGGGCTCTCGGCTAGCTAAATGAAGGGCATCTCTCTAGAGTCGAAGGGACACTTCCCCTTTGGGAGGGTCCAAAACAAAGGATGAGTCAAATGAAAAGGATCAAAGGAATTTGCTAAGGATGGTGATGTCCCAGAAGCTATTAACTTTAAGAAGATAGATTAGCCATTATTTTTCAAATGACGACAGGTGCACGGATGTCAAATTTAAGATGGTGAAATAGTCATTTGCCTTTAAATTACCTGAGTGCCAACCAAACTAGAGCCCAAGGAATGTAGCAACCCACCAGAAGATAGCCTTGAGGGCCAAAGGAGCTAGAAGGAGACAAAGTAGTCCAAGTGGTAAAGAGGAGGTGAGTTATTGCCCGATGGTCACCAAATGGTGCAAATAGTAAGTGGCATGGCTTGTTTTCTCTAGTTTTCATTTATAATTAGACAAGCCATGCAAATTCCTTGAAGAGAGTAGGTTGTTCAAAAATAAAAGGTATGACTTGCACTTGCTCATTAAGGTTGGGATGCCAAAGTCAAAGTAGGAACCGACAATCAAACGGCTCCCTCTTCCCAAGGCTGAGAGCACACATGGACCAGCTTGCAAAAAGAGCACCAAAAGTCTTTCCCAAAAAGTGCCAAGTTCTTCTCCTCTTTCTATATATTGTAAATTTATCATTTGAGAAGGGGGGACTCTCTTATCCTTAAGGCAAAACTTTTCCCAAAAATCTCTTGGGCTTGTAAGGCAGAGCTCTACCAGTTTTTACCTTGAATCAGGACTTAGCATTTTTACCTCTATCTGGACTTTCACTTTAAAGTATATGTTTGTGTTCTTCTTTTGTGTTAATTCATTATCTTTCATGATTCTCACAGATCGATTATAGCATGTCTAGTGCATTGTGAAAGTCTCTTTTCTATAGGTCTGCCATAAGTGTTCCTAAGAGAATGTAGGTGCCTATGAATAGGCTGCCATAAGTGTGTTTGAGGATGCCTCTAGTAGTTTCTTCTTCCATGTATTTCCATGGACCCCTAGCTGACTATTTTAGAAGATATTTCCACTTCAGATGAAGTGTATGGGCACTTCTTTCTGGTGAAAAGTATATATTTAGGCTAGGTGGGTCAACTTTTCTAGTGTATCACCTTTTCATTTTTTAGGCTTAGGTTATGTTTTTAGCATCTCTCTCTCCCTTTTCATCCCCCCCTTTTTTCATTTATTTTTTATCAGTAGGAGAAACTAGGGCCTAAAAGATACATCAAAGGGATATAGTCCTTATCTAGAGACTCTCCCCTCCATCTTCGCCAGTTCCACAAGCGAGAGGGGAGTTTCCATTGTTGCATGTGGAAGGGCAGGAGCTAGGCGTCCTGCCCCGAAGTGCAATCCACTGCGTTAACATTATCCTCAACCCACTTTATCATATTTTATCCTATACATGTTGGATGATTTATTGAAAATTCATATTCCACCTATTTTAACAATTTTAACCAAATATTGTACCCTAGAAGAAGGTGTTTGAGCCTCTTCCAAAATTAGGCAACATGGGAGCATTTCCAAGTATGTGGGTGTACCTATATTGGAAATGATCCTCTAGATTTAAGGGATATCTCCCTGAATGTATGTTGAAATGGTCATATCTATACCAACTAATTACTTATAGGTAAAAGAGTTAGATAATGCACAAATTGAACCTAATCTAAAGGAGGTGATGGACTAAATATTTAAAGATCCACTCTCAATATTGAACTCAGTAACACACTAATAGACTATGAATATAAGTAATATAGTGTTTATGATGGTTTTCAAGCAACATTTTTTTACCTAGAGGTTTATTTGATTGACTTAGGTTGGAGGGTGATGAGAACAAGGCTTGATTGAAAACACTTACAGTCAACTATCCACTCTACACTTGAGACATCAACCTTAAGACACTCTAGATGACCTGCAAGAAAGTTTATTAGAACTTAGGTTAAACTTGGACCTATAAAGGGAAGATGACAACCACTTTTTCATATCAAAAAAATACAAAAACTAAGCATAGATTGGTAAATAACTATAAAAATAATCTATTCATTACTCCAAGAGGTGTAGAATATAAATTTTGTTAGAGTCTAGTCATACCAACCTGAACGATGATAATAAACATCTCAAAGGCTATACTTATAGAAGAAAAGGCATTCATAGAGAGAGAATTTGGTGCTCAAAGATGAATCAAAGAGATCAACTCCATTTAAACTATAGTTATAACTACTTATAGTAAATTATTCTCATTTAGACCTTTTGATTGATCTAGGTCAATTCAAGTGGTTACATAATTATATTATTCCATATTTGATGCTCCCTAATGGTTGAAATGATAGGATCAAGTTATTCTAAAATGGATCCTAGCATAGATGTAGTTGTAACAATTGGATCAATTTACAAGATTTTTGTCCTGATGTTAATTTCTCTTCACTAGTTCATCATGGCATAAAAAAGGGAAAGGAAGGGTCTTTTTCAGCAAGTTAGTCTTAGATATACAACTATTGAGGTCTACATTTATGCTTCCATATCATCCTTTGAAATCAAGCTAGATCATGCTCAATCTCATCCCCATTTTCATAGGTCCACTATAGCTAGAAAACCAATCTTAGATTATTGGTTTTCCTATAGTTTTCACATTATTGCAAACCTATAGACTATATGGCCTCTCTTTTGATTATAATAGGTCTAAATAGACCCAATTTGTCTCTATAATAACTGAGTATTCACCATATGCATGCATCCTCTTAAAAAATGGAAAACACAATCATAAAAATAACCTTGCATGATATAAAATCTTGAACCAGAGGCCCATATTTAGCTTTAATGGCTTCCCTTTATGTTATCTATACTATATAGCATGGCTATGTCTAATACTTGGCATTTGATTAATCTCTAATGGTAGATCGATTGAACTTGCAACACCTTATTTAATTTCATTAAAAACTAGCCTTTGGCTTAACCTTATCCATTTAAAATTGACTTAGACCAATCAAAATGCTCCTAGCTATCTTTATTCACATTGGCCTCATAGATCCCCACTATCATAACTTGACATTTTGACCTTCTACATGCCATTAAATATCTTTAGTATGAATAAAAGTGGTCCATTGATTTCATACCACAAATAACATGCTCATTCCACTTTTCAATCATGTGTTTGTCTCAAGATCATATTGTTAGTCTATTAGACTCCACAATTGTGCCACATGATAACCTCTTAAACTCCTTGAAATTTTGACTCATCTCGTATTGTTAGATTAATATGTGTGATATAACATGGACCATAAAATTTTTATTGGACACACTACCTTATCAGTCAAGCTCACACCATTGTATCTCTACTCAGTTGATCTGTACCATCAAATCTTGTCCAACTTGTAGCTCTTTAAAGGGCTTTAACCTAGGGACCTTTTGACTCATTTAACCTCACTGTGAACCATTGGATCTCAAATGTTAGACTATGATATCATGCTGAATATTAGATCATGATCAAATTTGAACCTTTTAAGGACCTTTTAAACCCAAATAGTTACTTAACAAAACTCAAACTTGATGTTAGTGTGAATATCTTATGTTACATGTCCAACTTTAGAAGTTTATAATTTATGCTAGAAATCTTGCATGAACATGGAACTTTTAGGATATGATTTTGGCATGAAAGACTCCATGGAATTATAATATTTTGGCTCAATCAATTTATTGAGTGAAATAATAAACTCACAAGCAATTTATCCAACTCATTTCCATATGACATGCAGGATGGCCTAGTTCCTTAGACTCAGTACGCTGAACTTTGAAGGCTTAGATATTGATTTAAAAGACTCATCAAGAAATGAAACTTGTAGAGAATGATCTTAGCACTAAATACCTTGATCATGCATGTTTTGATAGTCACATGAGGTTTTTTTATCATATTTATGAAATTCCTAAGTGAATTGGTTTAGTTTAGTTTCCATGACATCCTAATGATGGTTTGGTCCCTTTACTTGCCCAAGTCATTTTGATTCAATCTTTCAAGGTCTTGATGATTTTACAAGATTATGCCATCTATTCTATGTCCTTATGAACTTATGAACACTATGGTATGTTTTTTGCATCAATTTTAAAGGCTTGGATAAACAAATTCTTTAAAAACATTCAATTCTCTTGGAGCTTTGCATCGACATATTGTCATAGACATTTTATTTGAAAGATTAATGCCTATGGGCCTTTTATATCAAAAAATTTTCCAAAAGAAATGAATTTAGGCTTTTGACAAGGATATTTTGATTAAAACATTTTGTCTGAAAGAATGGGTCTTCAAAAGTATTGTCTCAAATAATTTCTCTAAAAGAATTATGTCCTTGAGGAAATTATCTTAGACAATTTTCCCAAAAGATTTGCCATGTACCTTTTGTCAAACAAAATTTTGTGGAAATTTTGTTATGGATAAAATGTTTGAAATTTTTTCCCTTTAAGATTTTTGTTCAGACATTTTCCCCAAAAGAATTAAGTCTATAGCTTTTTTATTTTAGATAAAATGTTCAAAACAATTTGTACTTGGCCTTTTTTCTTTAGGACAAATTATCTAAAAGAACTCTAACACTTAGCCAAAATTTGAAATATTTCTTAATTATAAACTTAGGATTTTCCAAAATTGTTCTTGTAATTTCTCACCAACATGAAAACCTACCACTTGCATATATGATTCAAAAATGACCACTAAGATACCAAATGTCAAAAGGACTGAGCTAGACTATGGCCAAAACTAGAATGGCATATGAAATGACATAAAATGAGATACAAAATACCCTATGTCATTATAAAAATCCCCTATACAAGATTTTGACTATAGGGGGTTGACTCATTTTGGCTTGAGGTAAATATGGTCAGCATTCATGTTGATTTACCAAGGGTAGAATGATTGCTATGCCATGACCAATTCCCTAATCTTGTTCATTAGGCTATGGAGTCACAAGTATGTAGGTTTGACATAAAAACTAACTCTATAATGTACCAAACAACAAAAAATAATATGAACAAGACATAAAATAGAAACACACATGTGCTTCAAGAGAACTTATTGAGACATAACACAACATGATAAGAAACACACACCTAATCTAATATTTACAAAATTAATCTTCAATTCTCAAGATCAAGGTTTCAAATGTATCCCATTCACAGGGATAGGTAGCTCTTCTCCATTCATCCTTTCTAACTAAAAATATTTATTTTTATTACACTTGATGATGATATATGGTTTTATCCATAAGGTATCAAATTTGATATATCTCGTTGGATTTTCTCTATCTTCATCCCATTTTAGTACTATGTCACCTTCTTAAAATGATCTTGGATTTGAATTCTTATCAAAATACATCTTCATTAGTACTTGGCGATGCTCCATAGTTTGATGAGCTTTATCACTAGTCTCTTTCAACTTCATTATTTTTGTCAATCTCACCTCCATTACAATGTTCTCAATAATTTTTTTTTGATGTGTTAGCTCTAAGGCAGGCATCTCTTGAGACATAAACAACCTAGATTCCATTCCATATACAAGTGAAAAAGGAGAAATCCCTATTAAACACTATGGATTTATACTATTAACCCATAAGGCTATCTTCAATTTAGTTTACCAAGCCCTTTGGTTGTGCTCCAAGGTTCTCTTAATGAGTCTGATTAGATATTGTTAGTAGATTCAGCCAACCCATTACCTTAAGGGTAATAGTTGGATTAAGTGCTCAAGAATATATTACTATTTTCCCAATAAATTATCACCCATAAAATAAATATAATTATCTAAAATAATAGTAGGAGTGCCAAACCTTATCATGATGCTCTCATGGAACTCTAAGATAGCATTATCATCAACTTTCTTCAATGTTATTGCCTCAACCCATATTGTAAAATACTTAGTTATTGTGAGTATCCATTTATGACCAAAATTTGATGGGGTATTTATCATGATAATGAAATTAAGACCCCATTACATGAAAGGTTGGTCAACTTGGATAGGCTTCAATGGAAGAGTTTCAAGCTTCTATTTTCCTACAAAGAAGGCACATTATCCACACCTTCTCACCCAAGCATGGAAATAATTGAAGAGGCTAGGCCAATAATAGACATCCGTCATAATCTTGGTAGATGTGGTTCTTGGAGATAAATGATCTCCTGCTATCCCATTATGAAAATTCCTGAGAATCACTCTAAACTAATCATTATGAATTCATCTCAATAACACACCATTGATGTCCCTCATAAAAATCACACCATACAAAAGATAAAATGGAATAGATTGCAATATAAAATATCTCTTTTGTGATCTACTCATATTATTAGGATACTCACCATTTTGAATAAATATGATCACATCCTATGTCCAACTTGAGGAGGCAATGGACCAACTAATTAAGAATAATCATGATTAACTAGAGCCTCTTCCTTTGACTCATGAAGATGTGAAGATAGATGTTCACAAAGGCCTTTACCCCTTACCAATTTTGTCACTTTTATATCAACATCATACTCCATTACCTTATTTATCCACCCTACCCCATTTTCACTAAGATCTTTGCTCAAAAAAATCTTTAGTGCTAGGATGAGAGACCATAACATGAATCTTATTATTGTAAACCATATGTTTAAACTTCCTTAGTCCTCTTACAATATAAAGGACATTTTTCTCCACAAAGTTATACTTGAGTTCATAATCTTATAAAACTTAACTAAAGAATGCAATTATTTTGTCCACACCCTCATAATTCTTTTGCATCAACATGGATGATATAATATCAAGGTTAGAAAATTAATACAACATGAAGTATTTAGTAAAATTATGATTAAAAAGAGTAGGGGCTTCTACAATTAATTTATTTGTGGCTTTAAAACTACTCTTACCCTCTTTGGTCCAAGAAAAGACTTGGTTATTCCTGATCATAATTATGATAGGTTTCATCAAAGAGGCAAAACTAGGTACGAACCTCCTTAAAAAATTTATCTTGTCTAATAAAATTTGAAGACCTTTCTTATGCAAGGGCAATGATAAGCCTATAATATCCTCTATTCTATCAAGATCAATATTTAAAACATATTTGGAAATAATATGTCCTAAGATCTTACCTTTATGATCAATAAAGATGCACTTCTTTAGATTAAGAGATACTCCATACTTCTTACATCTTTCAAAAACTTGCCTTAAGTGTTGCATGTGTTAATTTGCATCTTTAAAAAAAACTATTGTATCATCTAAATAAACTAATATCATCTCATTTAACAAACCTTTGAAGGCCATGTCTATTTCTCTTCAAAATGTGTCACTAGCATTATACAGACCAAAGGGCATCTTTCTATAAGCAAAAGTACCCCATTTAGTAGTGAAGGTTTTATTAAACTAGTCAACTTCATTGACTAAAATATGATTATATCTTGAATATCCATCTAGAAGAGAAAAACATTGAGAACCTACAACCATTTATAAAATATGATCCATTGAGGGTAGAGGATAGTTATCTTTAAGTGACACTCTATTAATATCTCTAAAGTCCACACAAATTCTTGTCTCCCTATTCTTATTTATAGCAAGCACAAGGTTAGCTACCCATGTTGAATGCTTGATGGGAAATATTATCTTAGATTCAATGAGTTTGGTAAGTTCTAACCTCATGAGTTTCTAAACCTTAGGGTTAATGGGTATTTACTTTTGTCTAATTAGTTTAACTCCAGGTTCTAACTAAATGGTATGGCATGCTAGGATTGGATCAAATCCTTTGAGGTACTTATATTCCCAATAAATGATATCATTAAACTCTCTACACAACTCAATGAATGCTTGCTTCTCTAATGTAGAACATACCTTACTTAGTTTGAGGAGCTTGTCCTTGAAGATCAAGACCCTTTCATAATTATCCTCTTTTGTAGACATACTCACTTTCTCCTTCTTCTTTTGATCATTCTCATTGAAGATACTTTCTAAGGTCACCAAACACTTAGGTATATTATTTGTTCTTAGTTTTATAATCTATTCACCCAATTATTCTTGGATACTCCTTTGATTCCTTGAAGAAAACTTAGCCTCATTTTGAAAGAAGCATGCAATGTGTTTATCACTATCAAACAATTTTCAAGACACTTCATTATCAAGTACATAAGTTCTGATAATTATCTTAATATGAGACTATTTTTTCTCTTATTTTATGTTAATTGGATATCAAATTGAGCTCTTATGGTAGATAGTCTATCAACATGACTATTTTGCTCCCTTGAGACTAATTAAATATTGAATGCATTGAAGTCTTCAAAAAAATACCATACCCTATGATTGTATGACTTAAACAAAGGTTTATTTGTATCAAACACATTCCGTACCTAATGCATAACCAATTCATTGTCTCCATATACTTACAAGTTCTTGATTCTTTTTCTCCTTACCCATTGAAGGCCATGAATTAAACCTTCATACTCAGCCACATTACAAGTACAACTGAAATGAAATTTATATGAAGCATAATATTGTTATTTAGATGGGGAGACAAACATAACACTAGCCCCTAAACCAAATTTATTTCTTGAACCATCAAAAAACATCTTCCATCGCTTGTCATCTTTACCCTTTTCCTTGGTAAGTAGAGGTGTTGGTACTCTTTATTCATGTATACAATATACTCCTAGATCAATTTCCTCCATGAGAGTATAAGGATCATGCTCATAAGTGTTAATTATATATTAACTAAGAAACAAATATTCACTTCCTTAAATCTTAGAGGAAGTTCCATAATCTATAATAAAAAAAATTCTTCATGAAGAACACAATCTAAATTAAAACTTGTCTCAATGTAAGGTTCTATGTGAAACCTTGCAAGGGGTTGTGTCCTAATTGTCACCTTGGCCCCATACCTTATTTTAAAGTCCAATAAATACTATTAATATAATAGGTAGCCACCTATCTTTGATGTGAAGTCCCTTGATAGGTAGATTGTGAAGTGGGATAAGAGATCAACCATAACTATGTCTTGCAAGATAGGAAAACTTGGACAATCATACAAGAAAACTTTCACACCTTTTATTATTATTACTATATTGTTTGGTTTACCATATAATTAAAGTACCCATTTACTATGTGGCTCATATTTTAGGCCCATATTGTTAGCTACAACTTTGGGCATGATAGAAGTAGAATCTCCACTATCGACTATGTAATTGTGTACCAGCTTGTTACCTAAAATGAGGGTGAGGAAAAATGGTGGAGGTTTCTTATACCTAGTGGATAGTGAAGTAATGGTACTAGGATAATTTTCAATATTAAACTGGCCATGAATTTTATTTTTGGGTGAGACACTAGCAAGGATAGTAGATAACTACTTTTATAAGAGTTCTTTTTGACCAAGCATATGAAAAACATCCCAAAGAGAAATGGATGTTTTAGTATTATTCATATAATATAAAATGTTTAAAGAATAAATACCTAATTTATATTGGGATCTTATAGGTATAAAATTTCTTGGAACTTGAGGAATAGGAGCATACCTTACCATATTTTGACTTAATGGAGATGTAGAAGTTTTTGGAACTATCACACTGACAACTATGTCTTATTTTCTTACAAGAGGATTGGATGAGCATGTTGATGCCACATCCAAGATCCTTCATCTTGGCCCTTGTATTGTCTACAATATAATATCTTTGATTTATCACAAAATCATCTTCAACCAAAAAATTAGTGAATATCTCTCCTTGAGGTTGTCAATCCTCATTAACTTACATCATTACCTCATCTTCATTTGATAGGAGGGGAGTAAATACTCATTGAGCCACCAGAGCTTTCTCTCCATTATCATTGACATCCATAAATAGTTTTTACTACCAATATTATCATTGTACTATATTGATAAGAACCAATACAATCTCCCTTGCATTGGTGGTAGAGTTGGGATTATATGTATTAGCAGGCCTATTAGGATTAGGCTACCATTAGCCTCTTCCTCTTCCATATTTTGGAACTTATTATTGATAATAGGGGTAAGGATCCTAATAGGCACCTTGTTACATATTATCTTGCCTATTTTGAGCCTCTATTAATATAAACTTTGCTTTCCAATCAACATTACTTTCTACCTACCTAGGAACAAACTTGATTTTAGTATTGGCATTAGGAACTTGGGCTACATCTAGAGTGATAGCAAAATTATGAGATAAATGATGAATATACATATTATTAGGCATTATTATAGCTTGTATGAGACCATTCTCATATTTTATATCAATATCATACACTTTGAGAAGAGTCTAATCTCCCATAAATTGAAGCATGACAACAATTTTAGTTCTAATGGCTTTCAAATAGGTAGGGAACACAAAACTAGTAGGTGGTCTCATCTGAGGAGGAAATATATTATAATTCTCCTAAAACCTTTCATTTAAGTCATGCATTATTTCTTTGGGTCCCCTTTTTATCACATTGAGTTGATATATGAGAGAGGCATGGTCACTTTCATTTCCAAATCTGGAAGTTAGTAACACTCTAAACTCATCCCAAGTTGTGATGCATTCACCCTCTAGAGTCCTATAACAATTAAGATATTTACCTTTAAGTCACATGGTAATGAGTCTAATGTCAATGCTCTTTTAAACAATATGGTGGAAACTAAAAAATTTAGAAACATCTGTAATGTGCTCACTAGGTGTGACATGATTCTCACCATTGAATGTGGGCACATCTTTTGTGGCATTAGGAGGAATGGCATCATATGCATGAAGTTGAATTAGATTATCAGTATTGAAGGAAAGGAAAGCATGAGACCTATCCATGTATTCTTATTTAATATCTTAAATTTCTTTGGCCTCTTTAACCTCTTCCTATCTAGTAAAATATACTCATTCTTTAAAGAGTAGATTAGGCTATTGATATTAAATTACAAGAGGGATTTTAGGTTGACTGGGTGAGTTAATGGGATTTAATTTTATATCATAGGATGACATAATGATAATAATGAATTATGAGGGTATGTTTATAATAAAACAAATGGCCTTGAACCATATTTACCATAGAGTTGTCAAATGTTGAGTAGCACACTAATTTATAGCTAATGTTTGTCAAGACCAACATTCACCGTGACAAGTTATCTTGAAGATAATGTATCCCACTGGGCATGCCAAAGAAATATTATCACCAAATATTTTACCCTATAAGAGGGTGTTTATCCTTATTCCAAATTTTAGAAACATGGGAACATTTCAGGTATGTGGGTGTACCTATATTGAAAATGAGCCTCTATATTTAAGGGCTATTTCCTTGAATGTATCTTTAAATTTTATTATCTATACCAATTGATTACTTATGGTCAAATTATTTAAATAATACATGGATTTAACCTAATCTAAAGGTAGTGATGCATCGAATATTTAAATATCCACTCAAAATATTAAAATCATTAACACACTAATAGACTATGAATAAATATAATATAGTGTCTATGATGGTTTTAAAGCAACAGTGTTTCATGTATAGGTTGATTTAATAGACTTAGGTTAGAGGGTGATGAGAAAAAGGCTTGATTGAAAACACTTATAGTCAACTATCCACTCTACACCTAAGACATCAACCTTAAGACACTCTAGATGACCTAAAAGAAAATTTATTAGCACTTAGGTTGAACCTAGACATACAAAGGGAAGATACCAACTAATTTTTCATATCAAACAAATTAAAACACTAAGCATAGATTATTAAACAACAAAAAAATTTCTCTATTCATTACTCCAAAAGGTGTAGAATACAAATTCTAATAGATTCTAATCGTACCAGCCTGAGGGATGACAATCAATAGCTCAAAGGCTATACTCATACAAGAAAAGGCATTTAGAGAGAGATTTTGGCACTCAAAGAGGAATCAAAGAGATCAACTCCATTTAAACCAAATTTAAAATTGCTTCTACAAATTATGTTCATTAAACCTTTTGATTGATCTAAGTGAATTCAAGTGGTTTCATAGTTACATTATTCCTTCCTCAATGCTCTCTGTTGGTTGTAATGGTAGGATAAAGTTTATTTGAGATGGGTCATATCATAAATATAATTAAAACAATTAGATAAATGTATTAGAGGTTTATCCCAATGCTAACTTCTCTTCACTAGTTCATCATGGTGTGAAAAGGGGACAAGAAGGGTCCTTTTCATGTAGTTGGTCCTAGATTTGGAACCCCTAAGGCCTACATGTATTATTCCCTGACATCCTTTGAAATACTAGCTCTTGTTCAAGCTAGATCATGCTTGATGTCATTCCCATGTTCATAGGTCCACTACAAATGAAAAACCAATGTCAAATTATTGGTTTTCCTATAGTTGTCACATTGATGTATACCTATAGAATATATATCCCCTCTCTTGATTACAATAGGTCCAAATATACCCAATTTATCTTTTCAATAATTGAGGATTCACCATATGCATATATTCTCTTAAAAAATGGTGAACATAGTCATAGAAATAAACTTGCATGATACAAAATGTCAAACCATAGGCTCATATTTAGCTTTAATGGTGTCCCTTTATGTTCTCTATACTTGAATGCATGACTATATCTACTCCTTGGCATTTGATGAAGCTCTAATGGTGGATTTATTAACCCTAAAAGACCTTTTTTTCTTCCATCAAAACTAGTCTTTGGCTTGACCTTATCTATCAAAAACTGATTCAAACCAATCAAAATGATCCTAGCTATCTTTATTCCCATTAGCCTCATAGATTCCTACTATCAGATCTTGACCTTTTAACCTTCTACATGCCATTGATCTCCTCGGTAAGAAAAAAATTAGTCCATTTATTTCATACCATAAATAACATGCTCATACCACTTTTTAATTATGCATTAGTCTCAAAATCCTATTATCAGTCTATTAGCCTCTATGTTTATGCCACATGGTGGCCTCTCAAGCTCTTTAACCTTTTGACTCATCTCGCACTATTAGATTAAGATATGTGATATAACATAGACCATTAGATTTTTATTGGACCCACCTCTTTGTCAGTTGAGTTTACACCATTGGATCTCTACTCAGTTGATCTACACTATCAGATCTTATCCAATTTATAGATCTTTAAATAGATTTAACTTAGGGACCTTTTGACTCATTTGACCTCAATGTGAACCATTGGATATCAAGTGTTAGCCTATGATTTCATATGGAATATTAGATCTTGATCAACTTCAAACCTTTTAAGGACCTTTTTAACCCAAATGGTTATTTTATAGAGCTCAAAATTAATGTTAGCATGAATGTCTTATGTTGTAAGTCCAATTTTAGAATCTTATAACATGAGATAGAAATATCATGTGGACATGGAAATTTCAAGATATGTTCTTAGAATGAAGGAATAAATGGTACTATAATCTTTTGGCTCATGTGGTTTCTTGAGTGAAGATAAAAAAATGTACAAACAAGCTACCTAGCTCATTTCCATGTGATGTGTAGGATGGCTTAGTTCCTTAGAGTCGACAAGATAAACTTTTAAGGCTCAGATCTTGAGATAGGAGAATCATTAAGATATGAAACTTATAGAGAATGATATCAATACTAAGGAAGTTAAAATTTATGTTCTAATAGTCATGTGAGGGATTTTGAGCATATTTATATAATAGCCAAGTGAATTGGTTCAATCTAGTTTTCATGACATCTTGATGATGGTCTGGTCCTTTTACTTGCCCTAGTCATATTGATTCAATCTTTCAAGATCTTGATGAGTGTCTCAGATTGTGTCAATCTAGTCCATTTCCTTTTGAACTTATGAACACTATGGGATCCTACTTCGATCAATTTTTAATACTTGGACAAATAAATTCTCCAAAAACATTCAATTCCCTTGGATTTTTGCATCAACATATTTTATCATATATTTTCTTTGAAAGAATGATGCTTGTAGGCCTTTGTATTGGAAAAAATGTTCAAAATAAATGACTTTGGGATTTTGACATGGATATTTTGCTTCAGACATTTTTTTTGAAAGAATGGGTCTTTGGAAATATTGTCTCTGACAATTTCTTTAAAAGAATTATGTCCTCGAGGAAATTCTCATGAACAATTTTATTTAAATATTTACCTTGTACCTTTTATCAAAAAATTTATTGTAGACACTTTGTTGTGGATAAAATGTTCAAAATAATTTCCCTTTGGGATTTTTTCTTAGACATTTACCCCAAAATAATTAAGTCTATAGCCTTTTTATTTTGGATAAAATGTCTAAAATAATTTATACGTAGCCTTTTGCCTTCAAGACAAATTCTTTGAAAGGACTCTAACACTTATCTAAAAGTTGAGATATTTCTTAAGTGTAAACTGGGGATTTTAAAAACTTGTTCTTGCAACTGCTCAACATCATGAAAACATTCCACTTACATATATGATTAAAAAATAACCCCTACGACACCAAATGACATAAGGACTGAGCTAAACTATGACTAAAGCTAGATTGGCATATGAAATCACATAACTACAACATACCCTATGTCATTATAAAAATCCCCTATACAAGATTCTGACTATAGGGGGTTGACTCATTTTGGTTTGAGGTAAAAATGGTCAACAATAACTAAAACTCAATGTTTTCTAGGGAGATTTGGAGTATCATTATGTTGCACCATTGAAACAATAAAATTCAATAGGGTCCCAACAATGGAACCAAAATGTTGTAGAAAAAGGGGTATCAATTCATCTAGTTAGGTGCTCATTCAATTATCTGAGTTAGTTCTGTACTCATTATAACTAGGCACAAGCATAGAAAATTCTCATAACACTCAACATTTATCACTCAATTGCACTAAAATCAATTCACATAAGGCATAAGACTTATGCACTCACCCAAAGTGAAATAGAGAAATAATTAGGGTTCATGTTGGAATATTTATTGCATGGTGCAGTATTTCACTCATAAGAATTGGTCATTCCATCATATGCATTTACTACATTCATTGGTACAAGTATTCTATGACTAAGCTTGATGGTCTATATGTGCAAACTTATTTTGGGCGATTATTTTGGGTCACAAGGGCATAAGCCTATATAATGGTGGTTCTATAGTCTCAAGGATGTAAACCTTTTTTTCACTAAGATTAGCATCATTTAGGAACTTTAAAGGGTCAATGGATTTTTCTTACTCTAGTTATTCATACTTAAACTAGTAATTCTTAACAAGGAAAAACTTGGTGCATGACCCTTTCCACACTTAGGATATTCCTACATAGTATGTTGACATCATCATAATTTATAGAGATGTCATTAATGACCTAGAGCATAAGCTTGAATACACATTACTTAACATAACTAACATGGAATTGCAACATCATCATCATCATAATTATTATTATTATTATTATTATTATTATTATTATTATTATTATTATTATTATTATTATTATTATTATTATTATTATTATTATCATCATCATCATCATCATCATTATTATTATTATTATTACATTCATTGTGAATTCAATTAATCAACATAATGGAAGTATAAACCATGAACACTGTATGATGCATAAAAAACTTCTTCATTAATCAAAGTTATAATGTGGAATAGATTCCATAACACTTAAAAAATAAAGTATATGCTTAACTTCAAAACACTTAATGACCTAGAGGCTCAAATGCAAGCTTGGGAAATATAATTTGGTTCCTCAAAGGCATCCATACTATTCATAATACTATTGGTGGTCTTAACATTCCATTTCCATTTTCTATATAGCTTCACTACATCACTATTGAATTTTTGATTCATTGATTTGATCTTACTCTTATAGAATATAGGGGCATCTCTTTGTTAAGGTGAAGAGCACACGATAGGTGCCGAGCTAGAATTTTTTTATCATTTTACTAGTTATATCATCTTACACCCTCTATGCTATGGTTACCACATGTTACCACTCACATAGGATTCTCTAAATATCTAAGTACTAGATAACCACCTTCCAATTGGTGTAAGATTTGCTTTGATTACTCAAGCTGGTGCTAAGATACCAAAAATAGTAATCATCATCCAAGTGATTTCCTCACATAGATGTGTCTATGATACTAGCATGGATCCAAAATTATTGAAATAGGGGCCAAAAAATGTGTCTTAATCTAAGTTGACAACATGTTTTAGGTGTTAATCAAGTGATTCCTACCTATTTAGATGCATCTGATCCAGGCATCAATTCAGGCGACAATTCGGGTGACAGTTCCACCCCAATTGATGACGGAACTTTCGGGAGCCATAACTTTTGCACCGTAGCTCCAATTGACTCTTCGTTTGAACCGTTGGAAAGCTAGGAACGAGGGGAACATCGTGAAATGGCATGGAGCTCTGCTCAATGAAGTTTGACCCCCGAAAACCCAACGGAAGTGCCTCAAATTTCAATTTTAATAGTGCTGTCTAAAAATAGTAAGTTTCTAAAAATAGTAATTTCTTGAATTATGTATTGTTTTAAATATTGGAAGTCATACCACTTCATCTCCCTCGAGATTGGTGACCTTCCACATCCTTCCCATGCTTTCAAATTGTGTATAAAATAATAGGTAACCCGAAATGTGAAGACAGACATCTCTTCCCAGAGATAAGCATATTTCTGTATTGCGATTTTGAGTAATACTACATCTCTTCTCAGAGAATTCATTGTTATTGTGTTATTTCTATGTTATTGTGATATTTATCAGCCAGAACTTCTGAGTTTTGGATCAGCATCTCTCATAAAATATCTCTATTCAATTCCCTATTAAGGTTGTAGAGTGGTTTATGAGTGTTTGGGACTCTTAACAATGGTTCATAGAGGTTAGGGACCAAGCATATGAACCAATTAAATTATATGCATGTTGATAAACCCCTCTACTTATACTAAACTATTTATATCCCCATGTAAAGTATCTGTATAGTTGTGAGCATTTGAAAATGCTCCTAGAGTAAGAAATATGCCTCTTGGGTATTTTTTGAGTGTCTATAGACCAAAAGAACTAATTGTGGGACTCTCATATGATTTAAATTGACCAAAAGGCTTATAAACACCATGATTAACTCCTCCAAGAAGGTTTGAGGTATCCTTGCTTCTTAAATTTCTCTCTACTCCACCTTTTAGTGACACTATCATAGTGGAGGTGATAAGCCAGTCTATTTAGACACATGATCCCTAAATTTTGGCACTAAACTTGGGTTTGTGAGATTAATTTTAATTATTTTCATCTGTAATATCACTTTAAAGATATCATGGAGTAGTAACATTGACTTAATTAGGCAGTTTGGATTATATTGAATACATATAACTCTTAGTTTCAACATGTGTGTATGTCTACATATATAACCAGTTATGGAGGTTTCTTTATATGGCTATTATAGGGAAATTTATAATCTTTAGGACCCATTATTCCTCCATGACCTCATGATTTACCCAAACACTTCCCATTTCTCTATTTATAGGCTCAAACTAGTCTTTTTAGGCCTATTATATATAGTCTAACCCATGCACATGCCAAAAAGTGAGTTATCATGATGATAAAAAGACTTAATTAGACCTAAAATATTATTTCATGGTTAAAAAACCTCATATGGATGTGTTTTGGAGCAAGAATCTACCATCAGGTCATTTATGGGGTTTAGTAAGGGTTTAGGATGCCCACTATATTAATGATGGTTCATACCATACGGGAATACAAATGAAACCTAATTATCATGAAATTGTATTGAATTTACCCCTTCATCTTCCCTTAATTTCTTGGGGTCCCATGCAGAGGTTGTGTGGGGGGAGAAGCATTGAAAGGTAACATATAGGATCTCTACTAACCAATTTCAACAATTTATTTTATTAAGTATCATTCATAAAATTTATCCCCTCAATGCCTATCATTACTTGATGTATTTGTATTCCATAGGGAGACTTAAATTTCCCCAAAGGCTTTGGGCCTGATCATCTCTATGGTGAAGTGTATGAACACTTGAAGTTGTAACTCAAGTTAGTTGTGTTAGGGTTTTATGGATCGAGTAGGGTTTTGAAACCATTAATAAATTTTACTTATTTACCTTGAATTTAAACCATATTATTATGTCCTAACACACCATTCCACATTCTTCATGGTAATCAACCTTATTGTGAGAGCTTAGAGATGCTTTAATGTGGCAATAGGGTATATGACCAAGCTTGAGGTATATGTGATTTAGCATATTGTCAAGGGAATATGACTATAATATGAGATGTTTCTTCCCATAGATAATGTATGGATACATTTACCATCATGTGACATTGTTTTAGAACTACTTGTGGACTCCAATTTTCTTGCAAGCCCTTAAAAACAAGAATTCACTCAACTAGTCCTAGAATTGATTATTATAGACTAGGCTAGGTGTAAGACAAAATAATGGGTATAACCACTATTTTTTTGGCCTAAATGGAAGAAATAATGCCTTTATATAGTCATATTTACCATTTTGTTAGGTTTTAAGGTCTAATAATGATTATAGAGACCACAACCCACCATTTTGTCCTAATTAGTTGTAGGCTACCTGCAACTCTAAGTGGTTAGTAACATGAGGGTTCTAAGGGAATTTTTACTTTACTTTATTTATATTCTCATGTTGGTATGATGTTAATAATATGTCTTGGGGATATGTATACTCTTATATATCCATTACCAACATCTCTTCCTTTACATGTCTTCCCCTTCTTAGGCTTAGGGTTTATGAGATTAGGCCTATTTATACTCAAGTTTGATGTATGATGTTATTTTGAATTTTATATGGAATGACCATTAATATTTTTCCCCATAATTTATTATAATCCTTAGTTCTCATTGTGTTATTTTTTTCCTCTCACCATAAGTAATATGTGGTTCTCCATATGTATCAACAACAGTGTAGGCATTCACTCACATAGTTGCCTATGTACAAGGGTTTGTGAGATAAGTTTCTAAGGGAATAGAGAATATGGATCCATTTGGAGCCTATATTGATATTAATCTAATATCCTTATTCATCTCTTATATGTATCCATTCTCTTGATCACACAATTTCCTATGCCCATGAGTGGTCTGCACATAATGCCCTTGATGATCTTTACATATTATGCTTAAGATGGTTTCCTATAGATGACCATTGGATTCTTAATAAGATGTATGACCCATATAAACCTATCCTCCATGATCTAATTGTTATTAACTATTAAAATGGGGTTTTAGGTCTATTTATATGGTTTTTACTTGGTAGGGAGGTTGGATGAGTTGATGGGGATGATTATCGGGTGTTTTGGGGTTGGAATATGAAAGAAAAGGTTTAAACACAATGTAAATGGTAGTGAAACCAACATGGAATGATGGAGGTATGGATATGCCATGAACTAAATTATGAGAACCATTCCCAGACAAATCACATGAAACTTATAAACCCTAGTACACATACCTATTCAAACTTAATACTTTAGAGGTAGAAAAGGGACACATACAGTCAAAAGGTGAATCCTAGGATTCTTTGAGAAACCTTAACGTTGGCTAAGAAACCTTAATATTTTCTAAATTTAGTGTGTAATTCTTGGGGGCCAAGAGGTGTTTCTAGATCCTATGAGGATATCATGGAGATTTAGATACCTACTTCCAAGAGGATGATGATGACATAATATGAATTCAACACCTCATTTCATACTCTTGAATGTTTTTGAAGATTTTGATGGCAACATTGAACAACCTATAGTGTTCCTACATAGTGGACCTAAGATGTATATGATCCTTTTCTTTAGAGACACAGTTAGAAGGTAGGAGGATAATGTGAACATCAAACTTGAGGAAAGAGGTATGGGTAACCTTGATTCACTCCATCAATCTTTCAACATTGTCAACTAATTCTGATAAGAGCACTAAAATCTCTTCCCACTACCCAAATCTACTTGAAGACTATAGACTCTTCTAATCTAGAGATTTTTTGGTTCCACAATCTCACACATGTGAGAAAAACACTGGAGATACCATGAGAGGTCATTTTAAGACCTAAAGAGATAAGAACCACCATTGGTTTGGCCAAACAACTCATAAATCCATGAAAATTATTTTGTTCTTCTTGGCCTATGTAGACATGGATGATTCTCAGATCCCTTAAGTTCTTAAGTAATGTTCATATAGCTTAGGGAACCAATCTAGAAATAAATTTCCATAAATTGAATTTGACCAAGTGTACTTACTCTAGTTAAGATATTGGGTGTTATGAACCCATGTTACACCTTCTCTTTAATTTGTTAGTATAATAGTTACTATAGATGCATATGCTTTGTAAGTCATCATGTGAGCATCTTGTTTTATCCCACATTCATGAGAAGTAGTAGTTTCTTAGATTAGACTTAGCATATAATTAAGTGTTGATGCCAATGAAGGTATCCATGAATCTATTATATTAAGCTTTCTCAAAGGAGGTTTCCCCCTTGAAGAGGCTAGTGATTATGCAATTTAGCCATTATAATTAACTTTAGCTTGTTAGAGTTAATATGTTTCTAATTTTCATAGTTTATTTCATGTATTTGTAATTATAAGCTAATTTGTTTAGGAAACATCCTCACATCTAGTGTCATAGCACTTTCCAGGGCCATTTTTTCCTTCAAAAAATCTTAACTTTTTTCTAATACATAATTCATTTAAGTAATTTTTTGTATCAAAATAACTTATTTTGGATCAGGGTAAAAACCTATCTCCATAACTATGTCAAATGCTTGGGTGAAATCCCTAAAACTCATTGTGAACAGTACCATAAGAACCCAAAAGTAGTTGGCCCATTGAGATAACCTACTAGTGAAACAAGCAATGGCCCCTTCTCTATTGAGTAGTTCCCACACATGAGAAAACCAAAGAGCTATCACTTAGAACTAAATCTATAGGCATAAATTTTCTTGAGAGTAGTACTCACTTAAGTGACATTGGTAAATAGAGAGATATATTTAAAACTTTAGTAAGTCATTGAAACTTGGGGCCCATTTTTATTAGTTTCCAAATATTCCTAGTAGACTATATAAAAATCCATCAACAAAGTATTAGAAGACTCTTAGAGAACTTGCATTTAGATTGTTGACTGTAACAAAAAACTAGAAAATCTTAAGAAAACTATCAGTAGAGTATCAAAGTACTATTAGAGGACTTACATTCAAACATCTAACATTTTTTTTTCCATATCTCTCCATTTATCTTCAAAATTTATCTAGACACATGAAATTCCATTATCCACATTTTCTTCCTTGAGGTCCCATATCCTAATTCCACTCCTAATTCTCATAAGTCTCAATTTTTCCTTTTTCAAGTTTTATCATAACTTCTATTTTTGTCCATTTACCTCCAAAAAAATTCCAAAGTGTTCATCTCCATTTTCTACTCCTTTGTCCCTCTTTGATATATTTTCTATTTTTTCTATTTTCACTCCTAAAATTTCCCTCACCTTCATTAATCATACTTTTATTATGAAAAAAAATTAGTAAAAGTACCTTTACCCCTTTTGATTTCACCCAAATCACAAACCTCCCTTACTAAATGTGTCTTAACTTTATTTTTCTTACATGTTACAAATAAAAACTCTTATTCAAGTCATGTTGTAACCAAAATAGGAAGAAAAACATGGAGGATGAAATTGTCACCTTCAAGACATACATCAAACATCTTGATGAAATAATTCTCAGCCTTAGTCTTCAACATACCACCTTGAATAATAGAGGACATCAAGAGTCCTCTTCCAACATTGGATTTTCTTCTAGCAATTTTCATGGGTCAAAGCTTGATTTTCATCAATTCCATGGTGCAGATCCAAAAAGATAGATCTATCTGGTAGAATAATATTTTAGTTTGCATTATACCTTTGATGCCAACAAGGTTCCACTTACATCCTTTTACTTAAAACTTGAAGCCCTTCAATGGTATCATTAGTATACCAAGGTTCATGATGAGCTAATATGGACCGATTTTTACACCCTCATTTTGTAATGGTTTGGCGCTAGTACTTTTGATGACACCATGAGAGCACTCACTAAAATTCACCAAATAAGAACCATGAGAGAATATCAAATAGAATTTAAAAAACTAGCCAATCACACAGAGGTATTATATGATGAGTTCCTTAGCATTTATTTTTTTAGTGGACTGAAGGATGCAATTCAATTTGAGGTCAAAATGTTCTAGCCTAACATGATGATGGAATCCCTAGGGTTGGCTAAATTGGTATAGGAAAATATCATAGCTTAGCAATGATTGAAATCCTATTTTTCTTCATTTAGAAATATAATTCCATAATGATCTCAAATAATTCTAGCCCCTAAAACCACTCCTATCAAGCTTTTGATTGAAGTAGAGATATGAGCCTATAAAGAAAAAAGACTATGTTATAATTATGATGACATTAACTTATGGACATAGTCATATCAATTAAAATATCTACCTATTGGATGTGGACTCTCCACTCAAAAATGAATATTGGGAAGATGTTTAGGATATAATAGATGATCTAAAAAAAGCTTAGCCAATTATGGAACTTGCTTCTCAAGAAGGCCAACTAAAAATCTCTCTCCATGCCTTAGTAAGAGTCACCACCCCATAAACCATATGAGTCAGGGGTTACTTCAATAAGTTCCCTCTCACAATACTCATTGATTTTGGTAGCACTCATAACTTAATTGACCCTGGGATTGTCAAACAAGTTGAGTGTTTTGTCTATCCTTACTCCAACTTTGAATTCATGATTGACAATGGGGGCACATTACCTTGCAAAGGTAAGTGTTGTAATGTGCATATCTATATTGAAGATTATAACTTGTAATCTAACATGTTTGCCTTAGGTAGATGTGATGTTGTTTTGGGAGCCTAATGGTTACACACACTTGGACCCATCTTATGGGATTTTGATAAACTTTTGATGTAGTTTTTAGACAATGGGTAAAAACACACATTGAAAGGCTTACAATCGAGGTCCCTCAGCATCATCATTTCACATCACATGGAAAATCTTATTAAAAAAAATTCACATAGGGTTATTACCCAGCTCCATTCCATTAAAATATAACCATAAATAGTCTCCACTCCTAATCTACAAACTAGTGGGATTTCCATCTTCATGGCTAGAGGACCACCATATTCATCCCCTTCTTGGAAGTATTTCTCAAAAAATCAAGCCTTAACACTACCCATTTTAGTAAAATAATGAGATTGAGATGCTCATTTGAGACTTATTGAAGGAAGGCATTATTCACCATAGTACCAGCCCATATTATTCCAAAGTTTTCCTTGTTTAGAAAAAGATGGGTCATGGAACCTATGCATTAAATTCCACACACTTAATCACATCACAATCAAGGATAAGTTCTCGATCCTTTTTATTGATGAGATTCTTGATGAGATTTATGGAACTTATTTTTCTCTAAGTTGGATCTCTACTTGGGATATCACCAGATCTAGATTCATGAGGATGATATCCCTAAGAGAGATTTTCACATGCATTATGACAACTCTGAGTTTTTTAATCATACCCTTTGGCCTCACTAATTCTCCTTCAACATTTTAATCATTGATGAATAAAATATTATGGTTCTACCTATAGAAACTAATTTTGATCTTCTTCAATGACATCCTCATCTATAGTAAAACATGGTCTGAGTAACTCCAACATCTAGATCTCACACTGTAACTTCTCTCTAACCATCATCTATGTGTAAAATAGTCTAAATGAACTTTTGTCTAAGACAAAGTAGAGTATATTGGGCATATTTTTTCATCCCAAGGCATTCGAGTGGATCTTAAAAAAATAATTATGATGAAAAAATGGCCTCATCCTCATACACTCAAGAGCCTCCATGGTTTTTTGGGGTTAACTCGATATTATCACAAGTTTGTCTAAGATTATGAGAAGATTACAAATACACTAATATCTATGTTGAAAAAAGATGATTTTACATGGACACAAGCTACTAAGTATGCATTTTAAGAATTGAAACAAGCTATGTGTACTACACCTCTTCTAGCTATGCCAAATTTTACTAAGACCTTCAATATCAAGAGTGATGTCTGTGGTAATGGACTCAGTGTTGTTTTCCTCTAGGTGGGATTCCCCATTACATTCATTAGAAATACTCTTTTTATAAATAATTTATCACTCTATATTTATAAGGAAATGATGGCCATCCTGCATGTAGTATAAAAGTAGAAGCCATACCTACTAGGGAATCATTTTTTCATCAAAACTGATCACTAGAGTCTAAAATATTTCCTAGAACAATGAGTATCTACCCCATAACAACAAAATTGGGTCAGAAAACTCATGGGTTTGACTTTGAGATAACTTATAAGAAAGGTAAGGACAATATTGTGGTTGATGTTCTATCTCACACATTTGTAGACCAAGCTTCCCTTTTAACTATTTCCATGCCTATTATATAATAGGGGTATGTCAATGACTCCTAATTATCTCAAATCATTTAATAATTGACTATTAACCCCTCTATTGTACCACATTATTATTGGGTGGTACTTCTTTATGATACAAGGGTCATCTGGTGCTTCCCTAGAACACAGATCTTTAGTAGGATGTATTCTATGAACTCAATGACTCTCCATTTATAGGGCACTCAAGGTTTCTCAAAAATTATGAGTGGGAATGATGTAACCTATTTTGGAAGGGAATGAAAAAGTTAATTCAATAGATGGTGGATAAATGTGATACTTGCTAATGTAAAAAGGGTGAAACCACACTCATCCCTAAGTTACTCAAACCCTTGTCATCCCTATCAAGATTTGGATAGATCTTTTTATGTATTTTATTGAGGGTATCCCTAAATTTAGAGGGGAAATAGTAATATTGGTTATGGTTGATCGCCTCTCAAAATACATTCATTTTTGTGCCCTCATCCATACCTATACTTCCTTCATAGTTGCACAAATTTTCTTGGACCAAATTTTCCATCTTCATGGCACTTCTTCATCCATTGTTTCAGATCATGATGCAAACTTCACCAACCATTTTTGAATAGAACTATTTATATGCATTAGTACCCAACTAAAGATGAGTTATAGGTATCATCCATAAATAGATGGCTAGACCAAAATTGTTAACAAATTCTTATAAATTTTCCTTCATTGCTTCGCCTCAAAATAACAACATTAGTAGGAAAAGTGGCTCTCCCTAATTGAATGGTGGTACAATAATTCCTACCATACTTCAACTAAAATGACTTCATATAAATCATTCTATGTTCAAGCACCATTAATTCTCCTTCTATACACCCATAGTAGTTCATCATTTCAAGCAGTTAACATTATTCTCTAAACCTAGGATCAAATCTTCATCACCCTATGAGATGATCTTCATATGTCATAAAATCAAATGAAACAATAGGATGATCATCACCCTTCTGAACACACTTTTGAAGTAAGTGATATGGTTTTTATTTACCTTCAGTCATATAATCAATCTTCCCTAAAACTCAAATTGAATCATAGGCTAGCTCCCAAGTTTGATGTTCCTTATAAGGTTCTCCAGAATATTAGGTTGATCTCATATAAGTTGGATCTCCCAAATTCACATAGTATTTCATGTCTCTTGTCTAAAAAAAGTTCTTGGCACAAACATCAGAGTGTAGATTATTTTACTAGAGCTTGATAATGAAGGATACATCCTTCTTAAAGTGAAGGTAATCCTAGATAGGTGCACATGCCAGATTTTCTCTCACTCCATTATAGAGGTTTTAATTTAGTGGCATAGAATACAACTAGAGAATGCCATATAGGAACCACTATTTTAGATTCAACACCAATTCCCACATCTAAAGCTTTGAGGAGAAATATTTTTCTAAGAGGGAAGGGATGTTAGCAACCCATGCTACACCTTCTCTTTAATTTTTTATTATAATAGTTTTTATGGATGCATATGCTTTGTAAGTCATCCTGAGAGCATTTTGTTTTATCCCACGTTCATGGGAAGTAGTAGTTTCTTAGATTAGACTTAGTATATAAGTAAGTTTTGATTCTAATGAAGTCATCAAAAAATTTATTATATTTAGCTTGCTTAAATGAGGTTACCCCCTTGAAGAGGCTAGTGATTCTATAATTTAGCCATTCTAATTTGGTTCATATTATTTGAGTTAATATATTGCTAATTTTCATAGTTTATTTCATGTATTTATAATTATCTTCTAACTTGTTCATGAAGGATACTTACATTAGTTACCCATTATCTCTCTTCGATATAGTCTAAGCATAAACTTGAAATGATTTCTAATCCTACAAATGAGCTTGAGGTGAAGGTATGTTGGTTTTCATCTCTCCAAGAACTGAAACAATCTAGTTTCTTTTGTACATGCTAATACTAACCTCCCTCTATAGATCCTTGACTTCACCTGAGTTAGTCTATATTGTATGGATTTGTACCATTTATAAATCTTCTAAAACCTACAATTTCCTTACATTTTCTCTTGTTTTAGACCGAAAAACCATTGTTAATGGGCATGATGGATGGAAAATATGATTCATGTGATGTTTTGAGGCCTATGGTACAAATTAGGGAAGCTAAAAAGGCATAATTGGCATGTGTGAGGACCAATAGAGAGGATTTTAGCATTGACCTTGGTGGGAAAGGGTCAAATGGAATATGAAACACCTTATTAATGGATTTATGAATCTTAAGAAGTCTATTAAAGGTGTGGATAGTGTCTTAGTGGCCCATCAAGGTCAAATTAGGTTTCGTCATGGTCAAAAATATTGATTTTAGGATACACACATGATCTTAAATAAACATTAGCACATGGATATCATACCAACATATATCAGAGACTTTTAAGAATTATTAAGGATGTTAATTAGACCTAAAAAAACTATCATTATGTCCATTAAAGATTCAAAATGGACATACCTTATGTGATTGGGCAAAACATAGGTATTCATGATTCTTTATTAGACTGCCTTGTCAACTCACCTCCACCATGACACCTTTGAATGTTTAAGCTTCATCAAGATGAACAAGAACCATTATACATGTTAAAACATCATTATAAATTTTTATACAAGTTGAAATATTGGTAGGGAGGACTATTAAACATGTTACAACATGAGAAAATAGTGATCTTGTTTGATTAACCCAATCTCATAGGGTAAATAGTAACCATGAATATTAATGATGGATCAAGACTTAAAGACTCTAGGTTGACCCCTTTATAGGTTTGATATTAGAAAATATTCAACACTAATGAGTGATTTTTATTTTTATAAATCATGTTTCTAACGTTGTGAGTTAACTTTTGATTAAAACCTCCCAGAATCTACTTTCCTTCTTGGAGCAATAAACCCATTTCCCTCCATGGTAAATGAGATATCTATATCTAACAAGTAAGGTTTAATGCATCATATTATTTTTTATTTATTACTTTGTCATTTTCATGAATTTCATAGATCCTAACCAAATAGGAAGGCACCCGATCACCATGAGTCAAAGTGACTAGTCCATTAGCTCAACCAAATTGGAAGGAACCATGTAACCATGAGTTAGATTACCTAGTACCATAGACCTGTCAAAGATGTTAGATCTTAGGAGAGCCTAGTTGAATGGGAATGCACCACATATCCATGAGTTAGAGTAACTATTCCCTTTAAATTATTAGAGATGTTAGAGCTCATGAGATCCTAACCAAATGGGAAGGTGATATGTTTCCATGAGTTAGAGTGGCCAGTCCCCTAAAAATTTTAGGATGTTACATCTTTGGATATCCTAGTCAAATGAGAAAGCAACACATCACCATGAGTTAGAGTGGCCAGTCCCCTAGACCTATCAGAGATGTTAGAGCCCAAGAGATCTTGACCAAATTAAAAGGTACCATGTCTCCATGAGTTAGAAAAACTAGTCCCCTAGATATATCAGAGATGTTAGAGCCTAAAAGAGCCTAGATAAATGTGAAGGTACCACACTACCATGAGTTAGAGAATCTAGTCCCCCAAACCTATTAGATATTTTAGAGCCTAGGAGAGATTGACTAAATGAGAAGGTGACACATTTTCATGAGTAAGAATAGCCAATCCCATAGACTTATCAAAGATGTCCGAGCCTAGGAGAGATTGATTGAATGGGAAGGTGCCACATTTCCATGAGTAAGAGAGGCTAGTCCCATAGACCTATCAAATATGTTAGAGCTTGTAAGATACTAATTAAATGGGAATGCACCACATCACCTAGTATGTAGATGATTTAATTTCCACTTAAGACCCAAGGAAGCTTAGAATTAAGTATAGATTAGAATTGAAAGCTTATCATAACATGTTATATGTCCCTAGGTGACACATCACTTGGCCTAATGGAATGATATGGGTTACAAAGTTGTGCCTAGGTGATAACCATTAATGGGAGGACTAATGAGTAGATGACATGTGTCATAAAGTAGTATTTAACTAAGAAGCCTCTAATATATGTGACTATGTGCCTACCATGAACTAGGAATTAATGAAATGGGAAACTAAAACTAATTAAATTATTTAAAAACATTCCATCACTATTGATATATCTAACTAGTGGTAGAGGATCATGGACTCTAATTTAATTACTAGATTTAAAAATAAAGAGAGAAAATCTAGCCAACAACTCAAATTCAAATTCATATCAAGTGATATACAAAGAACCATTAACATAGGGGGATTTATTCATTCACTTATAAAACTTGAGGGAAGCCCATTAATGGTTACCATTTATAAATTATAAGAAATATCTGACTCCTCACTTTAAATATTCCATGAATCCTTTGTATCTCATACCTCCTATGCTCAAAGCTTCTTAATTTCCCCTTCATCCTAATCTAATGGCTGTTACATCTTAAAACCCATAATTTTAATCCAAGTATCAAAAAACCACCTTACCTATTAGATTAACTAAGTATACATACTAAAATGATATATTTAAGATAATTGAGTAGGTCTCTAGGGATTATGCCAACACGTATGACTAGTAGGTTAAATATGTAGACACCCTTAGGTTATATAAGAAGTGTGAACTCCATAGATCTTCATCCAAACTAGAAGTGTTTCCCTATGCTAAAATATTAGGTGACATCCTCTACAAGGCCATCTACATGTAAGACATTTTTAATTAATAGGTGTGCTCCCCATCTCTCAACACTAGATTTTTGACATATTTAGGAATGTGTTTAAGGTGTATTACTCCATCTCATATTTCTCTTTCTCCTATGATGTAGTGATAATTTCAATATGGATGAGAACCTACCAAATACATGACATCCTCCATGATTGGGATGAGAAACCCAACCCTAATTGGGTTAAAAAGGATAAAATCAATGCTTACATAGTTTACACCTTCTAAATGAAAGTATAAGTAGGCATGATCCTACTAAATTGACTATTTAAGGACCCATATTTCTAACAAATCAATGAGTTATGGGTGCCTCTCTTACATATGATCCTAACATGATTAGACATCTTGAACATAAGAGGTTTGATAAAATTCAATTTGGTCCATGTCATTACATATACCTAAGCTGATGGTGACTTCTACATGATGAACTACCTGCTAGATGTAATCTATGAGATGCTCTCATTTAAGACTTTGACCTTTCTTGCATGGGTTCTTGGTGGCCCAGTGGTCCATATGGTCTTTAATAAGCTATATGGCCAAAATTTCCACCATCACACTCAAGACATGTATGAGCACTTATACCTAGTGGTGTACTAAGATATTTAGAAATCTATGATGCCCCAGCTCTTAAAGGCAATAAAGGACTCTATTGTGGGCATTGAGGATTAATAGCTATACAAGGATAACATAGTGATCCAAATTATAGTATTTTTCAAAGACCCCCTTTTCCTACCATATTATGTCCCTGACCACCTTTAATAATTAGAGATTACCTATTAAGTGGTGGATGTAATCTTTGGATTCTATGCATAACATTAGTAGAAGGGGTGCCCATGGCTCTCAATCACCATATGACACCACATATATAAGACCTTCACTCAATATAGAAGATGATAGCCACTTGAGACTCCACCCTTGCAAAGTGAAAGGTTTGGGAATGGGACCCTAAATTAGTGATTGAAGCCCATTTATCACAATACTCAGCTTGCCTCAACATCAACTATGGACATCAAACAAAAGATGATGATGAGCTTTATTTAAATGTTGATGATGATTAAGAGGTGTTAACTCAAATAACAACCAAGAATAAAAATAATAAGGTGAATAAGTCTCAATTAGGCCCTTATGTGACTCTTATATCCTCTATTAGGTTTATGGAGGACCCAAATCTAATAGATCTAACCATCTCTCAGAGGATCTTATAAGGCATATTGCTACCTTCTCTACCTTGACATCCAACTCCAGATCCACTTATTATAGTATCTCTTATTACTTATGATCTAACTCCTCCTTAACCTCTTCTATTATATCCTCCAAGATCTCTAATAACTAGGGCATGATAGAGCTATCCCCAAACTACATGATGTCAGGTAGCTAAGGCATAACTTTCTTACCCACTGGCACCTTAGTCCCAAAGTGCACATGCCCTAAGGTTTGATGTGATAGGAAACCTAAGATTAATATTAGAGTGATGCAACCAATAGACACCCATCTAGGTTCCCCTGATCACTCCATCTCCTCCCTTTTCCCCTCTACCTTTCACTCTTGCCTCACTCTATCTTTTAATTAAGGTGTCTACTAATTCTGCTCTACCCCTATAGGTTTCCTAAGTGGTGCCTCCCTTATTTACCATTACTCCCCCTCTATCTTTCCCCCAATCATATTTGACCTCAATCCTTATAAGTTTCTTTGCTTCTTCATTCCCTTTTGCTCCTCCCATATCACAACCTAGAGTCCTCTTGATGTTACCCTTGGGTATGTCTTTAACAATAGGCATGACTAAAGCCTTTGGGAACATACCACTTCTATTAGGGACCCTCTTAGTCCCTAATTTAGTTATCATGGTGCTCCTATATATGACTCTAAGTACACTACCATCAGCCCTTATATCCCTTATCATCTTAGTCAGACCATCAATCGTAACACCTATAGCCAATTGGGAAAAAGGCTGGAGAAGAAATAAAAGGTGACCCATAATCTAACTCTATCCTAAAGTCCTCCTCTAAATCCATTTCCTTCATAAGCCTCAATATCACATTTAGCCCCAATGGCATAAACTCAGCATTTATCTCCTTGATCCCCTTTCTCCCTTATCCAATGCCCCATGGTGCTCACGTTCAACCATCTAATCTCTTCACTTTTATTTCATGACCCATTATTGGGGGTAATTATGCCTTAGGTGAACCTATTTCAATAATAGTGGTGGGATAAAATGTTTTCATTAGGCTCACCTTTAATTCTCCCTCTTTTTCTCCCCTTCCCCATCAACCTCCACTCCTTTCCTCTTTTGCTCCTTCCACTTCTTCCATCTCCCCTCTACCTTGTCATACACACTGTACCCCCATTTTAACCACACCTCCTATACCTACCACAACCTAAAGGATGGTATTGGGGTAAAAATCACCATAGATGGTTGTTTAGGGTGAACCAAATGTATAGTGGAGTTTTAATTGAGCCTAAAGGATCAGGAAAACGATGCACACTCAGAGATTTGTCTAGGAAGGGAACCTAGTGATATGGTAGGCCCATCAGGATATGTTTCCCTCACCAAGGTGAGGACTATCATTGGAGAGGAAAAGATGGTGTAGGACTCACTATCTATCCTTTTTGTTACCCATGACATTTACAAGAAGCTCCTTAATGACATGTAAAGACAAGTTTAGACTCTCAAAGCCCAATAAAAAATAATTTTCCCATTTGAGATAATTTAGTAGGTCAAAGACACCCTCCTACTACTTTTATCAATCTCTGGGAAAGTGGTAGAAACTCAAGCCAAGACAAATGTAATTATATAATATAATTAGGCCTATATGGATAAGATCACATAAATCAATGGGAAGTGAAAACATATATAGGTTTTGGTCAACAAAGGAATTTTCTTAGAGCTCAATTTTATGCCAAACCTCAAACTTGGGTTTACACCAAACAAATTCCAAGAACATGAGAGTTCTAATGGAGGAATGCTTGGAATTGTCCCACACTACAGTGGGACCCTTGGAAGAGGGTGAGAAGAATATATTGAACTAATTAAAAGAGCTTAATATCTTTGTGTTTTCCCACCTATATGGCACCTTTCTCTACCAAGGGGAAATTGGTTTCCACCTAGGTCAATTTGACTAGGTTATAAGGAAAAAGGTGGCCAAGGTAAGCCAGTAAAGGGACCAAGTGGTGTTGGACCTATAAACTATTCTATAATAAGTATTAATCAGATATTTAGAGTTTAAGCATCAATGGAAGCAACTTTCCAAATCTCTTAGAGATTGGTAGTTCAAACCTAGGTGATCTTTAGGGAGCCCCCAATAAATTTGGCCAAGATAAACCAATATTTTAACTTCATGGTAGCTAAATTGGAAGCTTAGTGTCTATTTAAATTATTTAATATTTGACCCCTCTCTGTTGCTTCCTCATGTAAATTAGTGGTTCTTCATAGATTTATTATGGGTTTGTAGGGCTTTATTTTGTTTGACTTTTTAGGTATGGTTATAATTGTAGTGAGTGGCCATCGTGTCCTAGGATGGGATCCTCATGATTTTTTTAGTTGAGCCCCACTCTTTATCTATTTAAGTAAGAGTTTTATTATATTTTAGGGGTCGACCAAAATTGCTCAAAAATGTTGTCAGATTACTTCCATAATTTCACATGTGTTTATTTCATCACTATAGACTATAAAAGTGGCCCAAATCAATTATTGTAGAAGAATTTGTCTTTTAATGAATATAATATTTATTTTCTTCAACAGGGTATTTTTTATGTTACAATTTTCTTTCATCTTTATGTTTGAATGATCATCAGTACTAGGTTAATTGGATTAACAATTTACTACTTTATGTATTTTTTGTTTATGATGTGCTTATATATTATAAAATCTATGTGATTTATTTCATTTTCCCATTTGGTAGTACTGATAATTTGTGTGCCAAGCTATAAATTCATACATAGTATTTATGTGTTTTTCAATAATAAACCCCTAGTACTTATCATTAATGAGAACTTACATTGAAGGCATAATCCTGGTTCTCTCATACTCTAGTGAAACTCATTCTCTCACTATATGTTCTTGGAGGTATAACTCTAGTGAAACTCATTCTCTAGTTGTATAACTATGATAGAGTCACTTTGTTTAATGACCATTACATTGATCTCATTTTATACCTATAGGATTTCCTTTTCTACCTTACCCTTCCCTATCTTTTATGTTTGTTTAGTGTATTTGAAATACCCTTTCCCCTTGTGTTTATAGATAATAAGACCAATAATCAAATATTCATAACAATATTTAACTTATTTTAAGAACATTGGATTGAACCTTTGGTGGTGATAGTACATCTCTTGGAGACTATTCACCCATACTCAATTTATGAATTCTAATACCTACAATCATTCCCTAGACTAGTCCCAAAATAGTCCTAAAATGGAGGACAAAAGTTCATAGCTTTTCCCACCTTCCCTTTTTCAAGAAATTCCCAATCTCATGGGTGTATCATGAGAGGGAATAGATTGGAGTGAAAAATAGTTTTATGTTAAAACTATTTTTAAAGGAACTTTGAATCAAGATCAAAAACCTAATCCCAATCAGCTAGCATTTGATCAAGTTAAAAATCTCATCTAGATCCTTGTATTCTTGACATAAATGAGAGATAGATTAGCCACCCTAGAATATTAAGTGAATGGGAATGATGAGGTAGAATAAATTAGGGATCATCAAGTTAATTAGGAATTTCATCAAGATTAGGAGTATGTTGAAGAGCATCAAATTAAAATAACATAAGTAATTCTAGAACTTGTGTCAGATATTAAAAAATGTAATCCACTTATGTTTGATGGTACAATATTAAATGATGGATTTGAATATTTTCTCATGAAGATGGAAAAAAATTATATTAAAAATTATTATGAGGTAACCAAGGCTATTTTTTGAGCTTATCAAATTTTTAGTGAAGCAACAACTTTGTGGGCCAACAAGAAATTGGAAATGGGCCTTGACTCCACCACCACCACTTGGGAATAGTTTTTGTCCTTGTTTATGGAGAAAACAAAGTATTAATTTAATCATAAATTGATATATTTTCAAAATATAAATTAGGGAGAGTTATTAGTTAGTAATTACTAGCAATAATTTACCAATCTTGTCAAGTTATGTTCCCCAGTACCAAAAATATGAGCATTTCAAAATCATAAAATTCATCATGTTTCTGAAGCTGCAAATTGTTTGTGAAGTAAATGTGCATAAACCTAATACCATGGATCAAGTTTTAAAAAAGGTAATTAAATAGGAACATAAACCCAAATATCTTACAAAATTTAGAGACAAGTACTAAAATAAGTTTGGTAGCCCAAAAACCACTTCCAAAAAAAAAATTAGAAGTATAATGAGAATGCCAAAAATAGATTTAATAATTACAAAATAAGTTTTATAAACACTTTTGGTATTAAGAGACCTAGTAATGGTTTCAAGGAAGGGTTTAAGGAGGCAACAAATTTGAGAGAAAGGGACCACTGGGTGGATGTTTCGCATGTATAAGAGACCACTATGTTAAATACTATCCTTGATGGAAGACATAAAAAAAATATAATAATCCTTATAAGTATTCATCATAGAAGGGAACCTTTTAAAAACAAATCTATGAAGTTATTGGTAATCATCAAATTCAATTTCAAAGCTCTCCCATTGAAGTGTCAAGTACCTTGTTTGGACATCCTATTTCAAGTTTAATAGATATTGGAGACACTGGATGTTTTATCTCTCATAGTATGTTAAAAAAATACCTAGGAAATATGGTCATATGGTGAATTCTTGGTCAGTGTCATAGAAAAATGAATCTAAGTTCAAAGTAGGTAAATTTCATGTAGAATCCAAACTGAAGTTACTTAAATTCACCATAGTAGTAGCTTTATTTTTATCTCCATGAAGGTTATATGATGTGATCCTATGAGCGAATTGGATTGTAAGCATATAGCAAAGGTCACTTTTTTCTAGAGTAAGGTTGAATTATTATATTATGTGAGAAATAAAACCAAAATCCAAGGTGAAAATAAATAACTAAAGTTAATTCAAATTTCATCTATTCAGTTATAGAAGGATTAGTAAAAATAATGTCAAGTGTTTGTTGTCAAAGTCATTGAAATAGAAGAAACCAAGGAGCCTAGCTTTGAAGACTATCCCTTTTGTAATAATTTTGGGATGTATTTCTATAGGATTTACCTATGTATTTCTATAGGATTTACCTAAATTATCTCCCAAAAATGAATTATATTTCATCCTTGGCATTATTTTTGGATTAGAGACCCAATCCAAGGGCCCCTATAAGATGACAACAATAGATTTAGTTGAATTAAAATCCCAACTTTAAAAAATGTTTCCCAATGGGTTAATTAGGCCAAGTGTTTCAACATGGGGTCCACCAATGGTGTTGATAAACAATAAATATGTAAATATTTTCTTGTGTATAAATTATTGGATGTTGATTAAGGAAAACATTAAGAACATGTACCCCTACCCCACATTGATGACCTATTTAACCAAATAAAATATGAAATGTTGTTCCCCATGATTGACTCTAGGGTATGGTACCTGTTGATGTCTTAAAATTGTGCTAGATATTAATCAACAACAATGGGAAGTTTCAAGCTATGGGACAATGCGGCTTGAAAACAACCTCTATATTTTAAAGAAGCTGGTCTTTTCTTTTGTATTGGGTGTTGGGGAAAAGGGATAGGAGACTAAACAAAAATGCAAAATGCAGAAATTAAAACCTAACTATGGTAATGCACCTGAGATTAACCCTAATCCTAACCTGAGCACAATGAAACTATTATGTGATTCTATTACATTTAAGAGCAGATAAGTGCATGATTAATGTAAAAGATTGGAATAACAAAAATAGAGGCTCACAACAGGAGAGTCTTTTGCTGAGATATAGGAATTGTCAACAAAGGCATAGTGTTCAATCTTCTTAATAGAATATTCCAATCACATAGGATTCACAGAAGTCACGCACAGTCATGTAAATCTTCAGATTCAAGAAAATGAGACAAAAGTAAATAACATTTCCAATCACTGCACTAGAAAATCTACAGTATAGACTACTTTGCAAACAACACAAATAACATCAACAAAGGCATGGAGCTTGAATTTCCTCAATTCATTTAGCCACATAAGGGGCACAAAAACATGCATGATTACATAAAATTTACAACTCAAGAAATTTGAGACAAGAGCAAATGATATTATTGGCCACAAACTTCAGATAGTCTAAAACTATGAGAATTACACCTTCTTAGAAATGATTTTACAATTACTTATATAGACTCAGATGTCTCCCTACATCACTCTTCTTCTTGCACAATTTCAAATTCTGACCTAACTCATAGGAGACAAACAAATGGCCTATTAATGCCTTGGGAAGGCCATGCTGGAGAAGAGCGACTGCCCATCACTGCGGCATGGTGATTTTTGACTGGTACCTTCTTTCACGCCTAAAATTCAAATTCTATCACCTACTAGGCTGTTTAAATGTCTATTTTTCCTCCACTATTAGGGGACAAATAGAAGGCACATTCAATGCTATGGGGGGCTCCAAAAATCTACCCGATGAACTGTTTCATCTACTCAAATTGACTCTGGTCGATTTTCCCTCCATTTAACTCTAACAGGTAGGCGAGCACTTTGAAATAGAAGAGGACACTTAGCCAATTTATGAAAACTCTCTTTATGGTCTAGGAGGTGCTGGAAGACAACACTTGGCACCCTCCACCTGATTCATCAAAGACACGCGGCTTTCTCTGCTTCCCTTTTGGGGTGGAGTAGAAAGGGACCAAAGAGTGACACTTGGCAGCCTCCGCTGCCTCTATTGTTTTATTTTGAAAGTCTTTAAATGAAGTGCAAATGTTGATATGAGATGCAGATGCTGACACATGGTGCATTCTTCTTGACTATGATTGGGTATATGACATGGTGCGTGGTTCTCTAAAAAGTTGCAAAAGGGGCTTCAGAAATCGCCAGCTGGCTTACTTTATTTTGGAAGGTGACACATGGCAGCTTCCACTCAAATGTGATAGATAGGCAAATGAATGAAAGAAACAAAAGGGGGAAAAGGTCCTGCAGCCAGAGGACAACACTTGGTAGCTTCCACTACATTTTGACACTTAGTCAAAATAAACTAGCCCTCTGCATCAAAAATTCTACAGCTACGTCTAAGGAGTGCAGGAATAAAAATTTTAGCACTCAAATCAAAGATTAAATCAAATGCGACGTAGAGTAAAAATTAATCTATAGTTATTGGTGACCACTAGGACTTTTGAGCCTGCTCAAAAATAACCTGACTCTCACTACGTGGCCACGTGCTTAACGAACACTTATTTAGAAGAATAGAGCAAAAAAGAAAGAATGAGAAAATAGAGCAACAAAACTGAAAGCAAACTACTATATACAACTAATTAGGTATATTTTCCTCCCTCCTGGATCAAAAGGGACATTTTTGAAGTCCCCTTCCTGGCAAAAAGACTTATAGTGGTAGAAAAGTGGCTGAAAGAAAAAGAGATTTGGTGACTTGCTCCTCTTGCTTGGCTTGTATCCGAGTGGATCAGAATCGAACATGTTTCCAACATATATGTACTATGCTTGTCCTTGGAAGCTTGTCAAATGTTGGTCCCTCAGAATGGTGTTCTTCACCAAGAAATTAGTGGCTTCTGGTTTATCACCGTTAGCCCTTTGTTATGCACATTCCCTCTACAGTGCATCATGGCTTGACCCATTTCCTTCTGCTTCATGGCGAACCATGTCAAACTCATCCTTTGTTGTATTATCCTCCTATTTCATGACTTTATCCTCTTAAAAGGATAATCTTGAAATAACACAATAAGGCTATCTTTTAGAGTGAGAAGAAAGTATGAAATTATTTCCTCTTCATTAGCATTCCAGCTTGCATAATTTCTTGGGGTTACAGGGGCTCCCATACTTGGTACAGGTACAATTATGACTCCTTGTAGCTCTTTGGTTCATGTAGCCTTGAAAGAGACTTCAAGACTGGTCCCACCAGGTGTGCCAGAAACTGTTGATGTCTTAAAATTACACTAGATCTTAATCAACAACAATGGGAAGTTTCAAGCTATAGGACAATGTGGCTTGAAAATAACCTCTAGATTTTAAAGAAGCTGGTCTCTTCTTTTGTATTGGGTGTTGGGGAAAAGGGATAAGAGACTAAAAAAAAATGCAAAATGTAGGAATTGAAACCTAACTATGGCGATGTGCCTGAGAGAAATCCTAATCCTAACCTGAGCACAGTGAAACTATTATGTGATTCTATTACATTTAAGAGCAGACAAGTGCATGATCAATGTAAAAGATTGGAATAACAGAAATAGAGGCTCACAATAGGGGAGTCTTTTGCTGAGATACAAGAATTGTCAACAAAGGCATAGTGTTCAATATTCTTAATAAAATATTCCAATAACATAGGAGGCACAGAAATCATGCACAGTCATGTAAATCTTCAGATTCAAGAAAATGAGACAAAAGCAAATAACATTTCCAATCATCGCACTAGAAAATCAACAGTATAGACTACTTTGCAAACAACACAAATAACATCAACAAAGGCATGGAGCTCAAATTTCCTCAATTCATTCAACGACATAAGGGGCACAAAAACATGCACGATTACATAAACTTTACAACTTAAGAAAATTGAGACAAGAGCAAATGATATTATTGGCCACAAACTTCAAATAGTCTAAAACTATGAGAATTCCCCCTTCTTAGAAATGATTTTACAATTACTTATATAGACTCAGATGTCTCCCTACATCGCTCATCTTCCCATGAAATTTCAAATTCTGACCTAACTCATAGGAGACAAATAGATGGCCCATTAATGCCTTGGGAAGGCCATGCTAGATAAGAGCGGCTACCCATCACTGTAGCATGGTGATTTTTGACTGGTACCTACTTCCACACCTAAAATTCAAATTCTATCACCTAATATGCCATTCAACTATCTATTCTGCCTCCACTATTAGGGGACAAATAGACGACACCTTCAATGATGTGGGGGGCTCTAAAAATTTACTTGATGAACTATTTCATCTACTCGAATTAACTCTGGTTGATTTTCCCTCCATTTAGCTCTAACAGGTAGGTGGGAACTTTGAAATATAAGAGGACACTTATCCAATTTATGAAAACTCTCTTTATGGTCTAGGAGGTGCCAGAGAACAATACTTGGCACCCTCTGTCTGATTCATCGAAGACATGCGACTTTCTTCACTTCCCTTTTGGGGATGGAGTAGAAAGGGACCAGAGAGTGACACTTGGTAGCCTCCGCTGCCTCTACTGCTTGATGTTAAAATTATTTGAATGAAGTGTGGATGCCGATATGAGATGCGGATGCTGACAAGTGGTGCATTCCACTTGACTGTGACTGGGTACGTGACATGGTCCACGGTTCTCTAGAAAGTTGAAAAAAGGGCTTTAGAAATTGCTAGCTGGCTTACTTTGTTTTAGAAGGTGACACGTGGTGGCTTCCACTCGAATGTGATACATAGGCAAATGAATGAAAGAAACAAAAGGGGGAAAAGGTCCTACAACTAGAGGATGACACTTGGCAGCTTCTGTTGCATTCTAACACTTAGTCAAAACAAACCGGCCCTCTGCATCAAAACTTCTGTAGATACGTCCAAGGCATGTAGGAATAAAAATTGTAGCACTCAGATCAAAGAATAAATTAAATGTGAAGTAGAGTAAAAATTAATCTACAATACCATTAATTAGGAATCAAAGAGGAAATAATTACTAAAAAAACCTTTAGGACAAGATATGGGCACTACAAGTTCATAGTTCTCCCTTTTAGTTTAATGAATGCCCTATACCATTCATGAATATCATGAAAAATGTATTAATGTATTACCTTGATTAGTTTTTTCTATTTTAATTGATGACATTCTGGTCTATTCCAAAGAAAAAAAAGAGAATATTGAGCACTTGCATCTAGTTTTACAATGCTTAAAAAATCATAATCTCTATTGAATATTGTCAAAGTGTTCTTTCTTTCAGAGATAGGTGCAATACCTATGCTATGTTATTTCAGAAGAGGGAATTTTTTGTAGATATAAAATAGATTATAACCATCATAGATTGGTTAATACCCATCAATGTGCATGAGTTTCATAGATTTATAGAATTAGAAGGGTACTATCTAAAATTTGTACTAACCTCTTTGCAACAGAAAGATAAGAATTTTGTGTTGAATGATAAGTGTGAGGAAACATTTCAAACCCTTAAAGAGAGGCTTGCCTCAACACCAATGTTTTGAGCACCAAATCTAAATTGTCAATTTGTTGTGATAAAAAATGATTTAGGATATGGTTTAGGTGGATTATTAATGTAGGAAGGCTCAATAGTAGCATACGAGTATAGGAAATTGAATCCTTATGAGGCTAATTATGAGTCACATGATTTTGAATTGGATTTAATATTACATTACTTATATTTATGAAGGCATTATTTTTAAGGTAAACTATTCTAGTTCAAAATAGATAATATAGGGCTCAAGTACATTTTTAGTCAAACCAACTTGAATGCTCAGCAAAGGCATTGGTTGGATTTTCTATCAGAGTATGATTTCGATATTAACTTATAAAGGGAAATGAAAATAAGGTTGTGGATGATATTAGATTAATAAGTTACATATCAATAATTACTAATATCAAGAGTACCTTTTGAGATAAAGTTATGAAGTTATCACCAATAGATGAATTCTATAAGAAAATCAAGAAATACCTAGCATCAAATCCTCAAGATCATAGTTATAAAGGATTTTATTTTGATAATGATGGGCTTCTAAGATTAAATGGAAGGATATATGTGCCTGATAAAGGGAATTTGAGAGTAAAAATTCTTAAGGAGTTACATAGCACTCCTTATGAAAGTCATCCTAACGTAACTAAGATCATGGTAGAGATAAAACCTCTATATTGTTAGAAAGGAATAAATAAATATGCATTTTATTGTGTTTAAACACATGGAATGTCAACAAGTTAAGGATAAACATATACATCTTGATGGGTTGTTTTACCCACATGATATTCCACAATGGAAGTGGTAGGTCATCAGTATGGAATTTTTCCAAGGGTTACCCATGTCAATAATCTGACATGATATGATTCTAGTGGTTGTTGATAAACTCAACAAGGTGGCACATTTCATTCCAAAGAAATTGAATGGTGATGCACCAATGTTAGAAAAAAATTTTAAATAAATTTATGGATGTATAGGTTTCTATAAAATATCATTTTTGATAGTTACCCTCATATGACCTCAAGATTTTGTCAAACCCTTAATACATATTTAGTTACACATTTGAACTTTAGTACATATACTATTATCAAATATATGGACAAACTAAAAGGGTAAATCAAGTTTTAGAGGACCTTTTACAAATGTATTGCATGAATCATTAATACAGATGGGAGGAATACCTTCCACTCATTGAGTTTTCTTATAAAAACTAATTTCAAAAAACTTTTAAAATGGTTCCATTCAAAACCTTGTATGGCATAAGGTGTAGAACACCTATCAATTGGGATAAATTAGAGGATATAGTGGTCTTCAAATTATATATGCTTGTTGGAATGGAAGAGAAAGTAAACTTAATTATGCAAAGGTTGGTTGAAGCTAATGATAGATAAAAGACATAAAATGAATAAAAATGAATAGAAAGCCAATTATCAATTAGATAAAAGGTTTTTGTGTGGTTTAAACCATAAAAATGATTTATGAATTTTTCCAAATCATCCAAACTAACACCTATATGTGGGACCCTTAGAGGTTCTAGAAGTGATTAATCTTGTTTCATATAAAATTGTTTTACCACCAGATTTAACACAAATTCATAATTTTTGTCATGTATCTTATCTAAAAAATTATGTGGTTAAACCCTCTCATCTATTGGATTAACACAAAATACATGTTTTAGATCTGGGAGTGGTAGCAATAGAACCGATTAGAATACATGATACTCATAATATTATCTTACATAATCAAGAGGTATGTCAATGAAAGGTATAGTGAGATAAGTAATCTAAATATAGTGTCACTTGGGAGGATCTCGAGGAGTTTTAAAAATTATTTCCTCATCTATTTTCTTGATATGTTTTACTAAACAATATATACTTTCAAACATGATTAATTTTTTTAATCATGTTATCGATATGATGAACCTTTTAGGGGGAGAATGTTACATCATATCCTACTCCTTATGAATAAAATCAATTTTAAGTGGATGTTAGACTATTGATTTGGTTAGTTGATGAGTATAATTAAACATGTTTTGTTATCTTGCTATAATTTTCATTATTGTTTAAATACATGAGGTTTTAATGATGATATTGGAATATATAGATATATCTAATTTTGTCAGGATCTTGCTCCACCAAAAGAGCACAATATGATTACCAAACCAAGCAACTTAATATGCGGAAATAAACCAGATTCACCAAGTAACTAGAATTCAGAATAACACATGATATGAGAGACAATACACAACTTGTATTAATACTTTATACAGAAAAGAATACAATAAAGAAGATTCCACTTCTTCTCCACCACCTCTTCAGAGGCTCGCCACACCTCAAGTGAACAGTAATTCTTCTCCCCAAAGCTCTCCCTCTCAGGTCCCAACACCCAACTCAAATACAGAGTTGGTGTTCACCTCCCGTGCTCCACGCACACCACAAGTACTCCACATACTCCACAAGTACTCAAGGTACTTCAAGTAGATCTCCCATGAACCTGCAACAACCTGCAATTCAACAGACCATACTTATGGAAGGAACTCCCTTGCCTTCCTCTTTGCTCTATCCGAGTACACACCTGTACTCCAAGTAGATCCTGCCTGATACTGCTCCCTGTTGTGTTACTGTCTATATGATCTTGCACACCTGCAAATCAACCCAGTTCTACACACCTGTGAACCTTGACCTTGCACACACATACACCTACAGATCAATGATCTTACTTACCATGTAGATCTCCTATATAGGCCATGCAACTGTGACCAAGATCCTACACACCTGAAGAATCCTGCTGACTCTCCAAAACCAGCACCCACCTAGGTACTGCTGTGGAACTAGGAGGAACACCCTTGCTCACCTCACACACAAAAGGAACAAACTTTGCTCAACTCAAACTAGAACACTTTTCCAATACAACCATGAGTCTATTATATAGATCTCATCCAAACAATGATTAGACATCTAATTACAATAATTAGATCCACAGCTCTTAGTCTAAAAATAGCTCTAATCATGCAAACACTTGGTTCGTTAGCTAACTGCCCGTAATAAGCTCGCAGTCGAACCACACAGGTGATCGACATCGGTCCCTGTCTGCCTGGAGGTGACCGACGCCGACTGACCCATGACCGACGTCAGTTGCTTCTTCTTTATTGTCCTACCGACGTCGGCTGATCAGACTGATGCCAGTTGCTCTGACACTTAGTAACCTTCAGTAACCCCTCCAATGGCCTTCTCCATGTCTGCATCAGTGAAGCTTTTAGCTCCACACCCTAACAATCTCCCACTTGGAGATAAATAGCTACACTGTACCTATACCTGTACCCCATCTAATCTGTTTCCTGGTTTGTATCCCTCTTCAAGATCAATCCTGAAGACAACCCACCACACATCCTGTGGTGTACCTCCTATCATCCGAGTACCCTGCCACATCCAAACCTACAAACACATGTAGTGAAGTCCTGACCCTGCATGTATACCTGCTACTGGTCCCTCTCAAATACCTGAGAACCCACTTCCCCGAATCGGCTCCTAACTCTCTGACAGCTCCCACTGCATGGGAATACTCAGGTCTATACCAGACCTCATGTGATTTCGGACACTGTACCTGTCCAGCCCTTAGTGTGCTCCAGCTCTGCATCCTGAACCTCGCCAACACCTGATTCACATCAGCTCCCACTCGAGACAAAATCAACCTGTGATCTCCATGTCTCCCATGTCAAAGAATTATGCTGCTCCAAACTCCTCATGACATGCCACTGAACTAATCTTACCCTTAGCTCAATAAAACCCTATATGTACAAAACCAGCTAGCTAGCGTACCATCCACATACAGCAACAGAATGATGTTGCAACTCATCATCCACCTGGTAAGACAAACCATAGTAGTTACCCTGACATTGACTGAAGCCATGCTTCGTCCTCCACCTGTCAAAACCTGTACCACTATCCTACAGCTCCTCAAGACCACATACCTAGTCTTCCGTCTCACATATTCATTCTCTCTATTCTTCAACTAAGGTATCCATTTGTCTCTGTGCTTTCTTCTGATGGCAACCCTACCAAAAACACCTGTTTGGTTCTCCTCCAAGGAATCACATCCTCATCCATGCCAAGCTCACACCTATTTCCTAGATCCTTCCTGCTCTACAATTAGCAATGAGTATAAAGAAGAGGAACAATGAATTTGAGGGCCTACTTATGTCTTCAGTCCTCTGTATGGGTGTTTGAGACTCCTTGATAGCGTGCTGTCCACCCAAAATCCATTATAGTGACCGACCTCGGTCACTCCACAGTCTACATCTGACTGACATCAGTTCTCATGCGTCTGTCCCTGACTACCGACCCTGCAGATATTGGTGTCCCTGCTGCCGATGTCGGTCCTCCTGACTGACATCGATCTTACCTACTACCGACGTCAGTCCTCTTGACCGACGTCGGTCTTACCCTGCCCGACATCGCCGGCTTTGGTCTGCACATGACCGACATCGGCACCTGTCTGTTCAATGCCAGTTCCTCCTAACCGATGCCGGTACCTGTGTTCGCCTGTGAGTGATGACTTTTTACCCGCGAGCTCCTTTGAATCAATTCCCATGTCCAAACTGCCCTACTCAGAAGTATCCAGCCACATCCACTAGTTTCTATCCTCCATATCCTCCAAGTACACCAAGGCTTTCCAGTTCTTAAGCCTGTCAAATATATCTATCTTCCGCTTAAGAACATGCATCTCCTTCCTGCTCATGTGACCAAGCCTATGAAGCCACGTCTCTGCAACAAAAGAAGAATTAGTAATATAAACAAGTAGATAAAGAGTACCTATTTTCTTACCACCAGCTAATTCAAGTGCATCCGCTATGAGAGTTCTTGTGCATCTCTCATCACCCAATCTTTCTGAAGAAATTAGCCATATCTCCAAACCTGGGACCTGCATGACCTTCATCAACACCTGTGTGTTGGCCGCCTGCAATTTCAGCTTCACTTCCCCTTTGCCAATTCTTTGGTAAGGCTCACCAGCTCCTCTACCTGGGGCTACATGGAAAGAGGCAACCGAATCTTTTATCCAAGATTCAACTTTATCCAAGAAACCTCCCAGAGCATCCTGTGTAACAACACCTGCTACATCTGCTTCTTCAGTTTCTTCATGCTGATCTGCTACCAACCAACAATAATCTTTTACCTGCTCTTTCTTTCCATAGGACCGTGAGTGACCATCTGTGCTTTTCAACTCCTCCATTCTTAGCTTACTTTCATCTGCCATTGCTCTACTCCCACTCAATCAGAAACCCCTGAGAGTGACCTGTAATCAAAACACACTACCCAGATCTAAACCAATCTGTTAGTATCCCAACCAAAAGCTCTGATACCACTTATCAGTGGTATCAAGCTATGAGCCAACAACCTTGCTCTGATACCACTTGTCAGGATCTTGCTCCACCAAAAGAGCACAATATGATTACCAAACCAAGCAACTTAATATGTGGAAATAAACCAAATTCACCAAGTAACTAGAATTTAGAATAACACATGATATGAGAGACAATACACAACTTGTATTAATACTTTATACAGAAAAGAATACAATAAAGAAGATGCCACTTCTTTTCCACCACCTCTTCAGAGGCTCGCCACACCTCAAGTGAACAGTAATTCTTCTCTTCAAAGCTCTCCCTCTCAGGTCCCAACACCCAACTCAAATACAGAGTTGGTGTTCACCTCCCGTGCTCCACACACACCACAAGTGCTCCACGCACTCCACAAGTACTCCACGTACTCCATAAGTACTCAAGGTACTTCAAGTAGATCTCCCATGAACCTGCAACAACCTGTAATTCAACAGACCATACTTATGGAAGGAACTCCCTTGCCTTCCTCTTTGCTCTATCTGAGTACACACCTGTACTCCAAGTAGATCCTACCTGATACCGCTCCCTATTGTGTTGCTGTCTATATGATCCTGCACACCTGCAAATCAACCCGGTTCTGCACACCTGTGAACCTTGACCTTGCACACACATACACCTACAGATCAATGATCTTACTTACCATGTAGATCTCCTATATAGGCCATGCAACTGTGACCAAGATCCTACACACCTGAAGAATCTTGCTGACTCTCCAAAACCAGCACCCACCTAGGTACTACTGTGGAACTAGGAGGAACACCCTTGCTCACCTCACACACAGAAGGAACAAACTTTGCTCAACTCAAACTAGAATGCTTTTCCAATACAACCATGAGTCTATTATATAGATCTCATCCAAACAATGATTAGACATCTAATTACAATAATTAGATCTGCAACTCTCAGTCTAAAAATAGCTCTAATCATGCAAACACTTGGTTCGTTAGCTAACTGCCTGTAATAAGCTCGCAGTCGAACCACACAGGCGACTGACGTCAGTCCCTATCTTCCTGGAGGTGACCGACGCCGGCCGACCCATGACCGACGTCGGTTGCTTCTTCTTTATTGTCCTACCGATGTCGGCTGATCAGACCGACGCTGGTTGCTCTGACGCTTAGCAACCTTTAGCAACCCCTCCAATGGCCTTCTCCATGTCTGCATCAGTGAAGCTTTTAGCTCCACACCCTAACAAATTTCATAATAGTGTTATGATCTTAGGATTTGTATACTAAAATGATTTTATGTTGAATAAGAAATAGCACATTTTATATATTTTATATTATTTATTTTCATATGGTTCAAACTAACTACCCATTTTGTGATGAGGTGGATGCATGATAATTACCCCTTACAACAAAATTAAGAGGGAGGGCATCATAGGGGAGAGGGAGGCATATCATGACAAGTATAGGAAAAAGGAATGAAGGCCAAAATAGACACACACACACACACACACACACACACACACACACACACACACACACACACACACACACACACACACACACACACACTCATGATTTATTATTTTTTATCATGTTTAGCTTGGTGCATCTTCACTTAAATGGTTATATGTGTGCATAATTAATTTTGGTGATGATTTTTTTGGGTGGACTCTTTTATTAATTATTTAATTTTGATGAATTACTTTTTGAGTCATAATTAATTATTACACATAGTTGTGTTAATAGAAAATATTCTTCCTTTTGTGTGTGAGTATGCTAGTTTTCTGATTTAGAAGTCAATTTGGAAAATGTCTCAAATTATATCAAAACCTATACCATTGATTACGGTCCATCAAGATATTTCTAATGGTATATGGAACTCTATAAATGGAGCTCATATGTTCCTTATGTAGCAATCAAAGTTTTGATCAAAATAGGTCAAAGCTAGTCAAACTATAAAAAATTTCCAATATAGAATGATTCAAAAATAGTTCCACTTTGTAGAGCATCTTGAGATATTTTTGACAATATCTCATTTACAAAAAATATAGGTCATGGTTAAAAAATATGGCTTCACAAAGTTCTTACTCAAAGGGAAAAATACGATGTGGTCAAGTGATCACCGGATGGGCCAATGATGAAGTGACATGTGGCACATGGCATGAGGTGGAATAATTTTTATGGTTTCATAGTTGGCCTTTGATAGGCATAAAAGGCTAGCTATGGGGACCATAGCTAGTGGAGTCATATTTTGTTATAGAGGGGGACCATGTAATGGGCACCCCAGTTGCACCCAAAACTAACCCAGCAGGGACTCTTTATGACTCCGGTAGATTTGTTGTTGTTTCTTTTTTTTTTGTTTTACAAAGACTAATGAATGTGGCATAAAGTTAGAATTACAAGCATAGATACACATAGCTAAAATAACCAACACAATGTATTTGTGTTAATTGCAAAAGGAGTAAATGAGTACAATGTCAGTCACATGGTGACTCACTAAATCCATTAGTGCTTGTATGAACATTATTTCAAGCAGATATCCCAGCAAGTGCCAAAGGTGCTTCATTTGTTCTCTGACCCATGAAACTACAAACTCTACAGGCTGGGTCTTCTATGAAATCTGTACACTAAATCTACAGACTCTACAGGCCACTTCTACAGACTCTGTAGCCAAATCTACAGACTCTATAGGAGCTTCTGGACTCTACAACCAAAACTATGGACTCTATAGAAAAATATGAACTCTGGAGGCAGAAAACTATGGAATCTACAGGTAGAAAACTATGGACTCTGCAGGCAGGAAACTACAGACTCTATAGGCAGAAACTATAGACTCTGTACAAAACTACAGACTCTACAAGTAGAAAAATATAGACTCTGTAGGCAAAAACTATGGACTCTATAGAAAATTATGGACTCTATAAGCAAAAAACTAAGGACTCTACAAGCAGAAAACTATGGACTTTATAGGTAGAAACTATAGACTCTATAGAAAACAATGGACTCTGTAGGCAAAAAACTATAGACTCTGTAGGCAGAAAACTATAGACTCTATAGGCAAAAACTACAGACTCTACAAAAAACTATGGACTCACCTAGCTGCATACAGATGTTATAATGATGGAGCTACTATAGTAATGTGCTGCTATAGTGGTATGGATGCTATAGTGGTATGGCTACTATAGTGGCATAGCTGCTACAGTGGCACAGCTGCTATAGTGGCTGAGAGCACAAAATCCAAAGACCAATCCCAAGGATTTATGTCTAGAGTTTTACAGATGAGAAGGACATTCTCAAATTCCCAAATAAGCTACAAGTGCACCAATTCTTTTCTTCTTATCCCATATGCCCCAAGAAGCCACAAGCACTTCCCTTTATCCTTTCTCTAAGGGGCGACTCAACTCACTTGAGCAATGTGGGATAAAGTATGTGCAACAACCCCTCATAAAGTAAATGTTTAAAGTGACACTCCATGTCTTTTAGCTGGGTCAAATGTTACCCTTTTTGTAGCACTTCAAGCCCCTAAAAATACTAGCAATTGGACTCTGAATGGTACAAGTGATAGCTTGCCAAAAAGCTCTCAGCAAGGAGCATCAAATCCAATCATCAAAATTGGCCTCTGTTGCATCCTATTAACTTACTAAAAATAGTAAGTGTGTAAGAAACTAAGTAAGCTAGCCACTTAAATGGGGACATTATAGTTCACCCCCCTTGAAATTGCTTGTCCTCAAGCAATCTCAGCCTAGACTGCTGAATAACTTGCTCACTTTCCCATGTGGCATCCTCCTCTGATAGGTCTTTCCATCTAATCAAATACTCCTTCACTATCTTGTTTCTGAGTTTCCTCTCTTTAGTGTCCAGAATAGCCTTGGGTTCTAACACGAGCCTCCCTTCCTCATCTAAAGGGGGTAAATCTAGAGTAGGCACTGCACCCTGACCAATGGCCCTCTTAAGCCTAAACACATGAAATACATTGTGCACTCAACTACCCTCTGGAAGCTCAAGTTCATAGGTAACTTCACCCACTCTTTGAATCAACCTATAAGGGCCATAAAATCTAGGCTTAAGCTTCTCTACTCTACTCTTCTTGAGTGATGACTACCTATATGGTTGTAGCCTCAAATACATCATGTCCCCTACCTTGAAACTATGCTCTACCCTATGTTGATCAGCATATAACTTTTGCTAATTTTGAGCCTAACGTATATTCTCTTTGAGCACTCTCAAGATGTCTTGACTATCCTTCAATAAGCCTTTAGCTTTGGGCACTCTGTTGTCCCCTAAAGCCATATCCATGAATCTTGGAGCTTCATACCCATACAATGCCATAAATGGAGTCATCATGATGGTCATGTGATGCATGGTATTGTAACAATACTCCCCCATTTGTAACCACTTAACCCAGGCTCTCTATTGTGCAGTCACATAGTTCCACAAATAACCTTCCACCCATTTATTTACTATCTCTGTCTGCCCATCTGTCTGGGGATGGTAGCTCATACTAGGTGTAAGGTTTGTACCACATAGCCTGAACAACTCCCACCAAAAAGCACTCATGAAATTGTTATCCCTGTCACTGACAATAAATCTTGGTAACCCATGTAGCCTGAAAACCTCCCTAAAGAATGCATCTGCCACCTGAGCTGCTATATAAGTAGAGGGGATAGTAAAAAAGTGAGAAAAATTCATCAATCTATCTACCAGCATAAAAATGCAATCTCTTCCCTACACTCAGGGTAGGCCCGTGATGAAGTCCATATAAATGCTTTCCCACTTCTGATTTAGAATGGGTAAGGACTATAGTAAACTAGTAGGAAATGTGTGCTCTTCCTTATTCTATTGACAAATTGTGCACTCCCTGACATGCCTCTGAACATCATCCTTAAGCCCTCTCCATGAGAACCACTCTTGAATCTGCTTGTAGGTATTGAAAACCCCCAGATGCCTAGATGTAGGTGCATCATGAAATGCCCTTAGTATCATCTCTCTTAAGGGTGATGATAGAATTAAATAAATTCTATCTTGAAACTTGATCAACCCATCTATCACCTCATAGTGAACATCTTGTATAGTGCCTGAAACTAGTCTCGATGCCCAATAATCTCCAACATATTTTTCTATAATCTTAGCCTACCAATCTCCTAAAATCTTTGCAAGAGCACAAATGTGAGGTCTTTTGGATAGGGTATTAGCTACTACATTCTTCTTTCTTTTTATAAACTCAATGTCAAAGTCATAAGCCTACAATTTAGTGACCCACTTTTGTTTCTTATCATTCAAGTCTTGTTGACCCATGAAATACTTTATGCTATTGTGATCCATCTTAATCACAAACTTCCCTCCAACCAAGTAGGACCAGAATTTGGCCAAGGCATGCATGATGGCCAACATCTCCCAATCATAAATAGAATAGCTCTTCTCCACCCCTTAGAGATTCTTACTCTCAAAATCAATGGGGTGCTTCTCCGGCATCAATACTACTCCAATCCTATCACCCGATGCATCACAATGAAGCTCAAAAGGCTTCATGAAGTTGGGTAGAGCTAGAACCAAACATGAAGACATCACCCATTTGAAATGTTCAAAACACTATTATGCTACCTCTGTCCATACAAAAGCACCCTTCTTGGTGAGGCTTGTTAATGGTGTTGTAGTCTATGAAAAGCCCTTCACAAATCTCCTATAAAATCCACATAATCCAAAAACTCCTTTGAGTTGTGTAAGGCTGGTTGGAGTGGGCCAATCAACAACTGCCTTGATCTTTTTTGGATCCACCTGAACTCCTTTAGTACTGATAATATGGCCAAGGTAGATCAACTTGGTCATGTTGAACTCACACTTTGATTCCTTGGCATACAGTGACTCCTCCAAAATGACCAGCACCTCCTCTAATTGATGTAGGTGCTCATCCCATATCCTACTGAATAATAAGATGTCATCAAAGAATATCAATACAAATCTTTGGAGATGCCCTCTAAACACTTGATCCATACAACTCTAAAAGGTGGCTAGAGCATTAGTTAGCCCAAACAACATAACCAAAAACTCAAAGTGCTTGTAGTGACACCGGAAAGTAGTTTTTTATATGTCCTCTGATTGCATCCTAATCTGATGGTACCCTAAATGTAAGTCTATCTTAAAGAAATAGCATGCTCCATGTAGCTCATCAATCAGCTCATCGATCCTAGGGATGGGGTACCTATTCTTAATTATCTTCTTATTGAGAGCTCTATAATTGATGCACATACGCATTATCCCATCCTTCTTCCTCACCAAAACAATAGCTAAAGTAAAGGGGCTTTTGTTGGGCCTAATATGCCTCATCTCCAATAACTCCTTTATTGACTTCTCTATTTCATCCTTATGCTTTTTAGGATGGCAGTAGGGGGTGATGATGACTAGTTTAGCCCCCTCCTCTATCTTGACAACATGCTCTATACCCCTCTCAAGAGGAACCCCATGTGGAATGCTACCAAACACCTTAACATGCCTAGAAATGATCTCCTATACATTTGGGTGATAGCTTTCTACTTGCTACTCTAGAGGCATAGGCATGATCAAACATTCAACTGCCCACTCAACATCATCATGTCTAAACAACCATTCCATCCTTTTCAAGGATACCACCCTGAGCCCCCCATTAGGTAAACCTCAGAGCACCACCTTCCTACCCTAATGTTGAAACCCCATTTCCAACTTAGCCAAGTTGAAGGTGAATTCTACCAGAGAAGCCATCCATGTCATTCCCAAGATGACATCATAATTGCCCATGTCAACTACATAGAAATTGTCCTCCAACTCATAATCTCCTCCCAATCTAATGTGAAGTTTTGAAATCTTTTGAGTGGATAATAACTTATGGCCATTGGCCACCATGACTTTGAACCCTACATGCTCTTCAGTCTGAAGACCCCTCTTAGCCACTAATTTTGTATCGATGAAATTATGCATTGCCCCTATGTCAATCAAGGAAACCACGTGTTGCCCCTGAATCATCCCTCTTACCTTAAAGGTAATGGCCTTCTAGATGCCTATCAACTAAGCAAGAGACTTCTCATCCTCTAAACTCTCCTCAGTAGCGTTATCGCTCTGACTAGATTCTAAATCTGAATGCTACCCCTTGTCTTCAGAAGGTGATTTGTCTACTGATAAATACTCTATGGGCTTAGCCTTCGCCTGAAGTGAACATTCATGGGAAAGACTCCATGGCTCCTTATAATGAAAACATAGTTTTTTCTTCCTGAGTTCATTGAGGGTATCACTATCCAACCCTTTATTTTCCCCCTTAGGCCGCTGAGGCTCCTTCTAAAATGTCTTCCTTTCCTTATCCTTCCTAAAATGAGAGTCCTTAGAGTGAAGTTTACTCCTGTAAGAAGAAGATGCTAGGTCTCTTGCTTTCTTAATAGCCTCTTGTAGTGAAGAGGGGTTATGTCCCTTAACCCATCCTCACAAGGGATTGAAAAGCCCATCCATGAAAAGAGCAACCAGTCTCCTTTTCAATATATCCATCACCAATACTACCATCTTTTGGAACTTGGTGACATAAGCCTCCACAAAACCCCATTGTTTAAGATGAACTAGCTCCTTAAAATGTAATTTTGGGTCCTTAGTATCAAACCTATCAATGAGTCTCTCAGTAAAATCTACATAAGTATATATCTAGTTATGGCCAAGTATGACCATACCATGGTGCCACCACTCATGGGCACTTCCATCCAAGTGCAATGCAACATACTTAATCGTATCCTCCTCAGGCATGGGATTAAGCTAGAAATAAGTGTCTAATTATTGGACCCACATTCACACTGAAGTCTTCCCTATACCGTCATAGTATGGAATGGACAACTTTCCCAACTTTTTCCTCATCTCATAATTTTGTTGCCTGCTCCCTCTCATGGGCATATGCTTGAGTTTAACATCTATATACTCCCTGAAGGACATTTCACCATGAAAATTTGGTCTAGCATTTCTCCAATCCTCCAGTATTTGGTCATGTATCTCCTATTGTGTAGGACCAGCATTATCCTGGTCATTCTATCTCAGAGGGAATTATGGCATGAGTGGCCTTGTAGAAGAACTTACTCTAGCATATGTCTGGGCTCCTCTATTAATCGATGCATCTCCATTACCTCTATTACCCATTCCACCTACCTAGTTAGCATTATTACCCTGGTTGGTATTGTTGCCTTGATCTACTCTATTTAGGTGGTGTTTAATTGCTAGAGCCATCTGCTGTAATGTGGTCTGTAACTCCCTTTGCCCCTTAGCAAGATCACTGAGCATAATCTTGGTGCTGGGTTCTCCCCTTTCCCCATCTTAGTCACCCATCGCTAGTGCTAAAAAGGGCTCACCCTCCTCAATTTCTAAAAAAATTGTAAGTCTAGGTTTGTTTGGTTTCTCCTCAAGAAGTGTTGATGTGTGGGATGCATGAAACTCACAGGATGGCAGGAATAACAAGCTATGATACCACTATAATGGGCACCCCAATTGCACCCAAAACTAACCCAACAAGGACTCTTTATGACTCCAGTAAATTTGTTGTTGTTTCTTTTTTTTTCTTTTTTACAAAGACTAATGCATGTAACATAAACTTAGAATTGCAAGCATAGATACACACAGCTAAAATAACCAACACACTGTATTTGTGTTAATTACAAAAGGAGTAAATGAGTACAATGCTGGTCACGTGGTGACTCACTAAATCCCTTAGTGATCATATGAACATTATTTCAAGCAGATATCCTAACAAGTGTCGAAGGTGATTCATTTATTCTCTGACTCACAAAACTACAAACCTGTAGGCTGGGTCTTCTATGGACTCCACAGACTGGATCTATAGACTCTACAGGCCACTTCTATAGACTCTACAACCAAATATACAGAATCTATAAGAGATTTTATGGACTCTATAGCCAAAACTATAGACTCTATAGAAAGCTACAGACTTTGTAGGTAGAAAACTATGGACTCTACAGGCAGAAAACTATGGACTCTATAGGCAAGAAACTATGGACTCTACGCAAAAACTATGAAATCTATAAAAACTATGGACTATGCAAGTACAAAACTACAGACTCTATAGGTAGAAACTATGGACTCTATAAAAAACTATGGACTCTAGAAGCAAAAAAATACAGACTCTACAGCAAAAACTATGGACTCTACAGAAAACTATGGACTCTGTAGGTAGAAAACTATAGACTCTATGGGTGGAAAACTATAGACTCTGCAAGAAGATATTACAAACTCTATATAAAACTATGAACTCACCTAGCTGCATATAGATGCTATAGTGATGGAGCTACAACAGTAATGTGCTGCTACAGTGGTATAACCACTACAGTGGTATGGATGCTTAGTGGCATAGCTGATATAGTGGCACAACTATTATAGTGGCATAGCTACTACAGTCGCTGAGAGCACAAACTCCAAAAACCAATCCCAAGGATTGATGTCTAGAGTGTTACAAATGAGAAGGACATTCTCAAATTCCCAAATAAGTTGCAATTGCAACAATTCTTTTCTTCTTATCCCACATGCCCCAAGAAGCCATAAGCACTTCCCTTTATCCTTTCTCCAAGGGGTGATTCAACTCACTTGAGCAATGTGGGATAAAGGATGTGCAATAGTCCCTCATAAAGTGAATGTTTAAAGTGACACTCCATGTCTTTTAGCTGGGTCAAATGTTACCCTTTTTGTAGCACTTCAAGCCCCCAAAAATAATAGCAATCAAACTCCAAATGGTGTAAGTGATAGCTTGCTAGAAAGCTCTCAGCAAGGAGCATCAAATCTAATCATCAAAACTAGCCTCCATTGCATCTTATTAACTTACTACAAATAGTAAGTGTGCTAGAAACTAAGTAAGCTAGCCACTAAAATGGGGACATTATAGACCATGCTACCGATAGAGCTATGGAGCATCTAGTTAGACATCGATAAGTGTTAGATTGGGAGTAGTATACATGGTGGGTCCTCAAGCCACCATGTGTATTGCCACAAACTAACTATTCCCATTGTTAAATTTTATTAAATAGTCACCTATTGACTATAGTTTTATGTAATTATTTTCCATATTAAGTGGAAGCTTGAAGACCATCAAATGTTTTATCAACTGAACATTACAATTTACCATGAAATACCAAAAATGCCACAAGGATAAGTTTTCCATGTTCCAATCCAAATAAACATTCCAACATGTAAGGTAAGTGTTGGATATGTATCATATGCCATGCTAAAAATGGAAGGCAAAGTCCATTTAAAATATGTTTTAATAATCCCTATGAAGTATGTGGGATATATATAATATGGTATTAACCATCACAACATGCCATGAAGCCAATGGATCAAACCAAGCCCAAACTATATGTCGATGCCCACATATAGGCATCATCCACTATAAATTCATGGCAATATAAAAATTAAAACTAACCTAGCATTTACTAAATGTGGAATTATAAAATGGTGGATAATAAGCCAAAGGCTATGGCATGGATTTCAAACCCTATCCTTTTGGATAAAAGGATAAATAACCCATTGATATAATGATAGCTTGAATCACTATATAAAGTGCTTGGGATTCATTTTGTAATTAGGTTTTAAATGATTTTGAAGATTAATCATAGGGTAAAGAGTGGTGTAAGAGACTTATAGAGTATTTAAGTGTAGACACCAACATTGTGTTAAACCCCCCTTGGTTCCCTTCTAAACACTTACACACCTTATTAATTTAAAATAAACTACTTATTTTAAATTAATGACCTCACCTAGACACCTCACCTTGGACACCTCACCCTAGACACCTCACCCTAAGACCTTTTCTTAACCTATGAGTCACCCTAAGACTAAGTCCTCCACATCCTAACTACCCATGACCTATTCTCACTCCATCTTAACCTCCTAACTAACTCTCTTGCCTAATAAATCTATCTTTTGACCATTCTCCAATGGCAAAAGCACTTGGCGGGTGGAAAAATGGGTAAAGAGCTAAAAATAGCCCTTTTACCCATTCTTTCTCCATCGATGTCAGTTAATGGTTAGCCGACACTAGTGGGATTGTCGACGTTAGTTACATAACCTGAGCTCTAATATTGAGTTGGCCCCCTGACTCTTGGATATCGACGTGCACACTATGAGACAAAACATCAAAATTCGACCATCACCCTCCTGGCTACAGATACTCTGCACAAGTCACTCCATATTGGATTGAAACATTGTATGAGGACCTTTAAGCACTCAGACACCTTTGGGTCTTCACCATAAAGCTATGTACTCTGGTCTCCACTTCAAAGTTTTAGAATACATTGGTAATTAATTTTCATTTACTATTTCTAAATACTATCAAAAAGACCCGAATTCTTCTGTGGAAGGGCTGAAAAGCCTTCCTCTCATTCCCACCTCCTTTTACACACCAACCCCTTACCTTTACCCTTCATCAGACCCTATTCACCTTCCCACAACCCTGCACAAACCACCTAATTCTTAGACTCTTCTATCCATCACAAAAATACCCTGAAACCCATCCAAAGCCCATTGCCCCTACCGACATCAGAAATATAACTGATGTTGGCATCATTTACCTACTGACATCGGTAGCCTAACTAACGTCGGTGACTGTGCAAACTAGAAAACTTATCCAAATAGCCCAAAGACCAGACAAAACCTTTGACTAGCTTGCTGAGACACACAGACTATAGGGAATAGGTACACAATATTCTACCTTCCCATTTATTTAAGTCTTTTATCATTTATTTTTATACAACACTCTTTTCTTTAAAATAGTGGACTATCATCCCTTATGGAGCTTTACACTTCTGGGACTGAGCGCGTAGCTTGGCAGTCCAACATATCCTATTCTAACATTTTCTTTGTTCAAGTTTCTTTCTTTCTATAGGTGTTTCCTCCACATCCAAAGAGGAGCTCCCACAATGCTTGGATACAGTGCACAACTTAATCTGGGTAACGTCAAACCCCAAACCTTTAACTTTAGTTTCTTCTTCTTCTGAATATAATTAACAAAAAAAATTAGAGAAACATTCTGGCACGCCTGGTGGGACCCTAGAGTTTTCCTTGGGTTCATTCTTCTAAAAAGTAAATTTTCATATAGTTGCATTAGGAAAATATCATTTTCTTGCATCCTCTCTTTTATCTCTTTATTTCAAAAAAGAAACCATTAGCACAAGTTAAAAAGAATATCTCTCTTTTTCTTCTTGTCATTTCTTTCCTGCAACTTAGAGTAGTGAAAAAAATCATACTCTTAACCTTTTCTCCAATTGTTTGCATTTGAACAAACATATTTCGATTTGGGTTAAAAATAATTACATTTCATTCTTGGTTGAATGCATTCTTATCTCACTTAGTAATTAAAATCATTATGAATAAATCATAGTGCACAAATGTTACACAACCATACCATAATCACATCAAATTAAACACTTAAACATACTTGAGACAAGGCCCGTCTAGGATTTCATCACCTAGCAGATACCTTACCCTTCCCAGCAATCCTACTTGGACTTCACTACCAAGAGGAGGACCCACTTTGTTCTCTAGTAGAGTATAAACTATAGGCAAAGTATATATTGGCTAAGCAACCCAGCTCGGCTCTGGGTTTGTGAAGTGAAGGGAGCAAGCCCCAGCACTAGGCCACATAATGAACCTAACACAGATCTTTGAGCACCATAATTCAACCTGAAACCAGCCATAGACTTCCTCTCTAGGACCTATTCTACAAGCCCAATTCCCAAACACATTTTTCTAAGGCATAAGCCACCATGACTCTAAAATTTATTCCTAGGAATTTAACGTTTTAGAGGTTGCTTGCCAAATCACCTTTTTTTTGCTATTTTTATCTGATTGTTTGAGCTAATAAGGCCACATCATTCTGAGGTCTAAAACAACTCATAATTTCTTCTTCCTTCACAAACTATCAGTTTTTTATGTTTTTGGAGTTACACAGAAACTAACATCAGTTTTTCCACTGACGTCGGCAACCCATATTCACCAACATCAGTTATTTGACTGATATCGGCAACATATCTTCACCGACATCAATTTTCCCACCGACGTCGGTCACTATCAATAAATTTTCTTCCCAGAAAACAAGCTTAAAACCTGACTTTCTTGTTGTTAAACACAAATTCTAGTTTTTTGACACTAAAACACACAATTTTTGGAACTTGAACCCATTTCACCTTGAATGGTTCTGACACATAGTCAAGTAAAATCTCTTGTTGACCATGCAAGTCAACAGCCACTCCCACCTTCGCCTTTCATACCAAGTCACCTAATGGAGTATACTTCAGACACTGAGCACACTCCTATCCAACCAACTCCTAATAAACCTCCTATTATTCTCGAAGGGAATCAAGAATTTGAGAGATTCCTTGACCACAACATCAAGGCTCTCCAACATTATCTCACTAGAAGCCAAACGCGAGACCCTTCAGGTAACCCTATTTATGGGATGCCAACTTCCTTGGTTGAAATGGTAATAATATCAATAGCATCTACTACCCCAACCTATGGTTACTCAGGGTATTGCCTCGACCAATAACCCAAAAATGGCCAATGTTCAAGATTTGGCCTCCCCTTTTATTTTTGTACCTACCTCCATTGGGGTTTCCATATCCCCTCAACCACAAACAATTCAACCAAGTTCGACACCTTTCTAGAACTTGATTTTCTCTATCCCACCCACTCTTACGCCTATAACCATGAGAGTGGCTACTCATCCTTTAACTAGTCTCACTGCCATTCAACCACCCTTAGTGACATCTAGTCAATTTGTGCCCCCCAACTTCATGGCACAAGCCCCCTTGGCCTCAACATCAGTCCCTATGATGAACTACCAATATGTTGTGCCTACACAAATGCAACCAAGTATGTCATACACCCCTCCCAATGCCTTCCAAATACCCTATAACCTAGGGGTTGCCCTACCTGCCAATCCATCTACCGATCTAATTAAGATGTTGATGGATAAGATGTCCAACCTTGAGACATCTATTTAAGGTTCAAGGAGTGTTATTTCATATGAAAAAATTTGTAATGAACCTATTCAACCTTCGGTGCCTATTAAAAAATACCCTAGCTAGTGGAAACTCCCAAAATTTACTCACTTTTAGATTAAAGAGGACCCACAGCAACATCTAAGAGCATTTAGACATGCTTGCTACCTTATAGCGTACGATGATGCATTATTACTTCGCACATTCCCCATGTCACTTTATGGTGCCACCCTTGATTGGTATAGCTCCATTACTAGTCATTCTCTCTTTACCTTCACTCAATTAGCTCAACTATTCCTTGACCACTTCTCAATCAACATCACTAAGAAGGTCTCCATCATAGACCTTTATTTTATTAGACAATTCAATGATGAATCAATAGCTGACTTCATTGCCTGTTGGAGAGGTTTAATCAACCAACTCTCCTTTTCATTACCTCAACCTGAGTGCATTGAGCTCTTTTCAAGAGCATGTGCCAAGCACATATCATCTACTTTATGGGTTTAAACTTTCTGCACATTTGATGAATCTTTCACCGTGGCCCAAAAGCTTGAACTCTGCACAGTCAAAGAGGATAAGGTCAAATTGCGTAGTAAAAATACCAACACAAAATCTAATGACCCATCTTCTTCCAAACCCTCTTCTTTCAACTCCATGTCCAAGGGATCAGCGAATGTTATGGTCCTTAGGTCATCATCTTCGACTACAACTAACCAAACTGAACCTTCCACATCACAAAACAATTCCAACAATGGTATATACAATGTCAATACACTCCAATAGGAGAATCATATGCTTCTATATTAGATAAATTAGTGAAGCAGGGGGTCTTCAATCTCCCTCAAATTTGACCTATCTAATTTGACCCCTCACAAGCCATCCCTACATGGTATAGGGAAAATGACTTTTGTAACTATCACCGTGCCAACGGTCATGACACAGACAATTGCAAAACCTTCAAAAACATTGTTCAAGACATGATAGACAAAGGGGACCTTGTTTTGGATAACCCAAATGCTCTAGCTAACCAAATAATAGACATCTTTAGGCAACCATTCCCTAACCATCCCCCAAGTCAGAACAATGTTTAGACCATGGCCGATGAACCTCAAAAACATAACATACGCATAGTCAATACAGTCTTGCCTGTCATTCCTATCCAACCTCTCCCACAATCCAAATAGGTTAGTCAACCCATCTCTCTACCATGGGTAGAAGAGCCTATATCACCCGCACGACATCAAACACCTCCTCTACCCATTCTTCTACCTCGTGAGGATCTTGTATTACCTATTCCTATTGCCCCCACCTTCCCTCTTCTTCTACCATTGGAATAAGTTACCATTCATACCCCATGCCATCATGTAGAAGGGGCCATAATCCCTCTACTTCACCCTTTAAATGAGCCTTCCTCTCCTATTTGTCCTCTATCGATGGAGGATAGTCCTCCATCCACCCCTCTTTCACACGTAGGAGAGTCTACTTTGACCTCTCCCATATTTGAGGTTGCTTTGACGATACCAACGCCACTAGACCCACCCTCATCCTTCCTATTACCAATGGAGGATCATACTTTTCCCGCTCCTCAACCACACATTGAAGCCATGATCATCCCTATGCTCTATCCTCTCAAAGAGCCAAATTCTCCAATTCCTTCTTCGCTGAGAGAAGAACTCACTACCTCACCCATTTTGGCCGAGGAAGATCCAGTGATGGTTTTCTCTCGCCTTTGGCCTGAGATCACTGCATCCAACATGTTTCCACTCTTGTAATCACCCAAATCCCCTAAAAGACCGACTATAAGACCTCATGTGACATCACCTAAACCCTTCTCTCGATTGGTAGAAAACTTAGGATTTATCCATTCTAGGAACCTAAAACATGAGGCATTATGGGAGTGACTTAAGGCTCCTTATCTTACACATTTCGCTTCACCTTATACTTCCAATCCTTCTATGACAAATGACCCCAAAGTCTCTAACAAAAATCAGGCTTCCACTTCTAAATCATTAGAAGCTCAGCCTTCCACATCCAAATACAAATCCTTGCAGGCATCCACCATTTCGAAACATATTAAATCTCTTGTTGTTCTCCCTATGTCAAACCTCACTCACCCACAAGTGAAGGTAGATTTAAACCTCACCCCACATAGTAGTGGTCCTCACACCAAACCAAAGAAGGCTGCTAAACCACGTCAGCCTATTCCTCCCCTAACCAAAAAGGTGGTATGAAAAACTCCCCCACCTTCACCATTTCCCTCTATCTTGAGTCCACATCCTTCCACTTTAATAGGGGTGCTCCCTACTCCAACACCTCATAAAAACAAACTACCTCCATTTCTCTCTCTACCTATCAAAATCATATTGCCTCCATGAAATCCAACACCTCTCATCATGAAAGTGCCATCTACACATGTGGCCACACCACCACCTAAAAATGTGGTACAAAAAACTCCTCCTATAACTCCTAAACAGAAGTTGTCAACCCCTACTGCAACAACGAGCACATACCCATTAGTGGGATCCTATGCTTCATTGTTTCACCGATTGTTGTAGTCTTCTAGCATTATTCTTCCATCCATTACGCCATACCAACCTCTCAGATCAAAACCATCTTGGTTTGATGACACTAAAATACGTGTGTATCATCGCACACCTACGCATGATACTAAGAATTGTTGTGCTCTTAAGGTTGTCATTCGTCAACATCTAGAAAAGGATACCCTTTTTATTAAGGATCCTCTTGAACACCCTTTCAACAAACCACCGACACCATCCCATGCCTCTCAAACCTCCTCACCTTCATCAGGATCCCATCATCAGACTATGGTCCCTCTACCACCTTCTCCCCCTTTATTCAAAATTGACACTATTAATGTGGCCACCAGGTCACAAACCTTAAAGGATAAAGGAAAAGAGAAGGTTCTATTCCTTGGACATATCCATTCGTTAAGCCCTCTCTACCACTGAAACCCAAGATTTCTATCTTGGGCACATCTCAACTAACATCTTCAAAGGCAATTTACGACTCTGTGGTGAAAGAACTTCACCAAACCCCTATCAAGATATCTTTGTATGACCTAATTCAAATCTCTCTGCAACATCACCAAGCCTTAATCAAAGCTTTATAGGCAGTGGAGGTCTAATTAGAAGACCCCCAATCACTGGCTGCTTTAGTCAAATCATTACCAACCATTGCTTCCATCACCTTCAGTGATTCTGAGATTCTTGCCTACAACTTGGAAGATCAGGATCCTGCCCTCTCAAAATAACCTTGTCAGGGAAAAGCTTCATAGGATGCATCCTCGGGTCACACTCCTTGTCAAAGAGGAGCTTCAACATCTTCTCTCCATCTCATTTATCCAACCCATTGATTGTCTGAAATGGGTGTCAAACATTGTCCCTGTCACAAAAGCAACAAGGGGACTTTGAATTTGTACTGACTATCGTGACCTCAACCTAGCTGCCCCAAAGGATGACTTTCCTTTGCCAAGCATTGACTAAAGTGTTCCTATAACAAAAATCTGAAAGAGTGAGATTTTAAAATTAGATATCTTGTCCTTAAAGAAAACCAACACGTGACCAATATAGAAAAAAAACAAACAAGGCATGTTTGCTCCTAATATGCTTGGACCTTATATAATAATGCACAAGTATGGATCAGGCAATTAACATCTATGTTCTCTTGAATGCCTTACATCTACAACCATTCTACTATTAATCAATTAATCATTCACTTCATGTTTAACTTGAGCTTGTCCCTTGAGCAACCCCCGTCATCCTCATTCCTATTCCTTTCAACCCTTTTTCCCTACAAATGTTAGCTAACCCTTTTTTTAAAGTAGTAAATGCTTTGTCTTAATAAAAGGGAAACCCCTAAACCTCTATAGTCTAGTCCATGACTAGAAATTTAGTCAACAAAAACACATACAACTAGGATGCCTAACCAAAGGTCATAACTTATAAATGTAGACTGCTCCCTCGAAGGACAATTGCATTATTGTTGTAATTAATAGACTACTCCCTTGAAGGATAGCTATTCAAAGACATTAAAACATACAAAGTAAACTATAGACCATTCCATTGAAGGATGGCTTTGCCCAAATTTTTCTACATACATAGCTTCCCACATTGATCAGCATCACATGACCACAAAACAAGACAACATCCCCAAGTAGACTTCTCGCATTGATCAGTCTACAAAAAAAAATTGACTGACAAACTATTAAGTCATGGACTTGCCTATAGTCGTTCTCAGGGTCACCTATAAAAGGGGAAAATTTATCCCTGCTAAAAAGGGTTAAGCTATCCTCACATATCACATAATCAAACCTATTACCCCATAATACCCAAGGGATTTTGAGCTCACTTAATCTTAAGTGATTAGAATACTTCTCTAACAAAAACCAATGGTCAATGACGTAATGCATCAACAGGGCTTTTGTTTCCAAAAACACTATCTATGCTATCATTATGGTCCTTGTCAATGAAAGAGAAAAATGCCTTTCACTTGTTCTACACCTTCATCACATACAACCAAATCATTTTCCAAACCAAACCAAAACATTTTCTAACCAATAACAGAACATCATGCAATTTGTGTTATCTAAATTATCATAGCCCATTCACACTAGTTTCTATTGAAAATAATACATATGGAAGCTATCAACCAAACACAATTTATGTCAAGCATATACCATCACCAATATAGAAACTTTCTGAAGCATAAATAATCTCATTTCATTTTTAGCATACACCATCACCAATATGAAAAATTGCTAAGGATGAAAAATCACATAACCAATGTTATAGCATATACCATCACATAATATGGAAAAGGCTATAACATCATCATACACTCATCATTTCAAACATATACTATCAAACATATGGGAAATGCTAAAAACACTACCCTGACCAAATCAACAATCAACCTCTTTGACTCTTCTTCCCTTTTGGGAGAACTACATTGGCCTGAGGCCCTTAAAATAGGGGCTATGTAGGTAGCACTTAGTTGACATGGGGTCTTCTGAGGTTAGCTCGACCATTCATTCATTTGTCTATCTGATGGACCAACCATATAACCTTTAACCATGACCTAACCTAGTCAAAACCAATCCATAACCTACCCTCTTCTTCCCTTTTGGGAGACCTACATTGGCTTGAGGCCCTTAAAATAGGGGCTATGTAGGCAGCACTCAGTTGACATGGGGTCTTCTGAGGTTAGCTCAACCATTCATTCATCCATCTACATATGGATCAACTATCTAAACTAGCCCAAAATCATGACTAAACAACTAGCCCTGCCACTATCGAAGCCACCTCAGACTTCTCATGGGGCACATTGGAGATCACATATATCTCCCTATCCACAACAAACAACACTTGAGATCACTTATATCTTAGATTGACTCGACCAATGACCTTGGAGATCGTGACTATCTCCTCAGACCATGACCACTTTTGAGACAACTTTGCCTTGGTTGTTTTGATCGCATATATGCTACCTCACCAATAGTTAACAAATTATACGCACCCCTCACACATATTTTCGGATCGCGACCAAGTTGATCCCAAATATATGTGACATTTTCATGTTTTCCAAGAACACTTCCTAGCCTAGATACTAGGAACATGATGACCATTGGAGCTACAACTTTGCTCAATCTAACCAATCAACTACCAGTAATAAGTTGGGGACCGGTTAGTTTGGTTTTAGTCCTCCTCGACCATTGGAGTTATAGCTTTGATTTTTTAACCCAATTAGTTACCACTAATAAGCTGGGGACTGGTTACTTCAATTTTAGTTCTCCTTGACCTTGCCTGCGACAATTTGACCTACATATCACGTGAAGTTGTATATGTGCAATCTCAACTATTGTAGCATTCACACTCCAACTTCACCCTACCCATCCACTACCTATCAAATCGGCACTCGATTTTGGGTTCCCTTCTCTCAATTTCTGCTTTGAGGGGGAATACCTCATCTCATACTTGGGGCAACTTACACCTATTTTTATCTTGTAACTAGTTAGAACAAACCAACAAGACAAAAAGGGGTAAATGTAGACACCAACATTGTGTCAACCCCCCCTTGGTCACCTTCTAAACACTTACACACCTTATTAATTTAAAATAAACTACTTATTTTAAATTAATGACCTCACCTAGACACCTCACCTTGGACACCTCACCCTGGACACTTCACCCTACGACCTTTTCTTAACCTATGAGTCACCCTAAGACTAAGTCCTCCACATCCTAACTACCCATGACCTATTCTTACTCCATCCTAAAAATAGCTCTTTTAGCTATTTTTATCCCTTTTACCCATTCTTTCTCCACTGAGCTCTAACATTGAGCTGGCCTCCCGACTCTTGGATATCGACGTGCACACTCTGAGACAAAACATCAAAATTTGATCATCACTCTCCTGGCTACAAATACTCTGCACAAGTCAGTCCAGATTGGATTGAAACATTGTACGAGGACCTTGACATCAGCCACAATAAGAATAAGCACTCAGACACCCTTGAGTCTTCACCATAAAGCTAAGTACTCTGGTCTCCACTTTAAAGTTTTAGAATACATTGGTAATTAGTTATCATTTACTATTTCTAAATACTATCAAAAAGACCTGACTTCTTCTATGGAAGGGCTGAAAAGCCTTCCTCTCATTCCCACCTCCTTTTACACACCAACCCCTTACCTTTATCCTTCTTTAGACCCTATTCACCTTCCCACAACCCTGCACAAACCACCTAAATCCCAGACTCTTCTATCCATCATAGAAATACTCTGAAACCCATCCAAAGCCCATTTCCCCTACCGACATTAGCAATATAACTGACGTTGGAATCATTTACCTACTGACATCGATAGCCTAACCGATGTTAGTGACTGTGCAAACCAAAAAACTTATCCAAATAGCCTAAAGACCAGACAAAACCTTTGACCAGCCTGCTGAGACGCACGGACTATAGGGAATAGGTACACAATATTCTACCTTCCCATTTCTTTAAGTCTTTTATCATTTCTTTTTATACAACACTCTTTTCTTTAAAATAGTGGACTATCATCCCTTACGGAGCTTTACGCTTCCAGGACCGAGCACATAGCTTGGCAGTCCACCATATCTTATTCTAACATTTTTCTTGTTCAAGTCTCTTTCTTTCTATAGGTGTTTCCTCCACAGCGAAAGAGGAGCTCCCACATTGCTTGGATATGGTGTGCAACTTAATCTGGGTAATGTCAAACCCCAAACCCTTAACTTTATTTTCTTCTTCTTCTAAATGTAATTAGCGAAAATACTTAGAGAAACATTCTGCAATGCCCGGTGGGACCTTGGAGTTTTCCTTGGGTTCATTCTTCTAAAAAGCAAATTTTCATATAGTTGCATTAAGAAAATATCATTTTCTTGCATCCTCTCTTTTATCTCTTTATTTTGAAAAAGAAACCATTATCACAAGTTAAAAAGAATATCTCTCTTTTTCTTTTTTTCATTTCTTTCCTGCATCTTAGAGTAGTGAAAAAATTCATACTCTTAACCTTTTCTCTAATTGTTTGCATTTAAACAAACATATTTTGATTTGGGTTAAAAATAATTGCATTTCATTCTTGCTTGAATGCATTCTTAGCTCACTTAGTAATTAAAAGCATTATGTATAAATCATAGTGCACAAATGTTATACAACCAGACCACAATCACATCAAATTAAACACTTAAACATACTTGAGACAAGGCCCATCTAGGATTTCATCACCTAGCAGATACCTTACCCTTCTCGGTGATCCTACTTAGACTTCACTACCAAGAGGAGGACCAACTCTATTCTCTGGTAGAGTATAAACTATAGGCAAAGTATATATTGGCTAAGTAGCCCAGCTCGGCTTTGGGTTCGTGAAGTGAAGGGAGCAAGCCCCAGCACCAAGCCACATACTAAACCTAACACAGATCTTTGAGCACCATAATTTAACCTAAAACTAGCCATAGACTTCCTCTCTAAGACCTATTCTACAATCCCAATTCCCAAACACATTTTTCTAAGGCATAAGCCACCACGACTCTAAAAATTTATTCCTAGGAATTTAACGTTTTAGAGGTTGCTTGCCAAATCACCTTTTTTTGCTATTTTTATCTGATTATTAGAGCTGATAAGGCCACATCATTTTGAGGTCTAAAATAACTTATAATTTCTTCTTCCTTCAAAAACTATCAATTTTCTATATTTTTGGAGTTACACAGAAACTGACATCAATTTTTCCACCGATGACAGCAACCCATATTCACCAACATCAGTTATCTGACTGACATCAACAACATATCTTCATTGACATTAGTTTTTCCACCGACGTTGGTCACTATCAACAAATTTTCTTCCCAAACATCAAGCTTAAAACCTGACTTTCTTGCTGTTAAACACAAATTCTATTTTTTTGAAACTAAAACACATAGTTTTTAGAACATGAACCCATTTTGCCTTGAATGTTTCTGACACGTAGTCAATCCAAATCTCTTGTTGACCACATGAGTCAACAGCCACTCCCACCTTTGCCTTTCATACCAAGTCACCTAATGGAGTATACTTCAGACACTGAGCATACTCCTATCCAACCAACTCCTATTCAACCTCTTATTATTCCCGAAGGGGATCAAGAATTTGAGAGATTCCTTGACCACAACGTCAAGGCTCTCCAACATTATCTCACTAGAAGCCAAATGCGGGACCCTTTAGGTAACCCTATTTATGGGATGCCAACTTCCTTGGTTGAAACGACAATAATATCAACAACATCTACTACCCAACCTATGGTTACTCAGGGTATTGCCTTGACCAGGAACCCAACCATGGCCAATGTTCAAGATTTGGCCTCCCCTTCTATTTTTGGACCTACCTCCATTGGGGTTTCTGTACCCCCTCAACCACAAACAATTTAACCAAGTTTGACACCTTTCCAGAACTTGATTATCTCTATCCCACCCACTCTTATGCCTATAAACATGAGAGTGGCTACTCATTCTTTAAATAGGCTCACCGCCATTCAACCACCCTTGGCAGCATCTAGTCAATTTGTGCCCCCCAAATTCACAGCACAAGCCCCCTTGGCCTCAACATCAGTCCCTATGATTAACTATCAATATGTTGTGCCCATACAAATGTAACCAAGCACATCATACACCCCTCCCAATGCCTTCCAAATACTCTATAACCTAGGGGGTTCCCCACCTGCCAATCCATCTACCGATCTAATTAAGATGCTGACAGATAAGATGTCCAACCTTGAGACATCTATTTCAGGTTCAAGGAGTGTTCTTTCATATGAACAAATATGTAACGAACCTATTCACCCTTCGGTGCCTATTCAACCATACTCTAGCTAGTGGGAAATCTCAAAATTTACTCGCTTTCAGAGTAAAGAGGACCCACAACAACATCTACAAGCATTTAGACACGCTTGCTACCTCATAGCACATGATGATGCATTATTACTTCGCACATTCCCCATGTCACTTTTTGGTGCTGCTCTTGATTGGTATAGCTCCATTACCAGTCATTCTCTCTTTACCTTCACTCAACTAGCTCAGCTATTCCTTGACCACTTCTCAATCAACCTCACTAAGAAGGTCTTCATCACAAACCTTTATTCTATTAAACAATTTGATGATGAATCAATAGCTAACTTCATTGCCCATTGGAGAGGTTTAATCAATCAACTCTCCTTTTCATTACCTCAACTTGAGCTCATTCAGCTCTTTTCAAGAGCATGTGCCAAGCACATCTCATTCACTTTGTGGGTTCAAACTTTCCACACATTTGATGAAGCTTTCACCATGGCCCAAAAGCTTGAACTCTGCGCAGTTGAAGAGGATAAGGTCAAATTGTGTAGTAAAAATATCAACACAAAATCCAATGACCCATCTTCTTCCAAACCCTCTTCTTCCCACTCTAAGTCTAAGGAATCAATGAATGTTGTGGTCCTTAGGTCATCATCTTCAACTATAACTAACCAAATTGAACCTTCCACATCACAAAACAATTCTAAAAATAGTATATACAGCGTCAATACACTCTAATAGGAGAATCATATGCCTATATATTGGATAAATTAGTGAAGCAAGGGGTCCTCAATCTCCCTCAAATCTGACCTGTCTAATTTAACCCCTCACAAACCATCCCTACATGGTATAGGGAAAATGACTTTTGTAACTATCACCATGCCAACGGTCATGACACAGACAATTGAAAAACCTTCAAAAACATTTTTCAAGACATGATAGACAAAGGGGACCTTATTTTGGATAACCCAAATGCTCCAGCTAACCAAAACATAGACGTCTTTAGGCAACCATTCCATAACCATCCCCCAAGTCAAAATAATGTTTAGATCATGGATGATGACCCTCAAGAACACAACATACGCATGGTCAATACGGTCTTGCCTGTCATTCCTATCCAACCTCTCCCATAATCTGAAGAGGTTAGTTAACCCATCTCCCTACCATGGGCAGAAGAGCCTATATCACCCCCATGACATCAAACACCTCCTCTACCCATTCTTCTACCTCATGAGGATCATGTATTACCTGTTCCTCTTGCACCCACCTTCCCTCTTCTTCTACCATTGGAAGAAGTTACCATTCATACCCCATGCCCTCATGTAGAAGGGGTGATAATCCCTCTACTTCACCCTTTAGAGGAGCCTTCCTCTCCTATTTGTCCTCCACCGGTGGAGGATAGTCCTCCATCCACCCCTCTTTCACATGTAGGAGAGTCTACTTTAACCTCTCCCATATTGGAAGATGCTTTGACGATACCAACGCCACTAGCCCCACCCTCATCCTTCATATTACCAATGGAGGATCATACTTTTACCACTCCTCGACCACACATGGAAGCCATGATCATCTCTATGCTCTATCCTCTCGAAGAGCCAAATTCTCTAATTCCTTCTCCACCAAGAGAAGAACTCGCTACCTCACCCATTTTGGCCGAAGAAGATCCGGTGATGGTTTTCTCTCACCTTTGTCCTAAGATCACTGCATCCAACATGTTTCTACTCTCAGAATCACCCAAATCCCCCAAAAGACTGATTGTAAGACCTCGTGTGACATCACCTAAACCCTTCTCTCGATTAACAAAAAACTTAAGATTTCTCCATTCTAGGAACCTAAAACATGAGGCATTATGGGAGCAACTTAAGGCTCCTTATCTTACACATTTCACTTCACCTTATACTGCCAATCCTTTTGTGACAAATCACCCCAAAGTGTTTAACAAAAATCAGGCTTCCACTTCTAAATCATCAGAAGCTCAGCCTTCCATGTCCAAATCCAAACCCTTTTAGGTGTCCACCATTCTAAAAAAAATTAAATCTCTCAGTGTTCACCCTATATCAAACCTTACTCACCCACAAGTGAAGGTAGATTTAAACCTCACCCTGCATAGTAGTGGTCCTCGCACCAAACCAAAGAAGGTTGCTAAACCACGTTAGTCTATTCCTCCCCTATCCAAAAAGGTGGTATGAAAAACTCCCCCACCTTCACCATTACCCTCTATCTTGGGTCCACATCCTTCCACTTTAATAGGGGTGCTCCCTACTCTAACACCTCATAAAAACAAACTACCTCCATTACTCCCTCTACCCGTCAAAAACATATTTCCTCCATGAAATCCAACACCTCTCATCAAGAAAGTGCCATTTACACGTGTGGCCACACCACCACCTAAAAATGTGGTATGAAAAACTCTTACAACTCTTAAACAAAAGTTGTCAACCCCTACTGCAACAATGAGCACATACCCATTAGTGGGGTCCTATGCTTCACTGTGCACTAATTGTTGCAGTCTTCTAGCATTATTCTCCCACCCATTAAGCCATACCAACCTCTCGAATCAAAACCATCTTGGTTTGATGACACTAGAATCTGTGTATATCATCACACACATCAGCATGATACTGAGAATTGTTGTGCTCTTAAGGTTGTCATTCATCAACATCTAAAAAGGGATACCCTTCTTATTAAGGATCCTCTTGACCACCCTTTCAACAAACCACCGACACCATCCCATGCCTCTCAAACCTCCTCACCTTCATTGGGATCCCATCATCAGACTATGGTCCCTCTACCACCTTCTCCCCCTTTATTCAAAATTAACACTATTAATGTGGCCACCAGGTCACAAACCTTAAAGGATAAAGGAAAAGAGAAGGTTTCTATTCCTTGGACATATCCATTTGTCAAGCCCTCTCTACCACTAAAACCCAAGATTTCTATCTTGGGCACATCCCGACTAACATCTTCAGAGTCATTTCGCGACTCCATGGTGAAACAACTTCACCAAACCCCTATCAAGATATCTTTGTATAACCTAATTCAAATCTCTCCACAACATCATCAAGCCTTAATCAAAGTTTTATAGGTAGTGGAGGTCCAACCTGAAGACCCCCAACCACTGGCTGCTTTAATCAAATCATTACTAACCATTGCCACCATCACCTTCAGTGATTCTGAGATTCCTGCCTACAACTTGGAAGATTAGGATCCCACCCTCTCAAACTAACCCTATCAGGGAAAAGCTTTGTAGGATGCATCCTCACATCACACTCCTTGTCAAAGAGGAGCTTCAACATCTTCTCTCTGTCTCATTTATCCAACCCATTGATTATCCGCAATGGGTGTCATACATTGTCCCTATCACAAAAGCAATAGGGGGAATTCAAATTTGTACTAACTATTGCGACCTCAACTTAGCTGGCCCAAAGGATGACTTTCCTTTACCAAGCATCAACCAAAGCATTCCTACAATAAAAATTTGAAAGAATGAGATTTTAAAATTAGAGATCTCATCCTTAAATAAAACCAACACGTGACCAATATGGAAAAAAGCAAATGAGGCAGGTTTGCTCCTAATTGGCTTAGACCTTATATAATAATGCATAAGTATGGATCAGGCACTTATCATCTATCTTCTCTCGAATGCCTTACATCTACGACCATTCTACTATTAATCAAGTAATCATTCACTTGATGTTTAACTTGAGCTCATCCATTGAGCAACCCCCGTCATCCTCATTCCTATTCCTTTCAACCCTTTTTCCCTATAAACGTTAGCTAACCCTTTTTTAAAAGCAATAAATGCTTTGTCTTAATAAAAGGGAAACCCCTAAACCTCTATAGTCTAGTCCATGACTAAAAGTTTAGTTAAGAAAAACACATAAAACTGGGATGCCTAACCAAAGGTCATAACTTATAAATGTAGACTGCTCCCTTGAAGGACAGTTGCATTATTGTTGTAATTAATAGATTGCTCCCTTGAAGGACAGCTATTAAAAGACATTTAAACATACAAAGTAAACTATAGACCATTCCCTTAAAGGATGGCTATGCCCAAATTTTTCTATATACACAGCTTCCCACATCAATCAGCTTCACATGACCACAAAACAAGACAACATCCCCAAGTAGACTTCCCTCATTGATCAGTCTACAAAAAAAAAAACTGACTGACAAACTATTAAGTCATAGACTTGCCTATAGTCATTCTCAGAGTTACCTATAAAAGGGGCAAAGTTATACCTGCTAAAAAGGGTTAAGCTATCCTCACATATCACATAATCAAACCTATTACCCCATAATACCCAAGGGATTTTGAGCTCACTTAATGTTAAGTGATTAGAATACTTCTCTAACAAAAAGCAATGGTTAACAATGTAATGCATCAATGGGGCTTTTGTTTCCAAAAACCCTATCTATGTTATCATTATGGTCCTTGTCAATGAAAGATCAAAATGCCTTTCAGTTCTTATACACCTTCGTCACATACAACCAAATCATTTTCCAAACCAAAACAAACCAACCCAAACCAAACCAAACCAAATCAAAACATTTTCTAACCAATAACACAACATCATGCAATTTGTGTTATCTAAATTATCATAGCCCATTCACACTATTTTCTATGGAAAATAATACACAAGGAAGCTATCAACCAAACACAATTTATGTCAAGCATATACCATCACCAATATAAAAACTTGCTGAATCATAAATAATCTCATTTCATTTTTAGCATACACCATCACCAATATGGAAAATTGCTACGGATGAAAAATCACATAACCAATGTTATAGCATATACCATCACACAATATGGAAAAGGCTATAACATCATCATACACTCATCATTTCAAGCATGTACTATCAAACATATGGGAAATGCTAAAAACACTACCCTGACCAAATAAAAAATTAGCCTCTTTGACTCTTCTTCCCTTTTGGGAGAACTACATTGGCCTAAGGCCCTTAAAATAGGGGCTATGTAGGCAGCACTCAGTTGACATGGGGTATTCTAAGGTTAGCTCAGCCATTCATTCATTTGTCTACCTGATGGACCAACCATATAACCTTTAACAATGACCTAACCTAGTCAAAACCAATCCATAACCTACCCTCTTCTTCCCTTTTGGGAGAACTACATTGGCCTGAGGCCCTTAAAATAGGGGCTATGTAGGCAGCACTCAATTGACATGGGGTCTTCTGAGGTTAGTTCAGCCATTCATTCGTCCATCTACCTATGGATCAACTATCTAAACCAGCCCAAAATCATGACCAAATAACCAGCCCTGCCACTATAGAAGCCACCTCAGACTTCTCATGGGGCACATTGGAGATCACATACATCTCCCTATCCACAACAAACAACACTTGAGATCACTTATATCTTAGACTGACTTGACCAACAACCTTAGAGATCGTGACTATCTCCTCAAACCATGATCACTTTCGAGACAATTTTGCCTTGGTTGTTTTGATTGTATATATGCTACCTCACGAATAGTTAGCAAATTGTACGGGCCCCTCACACATATTGTTGGATCGTGACCAAGTTTATCCCCAATATCTATGACATTTTCATGTTTTCTAGGAACACTTCCTAGCCTAGATACTTGGAACATGATGACCATTGGAGCTACAACTTTGATCAATCTAACCCAATTAGCTACCACTAATAAGCTGGGGACCGGTTAGTTTGGTGTTAGTCCTCCTCGACCATTAGATTTATAAATTTCATTGTTTAACCCAATTAGCTACCATTAATAAACTAGGGACTGGTTACTTTGATTTTAGTTCTCCTCGACCTTGCCTGTGACAATTTGACCTACCTATCATGTGAATTGGTATACATGCAATCTCAACTATTGCAACATTCACATTCTAACTTCACCCTACCCATCCACTACCTATCAAATCGGCACTCAATTTCATGTTCCCTTCTCTCAATTTCCACTTTGAGGGGGAATACCTCATCCCATACCTAGGGCAAATTACACCTATTTTTGTCTTGTAATTCATTAGAACAAACCACAAGACAAAAAGGGGCAAATGTAGACACCAACATTGTGTCAACCCCCCTTTGGTCCCCTTCCAAACACTTACACACCTTATTAATTTAAAATAAACTACTTATTTTAAATTAATGACCTTACCTAGACACCTCACCTTGGACACCTCACCCTAGACACCTCACCCTAAGACCTTTTCTTAACCAATGAGTCACCCTAAGACTAAGTCCTCCACATCCTAACTACCCATGACCTATTCTCACTCCATCCTAACCTCCTAACTAACTTTCATGCCTAATAAACCCATCTTTTGATCATTCTCCAATGGAAAAAGCACTTGGTAGGTGGAGAAATAGGTAAAGAGATAAAAATATCACTTTTACCCATTCTTTCTCCACTAACATCAGTCAATGGTCAGTCGATGCCGGTGGAATCACCAATGTCGGTTACATAACCCGAGCTCTAACATTGAGCTGGCCCCCTGACTCTTGGATATCGACGCGCACACTCTGAGACAAAACATCAAAATTTGACCATCACTCTCTTGGCTATAGATACTCTACATAAGTCACTACAAATTGGATTGAAACATTGTACGAGGACCTTGACATCAGCCACAATAGGAATAAGCACTCAGACACCCTTGGGTCTTCACCATAAAGCTAAGTACTCTGGTCTCCACTTCAAAGTTTTAGAATACATTGGTAATTAGTTTTCATTTACTATTTCTAAATACTATCAAAAATACCTAACTTCTTTTGTGGAAGGGCTGAAAAGCCTTCCTCTCATTCCCACCTCCTTTTACACACCAACCCCTTACCTTTACCCTTTTTCAGATCCTATTCACCTTCTCGCAACCCTACACAAACCACCTAATTCCCAAACTCTTTTGTCCATCACAGAAATACATTAAAACCCATCCAAAGCCCATTGCCCCTACTGACATCAGTAATATAACCAATGTCGGCATCATTTACCTACTGACATCGGTAGCCTAACCGACGTCAGTGACTGTGCAAACTAGAAAACTTATTCAAACAACCCAAAGACTAGACAAAACCTTTGACCAGCCTACTAAGACACATGGACTACAGGGAACAGGTACACAATATTCTACATTTCCATTTCTTTAAGTCTTTTATCATTTATTTTTATATAACACTCTTTTCTTTAAAATAGTGGATTGTCATCCCTTATGGAGCTTTACACTTTCGGGACCGAGCATGTAGCTTGGCAGTCCACCATATCCTATTCTAACATTTTCTTTGTTCAAGTTTCTTTCTTTCTATAGGTGTTTCCTCCATAGCCAAAGAGGAGCTCCCACAATTCTTGGAAACGGTGCACAACTTAATCTGGGTAACGTCAAACCCCAAACCTTTAACTTTAGTTTCTTCTTCTTCTGAATGTAATTAGCGAAAAAACTTAGAGAAACATTAAGAGCCTCAAACTATGGTTTTCAGTTTGAGAGTAATACTCTGGCAAATATAAGTCTGAGAAGATGATTTTAAGACTTCTAAAATATTTTAAGCATTCAAAAACAATTTTAATATGATAGATCCCCATTGGGGTAGATCCAGAGATGTAGGCCATTGTGCTGAACTCCATTATCAAATTAGTTCATGTTTTTTTTTTATCTATCATTTTTTCCTCTATTATTATTAGACTCTGTAAAATTCATTCTGAAGTGAATTTTTAATTTCCATAATATTTTAAAATTTTATTTTATTAAATTGATAAAAAAAGGTTTCAATCCATTAAAATTGTGTTTTCCATAATTTATGACACTTGTTTATTTTTTATTATAGATCAAGTTGGTATCAAAGATAAGTTCATGGGTGAATTTATGGTTTTATTTTTAGCTAAATTTAGCTATTATAAAACAATGGAACCAATGCTATCACAAATTTAGTTATTACTGAATACCCTCATCACTGTAATAATGTAATACATACAATCCCAAGAGTAATGCCGATAAGCGATGGAGTGAGGATAGGAGAAAAAAATCAAAAAACTTTAACAAAGCATTGATACACTATAGGAAGAACTACAATAAGAACACCAATAGAATAAAATGATGTGTGAAGTTGTAGATAATTATAGACATTATGCCTAGTGAGGTCATGTTGTTGATCAATACTAGATAATGCATCAAAGTTAGGCTCTATTATAGTTCAAGAAGTATAATGAGGAGAGAGGCAAGGCACTAGCCATGTCCAATAGTAGTCAATCAACCTGACTAGTAGTACATCATCAAATAACTCTATAATCTCTAATGTGATAATTACTACTAGCCAAAGTGCCAGATATTATGCTACACTCTAAGGAAACTCAAAGGTAGAATTACACTACTATTATTGAGGGGAAATTTATGTAGATCTATTTTAACTAGATTTCTAGAGCCATTTATATTATTGAAATTTGCACATAATTTCTGAGGGTAAAATATCTTCCATTAACACACACTAAGACATTCAAAGGATTTGATGACACAATACGTAAACATCCAACCCATTATGGCATCCTACATTTTGGCATTAGAGGGATATTCTTTGATCAATTATCTCTTCACATAGTTCTAGGAGAAGCTGATATCAGTTTGGGTCATTATTATCTCACATCTTAGTATGCCAAAGATGCTATGGTAGGAGAAGGAATCCAAATTATGAACAATCATACCTACAAGGTTTACTTCAAAATAAGCTATATAATTAAGGTAAATTTTGGTTATCGTAGTGGTTCCTCTAATTCATATACTCTTACTAGTCCTATTAATGAAAATAATGTTGTAAGTCTAGAAGCAAATAATGCTTTGATTATTAATGTATCTTTTGATGTACATTTTGAGGATGAAAATAATGAAATCAACTCTTCTGGATATGTTGAAAATTTTAGTAATACTAAATATACTAACCCTAAATATTTATCAAGTCCATGTGTTGGTACATTTGAAAATCACACAAAGGGAATAGGTTCTATGTTTCTAGCTAAAATGGGATTTGAAGGAAAAGGACTTGGCATTAATGGTAAAGGAACTATCTATCCTATTCAAGTGGCAAAGAGACAAGTTCATGTAGGATTAGGATATGGAGGTGAAAGAAAAATTGCCCAAGAAGCTGAGTTGAATGATTACTCAAGTAGAAAGCTAGAACACCCTGAAGAGTTGGAAGAATTACTCTCTAAAGATATAACAACTACATTGGATGAAGCATCTTTAAATGAATCATCAAGGTATGAAAAAAAAATATACTCAAATGTATTTTTTAATTATGCCCAAGAATGTCCTAAAAAGATGCTTAAGAAAAATGCCAAAATGAGGTTATCTAAAGAAGATAGGAAAAGTCAGAAACAACCTAAGACAAAGGTTGTAATTGTAAATCTAGTTAGTTAATAGATAGAGTCTTGTCAATCAAAACTAGAGATAACATCAACAATGGAAATGAAAGTCAATAGGAAGCTGATAGTTTAGATATTATCACCCTAGAAAGGTAAACAACACTTCTTTATAAGAATAATAGTTATGCATTCTAAGATAGATGTTATCTTTGATAAAAATTATCCAAATAATCTGATGTATGAATATGTATAAACTCTACATTAGAAAACTAAGCCACATCTCAAACCATATTCTTTGGATAAGATAGATGATGATAGTAATATACATGTAAGTAAAACATGTAAACTAGGGTTTGAAATTACCTCTAACCTTTTAGATGAATTTTAATTAGATGTGGTTCCACTTTATTTTAGTGGTATTGTCATATGGAATCCATATTTGTCTTTGAGAAAGGAAAAATTTTCCAAGAAGGAAAATTAGTATAACATTGTAAAAGATGGGATAGAATATCTCATGCGAGCACATAAGCAATAACTCAAACCATTATAGGAGAATGATGCCTTTAGTTTTATTTGACTCATGTATGTTGTAGACAGGAACACTACGGGGTAACATGAAGATGTCTTCATGAAAAGCATCAAGAAAAACCTAGAAGATAGGTCATATCTTTTAATCTATATGTTTCAGTATGTGCAAATATGTATGCATGTTTGAATATAGGCATTATTTATAAATGCATAAGACCCAAGTATGGTCAATGTTTATAAACTGTGTTGCTATATAAGACCCTAAGAGGGAAATTGTAAAATGGTGATTATTATAATACCATGTGTCATGCAATATTTTCATAATATAAAGACCCATCAAAATATCTTCAAAACTACTGACATTCAAAGGATCATCAGAGCTAGTTGTTAAGGGACAGATCCATGAAAAGATACTCAAATGGAGTACTAGGTCTAGTAAAAGCTTTTTGAAGATAAAAAACCTTGTTAATAGGGAGGCTTGATCTAGAGGTTAATTCAAAAAAGTTCCTAGATCATATCAAAACTTGTACCATTGAGTAGTCCCCATCGAGAGCTTTTTAGTGGTATATGAAACTCTATAAATGGAGCTCGTATGATCCTTATGCATCTGATCAAAGTTTTGGTCAAAACAGGTCAAATATGGTCAATCTAATTTTTTTTTTCAAATAAATAATGATTACAAAATAGTTCCAATATGTAGATCATCTCGAGAGATTTTTGATGATATCTTATTTGTAAAAAATGAGGTCATGGTTAAAAAATATGGCTTCTCAAAGTTCCTACTCAATAGGCAAAATATGATGCGATCAAATGATCACCAGATGGGCTAATGATGTATTGAAATTTGGTACACAGTATGAGGTGGAAGAAATTTTGGAGAATCTATTTGGATATCAACAAGTGTTAGATTGGGAGTGGTCCACATTGTGGGTCCTCAAGCCACCATATTTCTTGCCACCACCTAACTATTCCCATGGTCAAATTTTATTAAATAGTCACATAGTGACTATAGTTTTATTAAATTATTTACCATACTAAGTGAAAGATCGAAGACCATCAAAGGTTAAATCAATAAAACATTCTAATTTACCATAAAATATCATAAATTCCATGAGGATAAGGTTTCCATGTTCTAAGCCAATCAAACATTCCAACATGCAAGGTAAGTAATGGAGATGTGGCATATGCCACACTAAAAATGGAAGGCAAAGTCCATCTAAAATATGGTTTTATAATACCCATGAAGTATGTGGGATATATATAATTTGGAATTAACCACCACAACTTTCCACGAAGCTAATGGATTAAACCAATCCCAAACTATATGCCAATGCCCACGTATAGGCATCATCCACTATAAATTCATGGCAATATAAACATTAAAACCAACCTAGAATTTACTAAATGTGGGATTATAAAATGGTGGATAATAATCCAAAGGCTATGGAAAGGCTTTCTAACCCTATCCTTTTGGAGAAAAGGATAAAGAACCCACCATTATATCTATAGCTTGAATCTCTATAAAAAGTGTAATCAAGTTTTAAATGTTTTTGAAGATTAAACATAGGATAAAGAGTGGTGTAAGATACATATAGAGTATTTTTAAGAGCCTCAAACTACAATTTTTGGTTTGAGAGTAATACTCTGGTAGATATAAGTTTGAGAAGATGATTTGAAAACTTATAAAATATTCTAACCATTTGGCAATAATTTTAATAGGAGCGATCCCCATTGGAGTATATTTGGAGATGTAGGCCATTGTGATGAACTCCATTATCAAATCGGTTTGGTGTATTTTTTTAAATTATAATTTTTGCCTCTATTATTATTTTACTCTTTAGAATTTAGTTCGAAGTGAATTTTTAAATTTTATAATCTTTTAAAAATGTATTTTATTAAATCGATTGAAAAAATGGTCTCAATCTATTACAAGTGTGTTTTTTTCTATTTACAACACTTGTTTTTTTTTAATTATGAATTATTTTCATAATAACATGGTACTATAAATATGTGTACGCATGTATACATGAATTTAATTTATTACTTATTGATGTGTTTATGTTTTTAATGTCTTTGGTTCTAATGCGAGCTTGATTTGTAAAAAGTTTAAAAACTCCCCTTGTTAGAGGTCATTATATTCTAAGGGAACCTTTGAAACCTTATGGAATAATTTGAATTACTTAATGGTTGAATTTATTTAAAATATTTCATGGTATGGCAATTATTATTTATGTATTTTTTTTATAATGATTAAATTCCAATTATATTGAAATGTGTCAAAAATAATGATTAGGTTTTGTAATTAGATGTATAGTGTTTGAGTTGTTTTTTTATTATAAAATAACTAGAAGTTTATGGGACTATTAAGTGGAATAATTTTTTATTTTTTTGGTATAGTCTATTAGAGGGAACAATGAGTTAATCTAACTTGGAAATGTGCCATGCCATGAGTTTGGCAAGTTACTATTTAGATCAAAAAGTCATAGTTGTAGTTGTGGTGATTAGTATGTTATGTGTTGGCCATTTTTGGCTCATGTACCAAGATTATACCTAGATGGATCAAGTTATTAATGGATGATTAGATGAATAGATGTTCTATATCCAATAGTAGGATAAAATATCTCATGTAACTTATAAATTTTTTGAAACGCTTTAACTTAAAGTGTAGTTTGTCCAAATTCAAGAAAATAGGTCTCCATGGTGATCATAACATTCAATAGCATGAAGTAAGTTTTTCACAAGCCTCAAGGGTCCATATAAGATTTGGAGATTCAAGCAAAGGATCAAGCACAAGTCTAAATGAGCTAGACCATCATCAAGATGTCATGTAAAAAAGGAGTAGACCAATTCACTTGTTAATTTTATAAATCTACTTAGGAAAAATTGCAAGCCAAAATATTTTAGTGTCATAGATTTATTCATACTAGGAACATGCTCTGTAAATTTCATGCTTGGATAATTTTTTAATCCCAAGATCTTAGTGTTCAAAGATAAGCTTGTAGAATGAGATGTTCACATAACTGTCAAGTCTAAGCTTTGCCAAATGACCATTTGGATTTAAAAATTCATTAAAAGGTTTAAATTTAATCAATGTCTAATGGTTTACATGATATTTCATACTAAAAAACAAGATCTAATGGTTTACACTAGGGTCAAATGAGTCAAAATGTCATTGGATTAAAACCCTTTAAAGAGCTAAAATTTAAACAATATTTTATAGTGTGGATCAACCCAATAGAGATCCAATGGTGCAAGGTCACTAAAAAGAAGTGTGGGCCCAATCTAGATCAATTATCAACACTCAATCATACCAAAAATCTAATGGTGTATAGTAACTAGTAGGAAAGTGGTCCCAGGAAGATCTAAGGCTTGTGTTGCTTCGTATATTATGATCTAATGGTGTGAGTGAAAGTCAACATGTCAAAGGATCTTCATGGAAATAAATAAATGGACCATGTTCATTTGTACCAAGGAGATTAATGATGTATAAGAGGTTTAAAATTCAAGATCTAATAGTAAATATATGTAAAGCTAATGGGATTAAAGACAAGTTCAAGCAATTTTATTAGCCTAAGAAATATTCAATAGAGAAATTCAAACCAAGATTCAAACTAAGAACTAGTTTTTGATGAAATCAAACAAGGTCTTGCAAGGTGATCTTACGACCATTAAATTTTTTTTGAGTACCTTTAAAATTCCACATCCATGTAGTTAGGTATAAAGAACATAAAAGGGGCACCATTGAAGATAAATATAGAACTTTGGTTCAAAATTTTATGGCATATGGAGTTCATTCTATGATTGTGTTCTCCATTTTTTTAATTGAGACTTGTATATGATGAACTCCATGGTTTTTATAAATGCTAAAAGGAAAAAATTAGCTCTTATAGACCTAATAAAGATTAGGAGTAAAGATATGCAGTCTATAAGTCTACATCAACATATGTGGTTATGTGAAAACTAATAAAGGATATTAGTTTTACATATATATAAAAGATCTAGTCCATATTTGATCAAGGGTAGATATATGTGATTATGAAGAAACTCCTTGTCCTTCAGCATGGCCATATTTTTAACAAATAGCTACCTAAATTCATAGATCCATAAGAATGAAAATTTTGTCTTTAGTGGGAGATGGCATGAAGTATCAAAGAAAAGGATTGGGTGGTTACTACTTGCATCTAGGAGCATTCAATGTATCCTCAAAACCTTTGGGGACTTTCCCATTTAGTAATCCATGAGTAGTGTGTTGCTTGATTAAAAAGGTGGTAAGGCATTCATTGGTTCGAAAAGGTGTCACTCAAGTTCAATTAATGACCCAAGATGATGTTTTCCCTCTCTGATGGCATGCTCCCACATTATTTCTCTCTCTCTCTCTTCTCCTATATATCATAGTCTCATTCCCATTTGGGGTTTCTCAACTCTTAAAAAATTTCATTATTTTTTTTGATAGGGATACTCATTAAGAGTCTTTCAAAACTTTTCTCATTTGATATGGTTAAACCCTATTAAAACATTATAAGAAATGCATTTTGAAGAAATATAATAAACTCTTTATATATTTCTTATCTTCAATCAGTGCTTAGTATGATTGTGTATGGTGAATTTGTGAAGGAGAGTCTTCCTAGTTTACTTTACTTCTGATTACCTCTTTGAAGGAATTTTCAAGCTAACTTATAAGTCTAGATTATTTTTCTATGTATAGAAAAGATCTAGTCCAAATTGGTTCTTTATTATCCTAGAGACCAAGCTAAAACACCTTTTGAGCACCTTATGGATAGCCAATTTTGGAAACATCCATAATGTCACTGAGAAAATATAGATATTAGGTTATTAACTACTTTTTCAAAATAAATGCCCTGGATTGGTATAGAGGCCTTGTTTCTAATTCCATTCAAACATGGGACCAATTAGGTGATGCCTTGTGAAAAATATTTGAGGAAAAAAGTGACCATTTGTCACTTGTAGAGAAACTAAATGCCATTAAAATATATCATCATGAAGTCATGCTAGACTTCAACACAAGGTTCCAAAAAAATTGGGATAGAATCCCAGTCTTAGTTATACCAACCCCTAATTTTTCTATCTTTTATTATTTGAAAGATTTAATAATGTAACATAGTAGTGATGATTTAATCTATGAGATGGAATATATTTCTAGATGATCATGAGGTATCCATCAATGCAAAAAAAATTGGTTCAAGCTGATAAGCTTACACCTAGACCACCAATGCCCTTATTTCTTGAAATCATACCAACCTGTAGTGTTATCCCTCCACTTGATGTCATTCCTCCTATGCCAAAAATTGGTACAATACTTGTACCAAAATAATAAAAAACTTCCCCTAGTAGATCTAGTGATTTCCAAGACCAAAAAAAATTCCAAGAGCTTGATAGCATGTTCTAATCCTTAGAGAATGAACTAATGAATGTCAAAAGGCAATAATCTTTAATAGGCCTTATCAAGGTTCATATCAACCTCAATAGAATTTTTTTCAATCAAATAGGCCACCATACAAAGGGAACTACCAAGGCTAAGGCCAAGATCAAAACCAAAAACAAAGGAAGCATGGATATAATAGGCAAAGTAACTAAAATCCTAACATTGTAAGCTCTTCCAACACCTTGATCATAGTTCAAAATAATGTGGCTCAATAAGTTGAGAGTGACATGCCTTTGAATAAATCTTTTGGGCAATTATGCCAACCACTAATTTTACCAAAGCTTTCAATGATAAATGGAAACAAGCTACTAATTTTAGGTACAACCAAGCTCTTATGGCCCAAAACATAGAGATACCTATGATGACCAAGCTAGAGGAACCTCAAAAAGGTCAAAGCAATGAATAGGGATCAGGCTAGTTGGATGCTACAATGATGAATTGTGAACAATAAGAGTGTTATATACTCAATCAATAAGCTAACTCCAGCCATAGATACATTATAGTAGCTAAAAATACCCGATTCAAAATAAGGAACATATATGGTAACCAAGAACCAAGCAAGGAGCATCCTACCATTACTCTTTCAGTATCAAAGATAGTTAGACTTGCTACTATTCTAAAGGTTCTAATAGTTCCAAGGGGTCATAATCATGTAAATTTCATGGTCCCTTAGAACTCACAAGCTCAAGGTATAGTTTTAGCCTCTAAATGAAACCAAAGGTTTGTGGTTCACCCATCAATATTATGGAACAAATGAAAAGGTTCAATGTGAGTGTACTAATGTGGGATATGCTCTACATACCTGATTAGGTAGACATCCTACAAAAAGGACTATAAAATATAATTGTTGTATAAAATCCATGAAGTAGGGAAAATGTGGTCCTTACCAATTCATACAAAGGACCAAATGAAGGGCAATTATGTAAAGTAGTTAATCCTCCTCTCTTCTATATTTTAGTGATCATTAGAAACTCTTTAGTGCATATCTTCTTAGTAGATAGTGGGGCTAGTAGTACCTTGGTAATGCCAAAGTTCATAGATGATCAACTTGGTCTAAAATATGAGCCCTACTCCAAATAAACTTTATAACTAGATGGTTCTTCTACCAATCCATCTGATATAATTAGAGACCTCAACTTAACCCTACATGCTTGTCTTAGTATCTCAGTGGTTGACTATGTATTTATCCTTGATGTGCTTCCTCTATTTGCACTATGCCTATCCAGGGAGTTCACAATAAAGATTAGAGACTTATTGTAGTAGATTGGTCATATATGGTATTCAGAACAAGATATGGGGCCAAAGTCTCAATCAAATCTGAGCCCATTGCACATTTCCACATAGAACCCTATGGACCAGATAATATCAACATCAATTACACCATCATAGATAAGGATGAATTTGCGATGGGGTAGGAGCTGAACACTCATCCAAAATAGATACCAAACATGTTCTTGTATGAACTATGAAATGATGGCCAATTAGTGGACCCCTTGTAATGTGTTTAAGAAAGGAACTTGGGTGTCTACTATTTACATGAATAAATCTAGTCCATGCCATATCTCATGAAGCCTCAAGAAGATCCTAGTGGTCTATGGAAATTATTCTTTGATGGATCAAGGATTAATAATGGATTGGGTGTAGGTGTTATGTTATTATCCCTTTCAAATAACAAGTACTTCTCTTAATATAAGTTTTAATTTAGTTTCTCCTATAATGTAACAGAATATGAAGGTCTCATCCATGGCCTTCAATGGGCTAGTAAGAGAGGGATTAAGTAATTACAAGTATATGGGGATAGTGAATTGGTTGCACACCAAGTTATAAGCTAGAATGTCACTAAAAACCCCTTAATGAATTCCTAAAAACATATAGTATGAGACCTAATTGAGGATTTTTAGTCCTTCAACATCCAATCAGTGCCAAGGGGCCAAAATCAACATGTTGATAAACTAGCACCTATAAGGGCTCATTTTAATATCCATAATGAATTTAAAAGGGCCAAGGTGAAACCACATGTTAAATTGGTAATAAGACTATTAGTGCCAAATAATGAAGCTTATTTCATGTCTTTGAAAGTGATAAACATATTACATGTTTCTTTTATCAAGAAGTAGAGTTATCCTCGATCAACCAATCAATGTTGCAGCATCATTATGTGGAGTAAATTCTTTAATTAAAGTGCTAATCATGAAATATAATGAGAGAGGGGGGGTGAATCAATATATTATATATCTTTTATTTAATCTTATTTCTTTTGTTTAACCACTCAATCATACATTCAAGATATGTAATAAAACTAAAATAATAATTTGCACCACACAAGAGAGAGAGAGAAAGAGAGAGAGACCAAATTTTTACGTGGAAACCCAAAGTGGGAAAAACCATAGAGAACAATTTCAAGTATATAAATGAGCACCAACTCAAAATACAAAGTTTGCAAGCACCAACCTGTAGGATCACCAATCCCTTTTCTGAGCACCAACCCAAAAGAGCACCAACCCCTACAAAATTTGTGAGGACCAACCCATAGGAGTACCAACCACTCTTGTGTATAAAAGACAACTATTTCTTAATGTTGTTTACTCAACAAATGATATAACTCTACAATATCTCCTGCTTTTCTCTTTGTAAAAACAAATACAAACCATGTACTATCTTGCATATTGCAAATGGCTTCTCAAGCCTTTATTTATAGCTTTTCAAATGACCTTTGGCCTTCACCCTTTCTAACCCTTCAATCCTCATATAAAATGGTGCCAAACTTGCATGACCCTTTGTAATCTTGCATTTGAAAAGTCATATGGTGACCCTTCATAATAAAAAGTTTCCTTTCCTCTTTTGTATTTATCTTGGTGACTTTTCATATTCCTCAAAGTGTCCCTTCATGGAAAAATGTGCCATACCTCTTTTGTCTTCACATGGTGACTCTTAGAATTCCTCAAGGTGACTCTTCATGAGAAAATGCATCCCATTCCTCTATTGTCTTTTACCCTGTGACTCTTTGACTTTTCCATGGGCCCTCTTTTGACTTATATGCAACCAAAAATATATTCATTAATATTGAATAAATATTAACACACATTAGCCAAGATATGAATATTAAAAACACTATTAAATGCAATGGGGCCTTTATCACCAATAACGTTAGACCTTTGACATCAATGGCAATATTTCCAACAATCTCCCCCTTTGTCATGGATGGAAACCTCAAACTAAAACTACCACATCCTGAAACCTACACATACTACCATCTAAAAAACATACAATAACTCCCCCTTATTGTATCAACCTATATCTTTTCCTTGTACCTATTTATGCACCTTCTTTACTTATTATTCTCCCCCTTTGACATCAATGGCAAAGGGCATACTTGGAGCTAACACTTAACTTCCCCTCAACTAATGTTGAACCTCAATGGCAAGAAGTAAAAGAAATTACTCCCAACTTCTCTCATTGATACTCAAATGTGTCTTTTGGTAGTGCCTTTGTGAAAATATCTAAAATCTTCTCTTTAGTACTGATATATTCCATCTTAACCTATTGATCTAAAACTTTCTCTCTCAAGAAGTGATATCTAATGGGAATACATTTTATTCTTGAATACATCACTAGATTCTTCAAAATATTTATAGCACTTGGTGTTATCACAAAAAATAGAAATAGGTTCATCATACTTTACCTTGATATCTTCCAAAGTTTGCTTCATCCAAAGCACTTGAGTAAAACACAATACTGCTGCAATATACTCTTTTTCAACTGTAGAAAGTGATACTGAATTCTACTTCTTGCTTAGCCATGATCCTGAGCTATCACCAAGGAAGAAAGATTCTCCACTTGTACTCTTTCTATGATCTAAGAACCCTACCCAATATGAATCTGTATAAGCAACCAAAGTGAAATCTCCACCTATGGGATATCATAATCCATAATCCAATGTCCCCTTGATATATCTAAATATTCTCTTTACCAACTAAACATGACTATATTTTAGAGATGACTGATATCTTGCAACCATACCTACTACATGCATGATGTCTAGCCTTGATGCTATTAAATATAAAAGACTACCAATCATAGATATATATAAAGATTGATCTATAATAGGTGAATCTTCATCCTTGCTCACCTTATTTCCTATACACATAGGTGTGCCAACTGGTGCACAATCCTCAAAACCAAATTTCTTTAACATTTCCTTGGTATATTTAATTTGAGATATGAAAATTCCTTTATTTGATTGAAATATTTTCAATCCTAATAAAAATAATAATTCTCCAAGCATATACATCTCAAATTTTTTTTGCATTCTATTAGAAAATTATTTTGTCATCTTTTCAATATTTCCTCCAAAAATGATATTATCAATATATACCACAATAATCAATTGATTCTCACCTTCTATTTTGATGTAGAGATTACTATCAAAAAATCCTCTCTTGAAACCTTGATCTTGTAGGTACTTATCAAGTCTTGCATACCAAGCTATGGGAGCTTGTTTCAATCCATATAATTCTTTCCTCAATCTGCATACATAATTACTAATATTTGAGAGAGTAAATCCCTCAGGCTACTTAATGTAGACCTCTTCCTCCATATTCCTATTTAGGAAGGTAGATTTGACATCCATCTAAAACATTTTGAAATTTTTAAACACTACATATGCAAGAAACATTCTAGTAGCCTCTAACCTTGCCATTGGTGAAAAATTTTATTCAAAATCTATTCCCTCAATCTAAGCATATCCTTTACATATTAATCTTGCTTTATTTCTAGTCACTCCTTTATTTTCATTCCACTTTTTTCTATAAACCCATTTTGTTCCTATCACATTGTGATCTTTTGGTCTAGGCACTAATTCCCAAATATCATTATTTTCTGTTTGATTTAATTCTTCATCCATAGCCTTAACCCAATGCTTATCATGTCTAGCTTCTAAAAAATCTCTAGGCTGAATTTTGGATAGCAAAGAGAAATTAATTTGCTCAAATTCACTTACCATCATTATTCTAGTGCAAATTATTTCATTTATGTCCCTAATGATGTCACTTTCATTATTATTTCTCTGAACATATTTGGATGGATTTTTGGTGCCCTTTTTCTCCTTCTCCTCATCTTCATCTGATTCTTCAAAACCTTCCTCTTTAATGATTTCAGGAATGTCTACTAGATCATTGATTCTTTATGTTCCATCTTCTTCTATCCTGTCACTTGCAATTTCAATAATTTTCTTGGTTCTTTTGTTATAACATTTATAAGCTTTAATTTTTCAATAATAACCAAGAAATATACCTTCATCTTCTCTGGATTCAAACTTACCAAGTTTTTCATAATTCTCTTTATGAAGCATCTACTACCAAAAACTCTGAAATAATCAACTATTGTTGGTTTGTCTTTCCATATCTCATAAGGATTATTTCATTATTGACTCTCAATAATGCTCTATTCTATATATGCATTTTTGTAGCAACTAATTCTCTCCAATATTTGTCTACTATCTTGGATTCATTTAGCATTGTCCTCACCATCTCTTAAACTATTCTATTTTTCTGTTCAACTAATCCATTTTGCTATGGAGTTCTGGCTGCTAAATAATGTCTCTTTATTCTATAATCTTCACAAAAATCAATAAAATAATATAACATGAATTCTTCTCCTCAATGTGATCTTAGACACTTAATATTTAAATTGGTTTCATTCTCAACTATTGCTTTGAATGCTTTAAAACTGTCTAAAAACTTCTCATTTTTTCTTTAAAAACATTACCCAAGTCATACGTGAAAAATAATCAATAAGCAACATGAAATATTTATCACCTTGATTAATTTGATTTCTCATAGGTCCACATAGGTCAATGTGAACAAGCTCTAGCATCTGAGTGATCGAGTACTCTTTTGTTTTGAACTACCTTCTAGCCTGCTTCCCATGATGACAAGGTTCACAAAGTGTGTCAGATGGATTTGTAATCTTTGGAAGATTTCTAACTTCTTGCTTTTTATTTATGTTGAAAATATTTTCAAAATTTATGCTCCCCATTCTCCTATACCATAGCCAAATTTCTTCAATCTGACTCAAAAAACATCTTTGACCTTTGATGTCTGATAGCATATATAATTTATTACATGTTCTCTAAGCATTTATAACCAATACATCCGAATCTTTTCTTCTAATTTCAAAACCTTCTAAATAATAATTTAGTGTGTTCCCTTGATCACACATTTGACTTACACTCAAAATATTATTATTAAGACCTTTTACATATAAAATATTTTCAATTTTAGTTCTACCATTATCCAAACTTAGTGTACCTTTTCTAGCAATTCTAGTAGTAGTATTGTCTCCAAACTTCACTGTGCCACCATTGATCTTATTCAAGGTTATGAACTTGATCTTGTCTCTTGTCATTTTCCTTGAATATTCATTGTCAATGAACCATTGCTTTTCTTCATTTCTTGCATGCAAAGCTGTTTGCACCAACATAGATTTTTTAGGTTGTTTCTTTTGCCAAGAAGATATCTAAACTTTCTTCTTAATGAATGGAGCCTTGAAACTCTGGTCCTTCTTGACTAACTCAAACACACTTATACAGTACTAGGTTATGTATCCAAATTTGTTACACTTGTAACATATTATGGACTCTTCATGAAAGCCTGATAGAGGAGCAAAAGAGTTGTGGCTTTTGCTTGATTCTGCATGACTTTCCTTTTCTTTATTTCTAAAACTATTAGCTCTTTTTTGACATTCTAATTTATTATGACCATATCGATTAAAATTAAAATATTAACCATAAAAATAGGACCTATTTGTGTATCTTTGAGCTGATTTCCTTTTATAGCTCTATTCCATCTAGCCTTCTTTGTTTGAGATGTCCTTTGTATTCTTAACTTCTTCCCTTTTTATTTATTCTGTTGTAAGAGCTTCAGCATAGCTCTTTCCTTTCTCCTTGTCTATGAAAGTATTGACCTCCTCTTTCTCCTTTTTAAATCTAATACCTATCTTATTTGACATTAATTTTTGATTTTATAATATTTTATTCAATATATTAGTGTTATTCTTAAATTTTAAATCATTAGCTACTCTATCATTGATTACTTTATTTGTTTTATTAAGATCTATTTTTAAAGAAGAAATTTCAATAACATACCTTTCACATTATTTACTTACTATTTTCAACTGTGTTGTTAGATCTTCCTCATTCTTTTTGGCTTCTTTAAAGTGTGGTTTTATATATTCAATTATTTCCTTTGACTTCTTTTCATTTTTCTTGATCTGGAGCTTTAATCTTCGATTCTTATTTTCAAGAGATTTTAACTCTTCTAAGTCACAAATGAGTTATCCTTATAGATTCACTTCAACTTCATCCTATTCTTCTTCTTGATCATCTATACTTTTGCTTGCAAAGGCATCTTCATGTTTGGCCATTAATAGAATCTCTTCTTCTTCTCAGTCACTAACTCTACTATCTTTGGTTGAGCTAGGATCTCTAGAATACAAACTCTTCTTTTTGAATCCCTTCTTGAATTTTCCTTTGAAATTCTTCTTGTATATATACTTTCCTTATTCATTTTCATCATTACCCTTATTTGGGAATTTAGCTACAAAATGTCCAATCTTTCCATAATTAAAACATTTAAAAGGTAATTTTCATTGATATTTACCTATGCCCTTTTTTGGTTTGTGAATGAATAGAGCTCCATTTTCATCTTCATCATCAGTAGAATTATCACTTGATTCTTGAATTTTAGCCTTCTCTTTCTTTGATGTCTTGAAAGCCACTTCTCTCTTTTAAGGTTTATCTTGTTTAGTATGCATCTCATATGCCATAAGAAAACCATGAAGCTCATCCATCTTTAGCTTGGCTAAATTCTTCATCTCTTCAATTTCTAAAAATTTTGCATCATATCTCAATGGTAGAGATCTCAAAACCTTTTGAACCACAGTTGACTCTTATAAATTTTTTCCAAGACCTTGAATCTGATTGACTATTTTATTAGCCCACAAGAGATAACTTACTGTATTTTCTTCTTCTTCCATCTTCAAACTCTCAAACTATCTTCTGAAAGTTTGAAGCTTAGCTTACTAAACCTTTCCATCACCTTTGTAAATATTCTCAAGTTTTACCCAAGTTTCATGAGAAGACTTACATTGCATAACTTTAACAAATTGTGATTCACATAAATCACGTAAAATGACATTTAAAGATTTAGCATTATTTTCACTTACCTTCTTTTCTACTAGAGTAGTTACAAGTGTATGTGGCTCTTCATAATATTCCATCATTACTTTCCAAATGCTGAATCCAAGGGCCATTAAATAATTCTTCATTATTATGCTCCAAAAAACATAACTCATTCCATCAAACAAAGGTGCCTTGTTTGTATAAAATCTCCATCCATCATGCTTTCTTGATCTTCCTTCAAGGTATAAAACTTTTTCAAAAGGAACCTACTCTGATACCAATTGTTAAGCATGAAATATACTGAGAGGGGGGGGTGAATCAGTATATTATATATCTTTTATTTAATCTTATTTATTTTCTTTAACCACTCAATCATATATTCAAGATATGCAATAAAACTAAAATAATAATTTTCACCACACAAGAGAGAGAGAGAGAGAGAGACTATATTTTTATGTGGAAACTCAAAGTGGGAAAACCCATTGAGAACAATCTCAAGTATATGAATGAGCACCAACTTGTAGGAGCAATAAACCCTTTGTCTAGCACCAACATAGCAACTATTTGTGAGCACCAACCCACAAGAGCACCAAACCATTACAAAATTCATGAACACCAACCCCTCTTGTGTATAAAACACAACTATCTCTCAATGTTGCTTACTCAACAAATGATATAACTCTATAACATCTCTTGTTTTTCTCTCTTCAAAAAAAATACAAACCATGCACTCTCTTACATATTACAAATGGCTTATCAAGCCTTTATTTATAGCTTTTCAAATGACCTTTGGCCTTCACCCTTTATGATCCTTCAATCTCCATGGAAAATGGTACCAAACTTGCATGACCCTTTATATCCTTGCATTTAAAAATTCATATGGTGACCTTTCATAAGCAAAAGCATCCTTTCCTCTTTTGTCTTTATCTTGGTCACTTTTCATATCCCTCAAAATGTCCCTTCATGGAAAAATGTGTCATACATATTTTGTCTTCACATGGTGACTCTTAGAATTCCTCAAGGTGACTCTTCATGAGAAAATACATCCCATTCCTCTTTCATCGTTATCCTGTGACTCTTTGACTTCTTCATGGGCCCTCTTTTGACTTATATGCAACCAAAAATATATTCATTAATATTAAATAAATATTAGCACACATTAGCCAAGATATGAATATTAAAAACACCATTAAATGCAATGGGGCCTTTATCACCAATAATGCTAGATCTTTGAAATCAATGACAACATTTCCAACATTAAGTCCAATAAGCTTCCTAAAGGGTTAGTCACCCTAGAAGGTCTCTTTCATGAATGGGACCATATGAGGAAGGATAAATCAATGATGTCAACTAATGAAGATAACTATGAGAGAGTTCTTATCTTTTAATATAAGCTCTTCAATAATGGAAAGGTAAGCACTAAAGCTAAAAGGTGTGGTTTCATAAAGATCTGTAAAGAATATGCATACATATTTGCTTTTTTAATATAGTGATCTAAGGGGTCTTTTTCCTAAATTATCCAAATACACTATATAACTAGAGGCTAATACCAAGCCTATTAGGTAGAAATAGAGGCCCATAAACCCCCAAATTAAATATCTCATGAGGAAGGAATTGAACAAGTTGGTTGAATCTAAGATCATCTTTATAATTAAGCACTCCTCATGGATAGCTAATATATTACCTATTAAAAAAAGAATGGGGAAATTAGGATGTGTGTTGATTTTAGGGATCTAAATAGGGTCTCTTTGAAGGATCACTACTCCTTGCCATACATGGAACAACTCCTTCAAATAGTTACTGGTTTAGAGTGCTTCTCTCTCTTGGATGAGTTTTACGGCTATAACCAAGTGATAATGAGAGAGGAGGACTAGTAAAAGACTACCTTAACTACCAAGTGGGGCACATTTTCTTACCAAAATATTCCTTTTGAATTATCCAATGATGGAGTAACATTTCAAATAGCAATTGACATGGCCTTCCAAAGGATGCTAAATAAAATGGTACTAGTTTACTTGGATGACATCATAGTCTTCTCCAAGAAAGCTAGTGAGCACATGTACCATCTGAGGCTGATATTCTAGAGATTCAAAGGGTATTTGATCTCTTTAAATCCTAATAAATATGTGTTTATCATTCACGAAAGCAAACTCTTGGGTCATATTATTTAAAAATAAGAACTATCCATTGACCCTGATAGAGTAAGTGATATCTTATCCTTGTCCTTACCAAATCATAATAAGGTGATCCAGAGATTCCTTGGGAAGATTAACTTTGTGAGGAGGTTCATCCCTAGTTTTTCAAACCTAGTCAAACCTATCACCACCATGATAAAGAAGATCTAAGTGTTTCCTTGGTCAAATGAAGTCAAGGTAGCTTTTGAGGCCATTAAGTATGACATTGCCCAAGCACCCTCTCTCATAAACCCTAACTTCTCCAAAGACTTCATATTGTACACCTTTTCCAATATTGACAGTATATGATGTATGTTGATGTAGAAGAATGGTAAAGGAATGGAGAGACCAATTACCTTTTTTAGTCAAAGGTTAGAAGGATATGAGGTGAGGCACAATTTAATTGAGAAACAAGTCCTTTTAACCTTGATAAGCCTCAAAAATTTCATACCCATGATCTCCAATAGAAAGATCCATCTTATGGTGTCTCATCGTAGAGTTAGGTAATTCCTCCTTAACAAGGACTTAAATGAGAAGAGAATAGGCTAGATCACCCAAAGTCATATAATATGATGTGGAGATCAAAGTCACCAAAATGGTTAGAGGTAAGGGATTATGTGAGCACATGGTGAATTATATCCAAGAGGATAAGGAAGTTATTTTGGTGACCCAAGAAAATTCACAAGAAGGTGCACCTCCACTTCAAAAGAGCTATCTTTAAGACATGACTCATTTCTTGACAATAGGATAATGCCCCCAAGGTTTGGATAGAGCTAAAAGAAGGTGTTTTAGGATTTAATTTATACCTTATGCATTAGTTGATGGTGTTATTTTTATAATAGACCTCAATGGGGTACTCTTTAGGTGCATAGATGATAATCAAGTGACTGAGCTCTTGGAGCAATTCCATGATGGGCCTATAGGTGGCCATTTTGTACCTAAAACCATAGTAGAAAAGGTAATGAGGGATAGTTATTATTGGGCCAATATTTTTAAGGATGCCTATGCATGGGTTATAAAATTCTAGAAGTGTGCTCTCTTTATAGGAAATCAAAAGTTAGCATCCCTTCCACTCGTTCCAATTAAGGTGGAGCAACTTTTCATGTAATGGGAGTTATAATTCATAAGGATGATCAATACACCATGAAGTTTAGGGAATAAATGAGTGATCATTATAAATGACTAATTAACTAGGTGGGTGAAATCCATTACTTTGAAGGAGGCTAATGAGGGTGTAGTTTTGGATTTCTATGATAGAATTTTAACCAAGTTTGGTGTTCCAGCCACTATAGTTTTAGACAATGCCTTAGAATTCCTTGTTATAAAGACAAGTGAATGGGATCTTAAACTAGGAATCTAACTCAACACCTCTTCCAACTACTATCCTCAAGGAAAGGGATAGGTAGATTCCATAAACAATAATTTGCTAAGGATCATCAGGAGGACCATGAAAGAGAATTAGAGAATCTGGCACACCAAGTTAAGGACAACCTTATGGGATAACAAAGTTATTCCTAAATCTATCATTGGTGATTCTCCATATTTCCTTATGTATTAAAGGGAAGTAAAGTTTTCCAATTCTCTTAATATTCCTACATTAGAGCTATCCCATTAGCTTGAGTTGATAGAAGATGAACCCATGACTGTGAGGATGATAAAGCTCATGGAACTAGAGGAAACCAAGGACCTTGTCATGAAAACTTTGGATTCACATCAAGATTAGGTCAAAACATCATTTTACAAGAGAACTACACCAACTAGATTAAAGTAAGGGGACCTAATCCTCAAATGAGACTCAAATTAGGCCAAACTAAGTAGCCATACCAAGTTTGATATCTTATGGAGTGGTCCTTATTTGATCCATGGATGTAGAGAACATAATGAATTTTATCTTATCTAACTAGATGGAGAGGTATTACCTATCCCATTTAATGACATTCATTTCAATCCTTGTTATTAGAATCATTTCATTTATTTTAACATATTGTATATATTAGAGTGGCTTTTATGCTTTCCTCTAAGTGCCTTGTGCATATTTATTTTATATTATGTGTTTCATTTTCAATAAGTGCCTTGGGCACTTCATTGATATTATTCTCTTTTTTTATTTTTATTTCAAAATGAGGTTTTAGATATGGATAGCTCTAGATTATATTCATGATCATTTGAGAGAAGACTTGGGACTCCATACACCCAATAAACCAAACAAGGTAAAATAGACTGGGTTTTCAAGCACAACATACATGCTTCCCTATGAATCATCAAATATGTTGGCCATTTTTGGCCTACATACCAATATTTTACCTATATGAATCAAGTTACTAATGGATGGGTATATGAACATATGTTATGGATCTAATATTAGGATAAAATATCTCATACAACCTATAAAATGTTTGAAACACTTTAAGTTAACTTAAAGTGTAGTTTGTCAAATTTTGATAAAGTAGGTCTCTATGGTGGTCATAAAATTTAAGAACATGAAGAAAAATTTTCACAAGCCTCAAGGGTCCATTAAAAATTTGGATATTCAATCAAATGATCAAGCATAATTCTAAATAAGTTAGACCATCATCAAGATGTCACAAAAAAATAGAGTAGACTAGTTCACTTGTGAATTTTAAAAAACTACTCAAGAAGCATTATAAGACAAAATATTGTAGTGTCATAGAGTTCTTCATACCAGGAACATGATTTGAAAATTTCATGCCCACACAAGCTTTCTATCCCAAGATCTAAGTTTTTAAAGATAGGCTTATAGAATGAGACATTCACGTAAATGTCAAGTTTGAGCTTTGCCAAATGATTTTTTGGATTCAAAATTTCATAAAAGGTTTTAAATTTGATTAATATATAATATTTTTCATGAGATCACATACTAACAAGAAATATCTAATAATTTACATTGGAGTCGAATGAGTCAAAATGTCCCTAGGTTAAATCCCTTTAAAGAGCTATAAGTTGGACAAGATCTAACATTATGGATCAACCAAACAAAGATCCAATAGTGTGAGGTGATTAACAATATGTATGGGTCTAATATAGATCAATGATCAATGCTCAATCATAATAATATCCAACAATGCATAGGAACTGGAAGGAATGTGGGCCTAGGATTATCTAAGGCTCATGTTGCTTCACACATTATGAACCAATAGTGTGTGTGAAAGTCAACATGTCAAAGGATATTCATGGCAAGAAATCAATGGACCATGTTCAAACATTCCAAGGACATTAATGGTGTATAGGAGGTCAAAAATTCAAGATCTGATAATAATGATCTACAAAACCAATGGAAGTAAAGATGGGTTGGATAAATTTGATTGGCTTGAGCAATATCCAATGGAAAAAGTTAAATTAGGAGTCCAATTGAGAACCAATTTTTGAAGAAATCAAACAAGGTCTTGGAGAGTGATATTATCATCATTAAAGTTTTTTTTAGAACCATTAAAAGTACAAAACCATGTAGTCAAGTACAAATAACATAAAAGTAGTACCATTGAATCTAAATATAAACCTCTGGTTCTAAGGTTTTTGACATATGGAGTTCATTCTATGACTATGTTTGCCATTCTTTAAAGGATATATATGATGAAGTATTCATTTTATATAAATGTTCAAAGGAAAAATAGGCCTTATAGACCTAATATGGATTAATATCAAATATATACAATATATATATATATATATATATATATATATATATATATATATATATATATATATATATATATATATATATATATATATATATATATATATCTGCATTGACATATGTGGTTATAGGAAATACCAATAAAGGAGATTGGTTTTATGCCTATAGAAAATATCTAGTCCAAATTTAATCAAGGGTAGATATATGTGATTATGAAGAAGCTCCTCATCTTTCAACATGGACATATTTTTGACAAATAAATACCTAAATACACAAATCCATGATTCTATCAGATCCATGAGCATGAAAGTTTTATCTTTGGTGGGAGATGGCATGAAGGATCAAAGAAAAGGATCTAGTGGTTGGGACTTGCATCTAAGAGCATTCAAAGCATATTCAAAACCTTTTGGGAATTTCCCATTCAGTAAGTTATTATCAATGTCCTAATTGATCAAAAATGTTGCAAGGCATTCATTAGATTAAAAATGTGGTATAATAAATTTAATTAATCACCCAAGATGGTGTGTTCTTATATCCTAGTCCCATTCCCATTAGGGGCTTCTTAGCTCTTATAATTTTTTTTTATTTTTTGAGACAAGAATACTAATTAAAACTCTTGAAAATGTGTGATCATTTTATATGGTTAAACCATTTCAAAATATTATAATAACTTCCTTTTGAAGTAATAGAATCAATTCTTTGTTTGTCTCTTGTCTTCAATCGGTACTTAGTATGCTTTTGTATGGTGAATTTGTGAATCTTCCTAGTTTATTATCCTTCTACTTGCGTCTTTGAAGGTGTTTTCAAGATAAATTTCAGGTATAGATTAGTGTTATACTTGGGACCTCTTCTATGAAGTATTTATGCAACTAGTGAGATTGTGAGGTTGTGTGATCTATAGTTGTTTTATGGTAATCTATTTTGAGTTCAAGCTTGTATGAGTATCCATTTTAACTTATGTGCATCACATCTTAGCCTTATTAGGATCCATTAAACCCTTTCTAACACTTTTCTTAGTTATTTGCATTATTTTAGGTGAGCATCAAGAGGAATTCATCCTTCTCTAGAGGTCCAACCCCATTATAGGTGACCCATAGCCTAGGGTTGTTCCCATTGTGTAGCTCAATTGGAGGGAGCCTAAATAACTCTATCCAAGGGTAAAAATTGAGCCTATAATAATATTAGTAAGGAAATTTATGGATAAATAGAAGGGGAGGATTTTTAGCAGAAGGCACAACATTAGTAGAGGAAATTTAATAAGAACATGGTTTTAAAGGAGAAGCAAAGGATTGTGGAATGTATGGGTAAATTTTTGCAAGGTTATTCTTGACCTCTATTTTTTATGTTAAAAGAAAGTAATAAATTATTTTGATTTGGGTTTAAAATGTTTATGGGATTTTCTATTATGATTTAAAAAGGAAATCTTATTATGAAAAATAAAGAAAAACTAGAAAACCCTAGTTGTGTAAATGAGCCTAGATTAGAAAATAGACATTGGGATTGTTTTTTTGGTCCTTAATGTTTATGTATATGGTGGAACACTAATAATATGTATTATGTTTTAATTTTTGAAATGGATTTTTGGGATAATTTGATATCTCATTTTATGAGTTGGTTGTGGTTTCTTGTTCACCATAAAATTTATATTTTAACCTCTCATTATGGGTTTGAGGGTGAAGGTTATCCCTCACCCATAAGGCCATATTAGATAAATCTCAATATATGTTATGAATTTAGATAATAACCATATTTAAGTGGGTTAAATGTGTTACCAAGATTCATTTTGAATAAACACAAGTCTATTTTTTAGACCTGTAGGTGATGGTAACATCCACCTACATGCCTAAAAATGGCCAAACCTACCTTATAAAATAAGTTAAAACCTATAGTCTATTTTAATATACCTAAAAAGTTATGAAATTCTTGTCAATACCAAATAATTTAAATATACCTAAAAAGTTATGAAATTCTTGTCAATACCAAATAATTTAAATAGAAATTGTAATGTGTATTTGAATATCCATTTTTATATGCTTTAAAGTTGCAACATGAGGTTGTGAGTAAGAAAATTCCTTGGTGGTTTAACACAAAAATTTTGATAGCTAAATTATTATTTGATAATATATTTTTTTAAATAAAGAATTTGATTCGAATATATGGATAGTATGATATTTTATTGATTGTTTCAAATGAGATATAAGACCCAAATTTGTGTTATCAAGGGTATATGCTTGACTGGTTATGATGGATATTGATTGTGATTAGCTTTAGGTGAAAGATAAATAATTATTACAATTGGTATACAGTATTTTTGTATTATTATATTTTAAATATGTTTATTTTAGTTGTGATGGGATGATTTTAATCGACTAGGGCATTTATTTTGGATCTTTAGTGTTTTTTTTTTTTTTTAGTCTTAGATACTAAATCAAGGAATGACCTCTATATGGCTTAGAGAGTCTTGAGTGATGTTGGAATAAGATCTAGTTTGGAGGAAACTTGGAGACTATGCCCTTATCTATGATGTTATATTTGTGTGATTTTTATTAGATAAATAGTACTAGTATTATTCAATTAGATCTTATGGTATTTTAAACACATTAATTTCTAGCCTATTTATAGTATAATAGTATAAACTTGTAGAGTGCATACTCCTTTTTGAATTAAAATTACATGAAGGACATAGAAGTTTTAGTGGGTTATCTTTTAGGGGTCATTTAGGATTCTGAGTAGAACAACAAAATGTAAATATTTTAATTCATTTTGTTTGATATTATTTTGTTTTTAGTATTATAAACATTGAACCCTTATATAAGTAAATATATACATCTTAAAATTACTACTTGGTGTATAATTGTAATTATCATTGTATGTATTATATTAAAAGTATTCTTAGGTAGATTTTTATGCCTCAATGTATGAGTTTTGTAAAATATGATTTGATAATTACGTGGCATAAGTTTGTAATTCCTTAAAGGGTTGTTTATTTATAATTGTAATACTCATATTAAAATTATTATGATGTTGAAATTTTTTGATGACCTACAAGAAGTATGTTATATTTATATAGAATATTTGGGATGTATTCCATGTATAGTTAATTTTTGTTTAGTTTATTCATGGGTCATCTCTCACACTAAGGGATAAGGAGTATAAAAGTTAGGAATCCTTTACATATTATTACTCATTATAGGTTAATGCATAGGATGATGTATTTAGTAAAAAGTATTGTGTTGTGAACTAAGACTTAGCTTCACTCAAAGTCTAAATAAATAATGAAAATTTTGGCCAAAGTAATTTTATAGTTTTATACATTCTCTATCCATTGTGTATTCTAGTTTACATGCATGTATGATGTCATATTATATAAAGGACTTATTTCATAGTTGATATGACTATTGCATGTGATAGTGATTGTAAAATAAACTATTATATATTATTTTTTGATGTTCACATAATCATTATCTACCAATTATTTAAGATAAGGGCCACTCATAGTGGGGAGGTGTGTGGGGGACCATCAGTCTATGGCTGGAGTAAAAGTGCCGAGATGATGCTTTCTTTATCAATAGTTAAATAAAGATATTTGAAAAAATATACTCATGATTTTTATTTTTTTTTGATGATATGTTCTATTAAATATCTATTGTATTATTACATTTGTGTAAATTAACACTATTTTATGAATTGGCAAAAGCAAGAGTGGATTCAACTTACTGAACATTCATTATAAATTAGTTAGAATCATAATAATGGTTGTATTTATTACTTATGGATGTCACATTGTAAATTATTGTATTTTTAGGTTTAAATATTATTATTTTGTACTATTAAAATAACATTTATGTGCTATTATATAATCTTATTGTATTTTCTTCTTTATGAATAATTAATGCTTAACTAGTGTAACGTTGTAAATGATGTGATAGTTATTCATGGGTATCTCAAATTATAACTAGTAGGGGTGTTGGTTTTAAATGGATGTATATAAAAAAGGAATATGTCTTGGTATAAGTTATAGTTTTCTTAAATAGTTAAGTGATTTGATTTAATAACAATTGATTATTAATGTTTTTTTTTTTTTAAATTGTGTAGTTTATTAGTAAACCTAGTGGGCTTTTAACATTTTTAAATGTCTATTATTTTTTAATGTATTTATATTTTTGAATATTTTAAATTTAATCACACATTTATAATCAATAAATGTTAAGAAGAAATTCTTAAAAAATAAAATAATAAAATGGATCTGAATAATCCATAGCATATGTCAACACACAATGTGTAATAATTATGATAGAAAGTAGGTCTTGAGGAAGTGAATACAGAAACTATTCCTCCAATGTATATGTGACTCAAAAAATCATGCCTAAAAAGAGCATGTCAATATAGGGATACACATGCTCCCACTAGAAATAATCAATGTGTATGAAACTTCATAAATACATGTATGTATAAAATATGTGTGATCATGTAAGCTCAATGTATTCAATGAAAAAATAAATCATATATATTTAATATGTAGGGTTAATAAATTAATATGAAACATTTAGGTGTGGCATGATTTAAGGAATTTGAAATAAAATAAAATTAGTGTCAATGATGTATCATTGAAAGATAACTAGTCTAGATTTATAGATGAGGATTAAAAAGTAAAGGCAAGGGAAATTTAAAATTTCATAACCAAAGAAAATACAAGAAATATAATAATTATCAATTCAATAGCATATGCACACATGTATGTCAATATATAATAGAGGGAACAACAATTCAACTCTAGATAATTTGAACAAGAAAGAAAATAATAAGAAACTATGTGCATTAGATTGTGTTTGAGATAACTAATGATCCAACGAATGGAATAATATATTTAGTCATTTTATCACATATATGGTAATCATTAATCGTATGTCCATATTCATCTTATAATTTATACATGTTACTACAATTTATATCATATTATTTATCTATAGTAGCATATATATAATCAAACACACCATATTTTGAAACTAATTTATTATATTTCATTTATTATTTAATCTATTAATCATCATTATTATCATGCACCTCATTTGTGTTCATATGTTGAAAATAATTAGATATAATTGCTTAAGCACTAGTTGAAGAAATGGCTTCCACTTACTTTACTTGATTGAGAGATGTTCCATTTCTTGAAATGGAAATAATCTTGTCTTGGATCTCAAATATAATATGATCATTATTCTTATCAATTGTTTCATTAATTTATATTATCCATAATTTTCCTAGTATATCATTATATTGGGTCAAAGTAACACAACCTGTGATCAATAGCTATGGGACACTCAATGGATCCTATAGTGATTAGTGCATATAAAGTAGTATTATTCAATTATTTAACATAATATCCAAGATATTTGAGAATATTCACACTACATACATAAATTTAAAAATATTTTTCAACCATGACATTGGTGCATTGCTTTTAATGTATGTGGGGGCTAATGATCAAAGGTTTTATGAATGACGAATAGTTTTTGGTTGCCATATTAGCAATCAAATTTGTATCATTAGTATTAATAGGTACATGTTGTGTATTTAATTCCTTATTAGTCATATATTTCTTAGGAAAACATTCATTAGGTAACTCATTTTTTGGTAATTGAGGAGATGGAATTAAAATTTTAGTGGGTTGCTCAATATTCAAAGGTGTGTTTGAGTTTGGTGGTGCTTAAATTGATCTATCCAATGTAAAGTCACTATTATGAATAATATATTTTATTATATTTCAAGTTATGAAACCTATTTTTGGTATGTTTGTGAAATTTATGATAATCATAATGGTATTTGTATCTTTACACAAGATGTGTAGGAGGTAATCAGAATAATTTGTCTTAAGATATGTTTATGATAGTTTTACTTTTAGAAGTGTTAAAATTATTCTAATTTATTTATTCATTTGTCATATATGATATTTTATTAACCATGTTAAAGATGAAATATTTTTAGAGTCATCTATTTTAAATTTGGAGTTACATATGCATTTTTTATTATCATGCTCAAGATTTTGGGCATGTTCGATTTTATCTTTAAGTGACTACACTTATAGAGATAAATTTTGGATTTATTTTTTCAAATTATCAATGGAATGTATCATATTAATAATTTTTTGTATAAATGGTGGCACTCTTAATTGGTTAATTCAAGGTTTAATTCTTATCTTGGATGGCTACACTAAGCACATTACTTCTCATGGTTTGGGATGATTTATCTTTATAATCCAAAACCCTAGACATTTTAGATTTATTATTCATGAAAAATACTATAGGATTATGTACTCTACTTTTTTTTTGTGTGATAAAATTAACCTTTGTATCTAATATAAGCCTTGATAAAATAATAGGGGAGGCATGGTAGTTATCACTACATTGATGTATATGGGGAGGGGGAATGAAGGAATCACAAATGCACTTTCTCATGGATTAGTAACTAGGAGAATTCAAAATTAAAATTCATTAAATATGTGTTACTAAGGAAATCTAAGAGTTAATAATCAGTAATATAATTCTTAGTTTAATTTTAAATAAATTTACTCATTTCATTACATGATTTTTAAACATATTATAAATTTTAATAAATAAACATGTAATTTTGATCATCGTAGATTGGATCAAAAAATATAAACTATTAGAATTTATTACTATCACATAATTCCCATAAAAAATAAAATGCTAAGGGTGTAAGTATTCAAAATCTGAATTTGCCAAGGTCCATATAAAAACTGACAACACCAGGAACCTTATGGTGAATTTTGAGAAATAAAAATATGTTTTTGATAAATATGAATACATAGATGAGTTTTATAATTTGATTTATTTTTAAATAGACATTCATTTTTCCCATTAGACCAATTGATTAAAAATAGAGAAAACCTAATTCTAAAAATTGAGTTGTGAACTTTAGGGAACAAAAAAAGGTTTTTTATCCAACCAGTATAGAAAATAAAATCCTCCAAATGTTTAAAAAATAGATTCAATTTTTATTAGATATAATTTAAAAATCATGAGGATAATTACCAACCCTAATAGATAAAATATCCTTATAAGATAAACTCTCATTATAGAAAAAAATTTAATATGATAATAAGAATGAAACATTAGGGTAAATGAGAAGAAAATAGATTTTCACATGTAGAATACCTTGATTTGGCACAATACTTATTTCAGAATTATTTTAGGAAAATTTGCATGTATAGATCTCAAATAATGAACTAAGTAACTAGTGGCATATTTCTCTTGATATTTAGATTTTATTCATGATTATATTTGGTTGTGTGTCATCTTTATCCTATCATTTCCATATTTACATGCCATATTATAGATATATTTGGTCCTGCATTTCACCCTAGATTATTTGAAGATTTAGGTCAGTTCTAACATTTACAGTCAATATTAACTATCAGTATTGACCAAAAATAGTGAGACTAACCCAAGTCCTATTTTAATTACATTTGGGCATGTTTCACTTTGCATCTATTTTTTGGGCATGTTTCAATTTCTATTGGTCATATTTTTTCACCACTTGGTCATTAATTCAAATTTAGACACTCTTATATATACAAAGCTACATTAAGGTATTTTTAGATAATTACATTTCATTATCAAGATGGATGAAATATTACATATTACACCTAAATAATTATTAAAGTTCAATCTAAAGTTTAACAGGGTTTATTCATAGTTTCATATTTGTATCAAAAGAAAAATAGGATAAAGATCATATAGGGTTGCATAAGCACATACACACATACACATTAATGGGAGTAATACATTTCATTTTAATTCCTCTTTTGAGTATTCAAAATATATTACAATGATTAGTCTATAAATGAGGATTAATTAAGGTCAGTGTAACTCATCCTTTATACCTAATATCCCCTCAGCATTTGATATTATATTGCTTATGTAAAACTAGGGTTTCAAAATATATGCACACATTCATAATTATGAAAATGAATAAATATAAAATGATACATTATAGACATAGGATCATTGTCATAAAATAAAATAATCAATCACTATGTGTATGGTAAGTTCTTACCACTACTAGTCATTATCGATTATCAATATTTTTGTAATCCATAAGAACTAACCAAAAGAAAATAGGTAGGGTTGGATCACACATAAACAAATTTCATATCCCAAAGATGAAAACTTGAAATAATCATACTCTAGATCTGCATGACAAACAAGATAAGATCATTATTTCCCCTTTTGTATATTCATTACTATATTTAATCTATATATTTGTATATGTTGTGAAAACCAAAATTAAGTCATTATTATAAATCATTTCCATCTTATTGGGGTTTCATTATTCCAAATTGAGGTAAACATATTAATTAACCTAAATAATTGTCAAACCATTCTTCTTAGGTTTCATATTTTTTGTCCTAGGGTTTCAAGTTTCATTTTTGATCTCCTTACACAAACGAATATTTCTCAAATTTTTTATCCTAGGGTCTCATTGATCTAATTTTTTATTACCATACACAAAATATATTTTCACCTTTTGCCTTAATATACCCATGCTTGTATACTTATTTGGATTAATCCTTACATATATTTCAATAGCTTGTGTAAGACCAAATAAATTATATATAGATAATTAATTAGAAACCTCTAATTACTCTCATCATGTGGACTTCTTATTATATATAAAATACATATTCATCTATATTATAATGAATAGAAAATTATCCAAAGATGTGTAATTAATAATTAAAATTATGTATTTGAAGAATACAATAGTGAAGGAATGGATTATGATGATGAATATTAAGAGGATTGGTATGATAGTGAAGACTATAGTGAATAAGAAAATATATCCATTAATGATGAAATAGAAGAATATCCTTATCCTACTTCCTATTTTCATTTTTATTCAAATTATATAATATAATAATGTGACAAAGATGATAATGAACACATGCATGTTCCTAGCATATCATATGAGTTAAAAATTGAAAATTCACTCTTTAATACTCCTTATTTACCTCTTAAATTTGTCACACCGTTTCATATCTTTAACCATTATAAAATAAAAAATCATAAGATTTGCATATAAATGGTAAAATAATGTGAAGAATGTGACATTTTTTTCTCTCTATAAATTGAAAAAAATATGAAGAATGTGACATTAGTTTTCTCTCTATAAATGGAAAAAGAATGTGAATAATGTGAAATTCCTTCTATCTCTGGAAATTTCAAAAGAATGTGAAATTCATTCTCTCTTTGTAGAAATGTCAAACAAATGTATAGAAAATGAAATTACTTCTCTCTATTTATAAATGTAAAAAATAAATTTAAATCCCCTCTATCTATCTAGAATTATGAAATGATAAAAAAACATGTGAGAATTATTTTGACATACAATGTCAAAATATCTCTCTAAATGAGGATTTTATTAGAACTAAATGTGATGAAAATTCCATAATATGTAATGAAATAAAATGTAAATATATGGAATATGATGTTACATATGAATGTGATGTGTCTTGTCATCCCATGCCTAGAGCTATTTCACCCCTTTATAATAATGTACCTATGGAAACTTACAATAATAATATTTAAACATTGAATTAAACTCTTAATGATATTAAAATGAATTACTAATAATTAATCTCCTTTATACATGTTTTGGGTGCCTTTCTAAACAAAATACATCACCAAACCCTAGTTTTGCATAATTAATTCAATATCAAAAAATGCACTACATTCTCAATGCTTTGAATAGTGCTGAAACTTAAATGTAGTTTTCTTATTATGTGTATGTGTGTAATTATCTATGTAATATTATATGTTATTTATCTAATATTTCCTTTGGTAAATGCATGTAGATAGTAATTTACCCATGTATAGTTAATATTTAGCTCTAATGATTCTTTAGTTGTAATAAGTAATCTTTTTTAGCTCTTTATAATACAATGTGCTTGTCCTAAAATACCTTATAGTAGCTTTGTATATATAAGAGTATTTATCTTTGAATTAAATACATAGTGGAAATAAATCCAACCAAAATAAGTTGAAACATGCCTAAAATAAATTAAAATGAGACTTGGGTCAGATTACCAACAATTGATATTGATTATATGTAGGAACTGTCATGTGGCTTAAAAGTCTCTAAAGTGACAAGGAGGTTATAGACATTTGTAATATGGAAAGTTTAAAGTTGGAAATGATGGGATAAGGATGTCACACAACCAAATTAAATAAGTAAAATAATCCAAATATCAATAAAAATGTGACACTAAGTACTTAGTTCTTGGTTTGAGATCTACACATGCAAATTTCCCTAAAATCATAAAGAAAAAATATTTTGACCAATTTGGATATCTACATTTTCCCCCATTTAATTTATAGTTGTAATGGAGCTAGAAATATTGGATAAAAGTGAAAATAGAATGCAAACTTATGTTGGTGATTGTGAATCTAGACTTTTTTTGTTCCAATGATGTTCAAGTATTCTTGTAAGAGATGATGTATGAGATCTGCTAAATGTATGCTTAGATAAAGAAAATATAGTTTTAATTAAAAAAAATTATTCAAATAAAAAATACACATGTATGTATGTTATATGGTGTCACTCATGGATTGTGATATTTTCCTGAAGATTGGAGATGTCAATATTCAATAGTTTGACCCAGTAATTGCAAAGAAGAAAATGAAGATTTTAGTCTTGTTCACTTCTTAGCCAAGGAAATGGACAAGATTAAAATTGGTTTTTTAATAACAATTTTGATATTAAATGAAAGTGCTACACTAGGTTAATGAGTGGTGTGTTAAGCATTGTTTAACCTTAACACATCACCAAAAATGAATCAACCACTTTAGATGGCTTATATATTCAATTGTATAGTTTTGCTCAAGTTATCTAAATTTCACTTCATGTAAATAAAAATCATTATTGAAAGGGAATGAACAATGTTTGTGCCCCCATCATGAAAGTAGCTTTAGTTTTTTAGTTTCACTCAATGTAGAATATAACTCATGATCAAAAGAGAATGAATAAAGTTCATTCCCCAATTATGACTATAGATATAATAAGTATAAATTGGAATGAAATCCATTTCCCATTAAAATATAAATTTTATTATTGTGTATGATAATTTCATCGTCAAAAGATAACAGATAATGTCCATGTCCCCATCATGATCATAGAGCTAGTAAATGTGAAGTGAAATGATAACCAATTGTCATTTAATTGTATATTGTATTTTTATGAGAATTAAATAGTATCATGTCCCATAAATTTGAAAG
>JARHVA010004920.1:825000-1035000 GCA_037957365.1 Torreya grandis
ATTAGAGATCTTAAATGGTCTGTAACAACAATTCACTTGGTCACAAACTTTATGTGAAGTGAATTGAAAGATGATAGTTATTTCATAAAATGCATTTCCCCATTTAGGGATACATGAGTGCAAATCATCACCTTCAAGTGATGTGCATGGATGAATTAGAGCATTTCAATGATTTTGGTCTAGATTTTACATTGTTGTATAATTTCATTAAAATTTTCAATTTTAGCATAATAGTGGTAAAAATTGGATGTCTATATTTTGCCCCTATTTGAGAAGTCATGGTGATACATTTGGTCAAAGTAACTAATTTTTAAAGAATAAAAATTAGGTCAAGAAGAAGTTAGAAGGTAATGATTGAATAAATAATATGGGGCCCATGATTCCCCCTCAAGTGGGCATATAGGATGAAAGAGAGGGATGGACTCTCAAAAAAGAGAGAAATAGTGAAATTAACCCATAGATGAGATTAAATCCATATGAGCTAATGCTTACATGCATTGATTCCAAATGATCAAATAGAATAAAATATGTTTGGCCCCAAGGTGGGGGTTGGAAGTGGGAAGAATGTGTCCCATAATAGAAGTGACACACTTTTTCATATCCAAAATAGGGAAAACTTTATGGGTTTAGGGAATGATCGATCCCTAAACAAGTTACATACTTTGATTTTTCCAAAATGAGGGCAAAAGATGTAGATCTTGGAATTAGAAAAAAACAAAATGAGAGCATTAATATATAGAAATTATGTAAATGAGTTAATAATGTGCCTAGAAAAGTGGATTTGATCAGTTGATAAATTGATTTTTTCCCATGAGGTTTGACTAGATTGGTGTTTGGTCTAAATATTATGACCTAGTATGCAAAATTGGTAAGCATAGATTAAGGATATAACCTATTGAATAAATTAAAATGAGTAGGTGTAAATGTAGGTGTGATGGTCTAATGACTTTTTATATATTGAAGAAACCACAAAAAACCAAGCATACAAGGATGCATAAAGAGATGAAAGAGAAGGCATACTAGGCATACAAAGATGGCATAAGTATTCAAGAATGATGATATTAGATTATAATAATATGGATATGAATAAGAATGAAACAAGCATGATAAGGATGGTTAAGCTGACCCAAGATACATCATGTATCCAAGATATACCTAAATAGTCTAGATGGACCTCATGCCATTGTAGTTTTCTCAGAAGTGGGAGAAAAGGGAATGAGGAATGAATAATAGAAGAAAGATGGAATAATGTTTAATTGTGTTTATGATATCTTATTTAGGTAGTGAATATGTAGGATAGTGATTTCAAAGATGTTGTTCAACTCTACATTGACTTTTGGACTTGGAGCACTTGGTGTTTACTTTGGCAAATGAAATTGTGAATCATAAGTATGAATAACCTATAGTATCATTGTATTTTTATTGTGAATAGACCGGTTCAAAGGTGAAAATTTATAACTAAAGATAATGGTGAAAAAACCAAAAGAAAAGTTGAAATCATTTATGTTTGAACACAAAAAGAAAAAAAAAAGAAAATGAGGTTTCAAACATAAAATGTAACCAACTGAAAATCAAAGATATAAATCATCAATACTTAAGTAGGAACAAGAATGTACCAAAAATTCAATAATTAATAAAATAATTTAAATAAAAATGTAAATAATTCAATCCCAAGTTAAGGCTAGAAATAAAAGGTTTACAAAATTTATTCAAACACAACACTATAAATAAATAAAAAACCCAATAAATAAAACACATAACCCATAAAAACAAAAAGTAACATAAAGCATCTTGTCATTAACCAAGTCAATATATACTTGTAAAGGCTCAAAAATAATGATAACAAGATGGTGCCACCAAGAAAGAATACATGAATAGGAAGGACACATCATAAGGTGGCTAAAATAATTAGAACTAATAATGAGTTTTCCCCAATAGGGTGGATTTGGGAAGCATTTTCAATTTGGATTACCCCCTTGGGGTAGGGAGTTTCAGACCTGCCTCATCCAGTTGATATAATGGAATCACCTCTAGGTGTGGGTAGCCTTATGAATTAGGTGAGTCTCTAGATTTGGGGTTAACTCCCCTAATGCATCATCCATGCTTAAATCACTAAGCCTGCCTATCTTTCCAAGGAAAAGGGATAGAAAGGACTATAAAACAAACTATATACTAGAGGAGGTTATGTACCAATGCATTAGGTCTCCTCTTCTTGATCTTTCAACAATAATTATGGATAGAATAAGGGTTAATAACTAACACACTATTCTCCAAAAAAGACTCATAAACATTAGTAGTTCACATGTAGGCCATGCCAAATGCATATAACTTGAGGGTGGTAAATGAGAGGTCTTATAAAAGACACTGCCAATCAATTACCACTATAAGCATAAATTTTATCACCTTAACACACTATGTGACCTACACAAGTCTAATCCACTAGCTTTTAGGTGAGAAAGAAGGAACTGTAAAGGGAGAAAATATTCAACCACTAATTCAGATCAAACAAGCACTGAACACACTATAAACTAGTATGGAGAAGGATAAATCAATCCTTGTATTAGCTCAAAGGCTTCAAGATATAAATGGATTGATTTCTTCTATACCTAATAGAGGGATGATGAGAATGCTCATTTTAGACCTAAATATAGAAAAACAAGAAAAATATAAGATAGGGAGAGAGAATTAATTCTCATCAATGTTAAAATATAACTCAACTTTTTAGTTTCCAATAAAAAACCAATCTGTGAGACACCGCCTTCTAGCCCTCTCCATCATGTGAGGCATGCTTGATTGATGGTATTCATAGAAGTATGGCATATAAATGGTGTATTATAATCTATTTCATTTTATTTTTAACTTCTCAGGTAATTATCATGCTAAACTTGGCCAACCACCTCCTTTTTATCAGTTAAAATGTTAGAATTATGGTCTAATTGACCTCCATAAAGTATTAAAAAGCCTACCTCTCCATTTTGCATGTTGACTAGGCCTAGAACTACCTTATATTCCATAATGATCATGAAAGAGACATTAATTCACTACTATATTATCTATAATAACATTTATTTTCCTCTATTTAACCTATTATTAGCCTTATACACTAAGAGGCATCCTCTTTAGCTGGGTAAATAGGCCTATTAGGCAACTAGGCCTAGTCACTTGGCAGTAGTCACTTAGATGGCTATGAAACTTTCATATAACCCTAAAAATAGGTTTATGAGTATTTTTTAGGACCAAATAATCATCTTATACCATGATTTATTACTTTAAGGTATTGTACACCTACTATTCCTGCTCATGTAGGTGACTAGGTCATATCTCTACTATCACCTCTAGACTGCCTTTCTAGTCTAGACTTGTAAAAGCAGTTTTAGGGGAAATTGAGTGTATTTTATGGCCTGAGAGGATAGGATACATATCAAATCACCTTATTTAATTATTTTTAAGTGTTAATCTATCTTTACACCTTGAATTTACCATGAAGTCTTACAGAAATAGGGTATTGTCAAGAAATATTGCACCCTAGGAGAGGTTGTTTAAAGGGAAACATGGGAACATTTATAGGTATATAGGTACACCTATATTATAAATAAAAATTTATATTTAACAGCTATCTCCCTAAATATATCATGCACTATTTGTCACTTAGACTACTAATTATGGAGAAAAGAGTTAGAGATGCATAAATTGAACCTACTCTAAAGGAGGTGATGCAACAAAAATATATTACACATGGCCATCATATTTACACCATAATGAAAAAAATCATATAGACTAGTCTCTAAGATTTAATGGGTTCTAACATAAGTATTTCAATATAGAGGTAAGATGTGAGTAGCAATATAAAGCAAATGAATTAGAAGATAGATTGCATACTCTAAGGACAATTGTACACTTGAAAAAGATTTACACAGTAGACTACACTCTATATGACTTGTTACACTAGGAAATCTTACTCAAAAATAAAAGTATAAGGGAAGGAAGGATAGAGAATTATCACTTCTCATCACTATACATCACTTGTAGACTGAGACACTTGTTTAAAACACAAAAATAGACTTTGTATTAATGCTCAAAGGAAAAATATAACATCAATCTAGTAGGGATTTGTAGTAGGGCTTTGCCATACATGGTGTGGTGATGTTTTATAATATTTGAATAACTATATATAGAAGAAAATAAGTAAGATAAAAATAAGCCTTGTCACTAAAAAGGGGAATCAATCAATTCAAATGTTTGAACTATAGTTATAATTGCTTTTGCAAACTATGCTCCTTCAGACCTTTTGATTGATCCTCGTCACTGCATGTGGTTGCACAATTACACTATTCCCTCATTGATCTTCCCTAATAGTTTAAATTATGAGATAAATTTAATCTAAGTTAGTCTTTTACATCAATGTGGTTGGAATAATTAGAATAATATGTTATGGCTTTGTCTTGGTGCTAACTGCTCTCCACTAGTTTACCATGGTGTGTAATAGTGGGGAGAAGGGTCTCTTTCATGCCGTTGGTCTTGGAGATGAAATTATTGAGATCTATGTGTCCACCTCAGTGGAATCCTTAAAAATGTTATCTCTAATCCAAACTAAGCCATGCTTGAACTCAGATCCATACATTTTATTTACCTTTCCCTATCAAAAATTTCTTTATTGACCTTTGTCTAAGTCACCTATGCTTGCTTTCATCTAATTGGATATCAAAAACTAGCTCAAATCATTGATCTTTTGATTAATATCACTCTATTGATCCATCTAATGTGAATGAATAAAATCTATATATCCTCTACTAGGGCCCATATGCTTGTGCCACTTATCACCTATGCATTCATACTCAGGGTTCACTAACTTCTTTAACCCTCGCTAATCATTGATCCTAATTTTCATGATTAAATTCATGTCATTTATCTTCCTAGGCCCATTAAATTATTAGTCACTACTTGTCATTGGATCTCCTATACAATTTTCCATAGATCATTGATCCTACCTTTTGAATTCTAATTACTATTTCATGAGCTCAAACTTGGATGTATGCACAACCATCATTTAGATATTTGATATTTAATGGTGATTTACTGGGGCTTGAATTTGATGTTCACACACCCATAAATTTATGTCTATGGGAACATCAATGATGTCTATGTAACCATCAATATTTTGACTCCAATATATTTTCCCCACAATAAATAATTCTTTCAGACTTTATGTTTTGGACTTTTTTTGTGAACCATTTTCCTCGAGATATTTCTTTCAGACCTTTTGTTGGACATTTGTTTTGGGCTTTGTGTCTCAGCCACTTTCTCTTAATTAATATGTTGGTGACTCTTATTCATCAGATAAAATGTTTAGGGAAATTATTATGAGATAATTTCCCAAAAGAATTAAGTTTGCCTTATCTTTGCCTTGGATAATTTCTTACAGATAAAATGTCTGATAGAATTCATGTCTTTAGGATATTTATCTTGATGAAATATCCAAAATAAATCACACTTGGTATTTTACCTCAAAATAAATTATTTGAAAGAATTCATGCCTTCAATAAAATTATCCCAAATAATTTTCTTGAAAGAATTTGTGCCCTTGTACCTTTTGACTGAACCTTGTCTTTGGTCTTTGTGTATCAGATAAAATATCTAAAAGAAATAGTATTTGGTATTTTTGCTTATAGAAAAAATGTCTGAGATAAATGAGGTCTTTGGGGAAATTATCATTAGCTTCTTCCATATAAATTTTGATTTGGATAACACTTGTGACCCTTCAAAACTTCTATCTAGGACACTTTGCTAAAAAATGACCCTTTGGGAAAATTATTAGGATAATTTCTTGAAAGAAAATGACCTTTTAGTATTTTCATTTAGGGAACTTTCTCGAGAAAAATACCCTTCATTATTTTTTTATACAACATTTTGTCAAAGTAATGGCCCTTCAAATTTTTTGTCTTGGTAACTTTCCTGAAATAAATACCCTTCAAGATTTTTGTTTGGGATACTTTTGTAAGAAATTGATCATCCAAGATTTTTATTTTGGACTAATTTAAATGGGCCTTGTGTTTTGGATAATTTTTTTGAAAGAAACCTGACTTAAAAATTTTAATCAAACATTTTCCTTGAAATAATTATGCCTTCAAGAAAATTGTGCAAATAATTTTCTCAAAATAAATCCAACACAACTTTTAATGGGGACTATTTTAATGAAATAATTAGATCTTTAGGAAAATTATTATGTAACCTCTACCTGAAATAAATAAGTTTTTGGGATCCTTACCTTGGATATTTTTCTTGAAAAAGTCCCCAAGACTTAGCCAAAAGTTGAAATATCTCTCAAGTGTAGACTTAGGATTTTCTGGACCTGCTCTTGCAACTGCTCAATACCATGAAAATTTACCACTTGCATATATGATCAAAAAATAACCCTTAAGACACCAAAAGACACAAAGACTAAGCTAGACCATGACCAAAACATATAATAACATATGAAATGACATCGAATGAGTTACAACATACCCTATAACATCATAAAAAGCCACTATAAAAGATTCTGACTATAGGGGGTTGATCCATTTTGGTGTATGAGAAAAAATGTTCAATATATCAAAAGAGAGAAAATTCATGTAAGACAAGAAAAAAAGGCATAAATGAGTCAAAGAGGTATAAGGAGAAGCCATAAATTCAAGAAAGGAGATGAAAAGCTTATAAAATTAATTATATGATGAAGTTGAACATAGACCATTTGTGTGAATAAGATATATCATTTTGGTCTCATTCATGGAGTTTAGGAGTTATTATTCTTCATTGGTTAATTTTTCCTATCATTAATGGTTTATAGTTTCAAATCTAGTTTTATATTCTTACCACTAAACTACTATCAACATCTAGTGGTATTTTATGGTAAGATACCCCTTAATTAGGTCGAGTGGATCCATTTTGGTCATGACCCTAATTATCTGAATGTACCAAAAAGCCAAAGGGCAATTTTGATTTACCTTCTATGAGACAAGATTTATTAATAGAACAACTTCACTTTCCCTTTTATATATTCTAGTGAAATCAATGTGAACTAACCCTTGAAGGTTTTCTTTCATGCCTTTATTCGTTACCATCTATTATATATTTCATTTTTTACATCACTGGATCAAATCTATTTACTCAATCTAACATTCTATGTGTAGGTTTAACACATAATTTCTCCAATCAACTTTGTATTTGTTTGTGTAGGTCATCTTCAACCATAGGTAACTAAAACAATCAACTCAACTTAGTTTGTTAATTTACATATAGGTTTTAAAACTCAATCAAATCTATTATCAGATTAGAAATATTCAAGTGGATGACATAGTATAAAAACAACAATCTAAGCACCTTGAAAATAATTAGGTTTATTCTCACCATCTTAGTCATTTATTTTCTTCATTACAGTTCTATTTTTCATAGTTTTCAATCTATAAAACTGTAACTCTATAACGAACTACGTCGATTAGATCGACATAGTTATGTAGTTTGATTTATTACCTAAGAGACTCATTCAACTCATTATATTGTATTTTTATAGATCTTACTTCAATAGATAGAATTGACCTAGTCAATTTTATTTTATATTATTTTTAAACTTGGTCATCTGAATCAACCTTATACTCTTCAAGTAAAGGCATCAACTCAATTTGTTAGTATTTAATTAACTTTTAATTTTATTGTCTAATTAGATTAACACACATATACTAAATAATAAGTTTTAATTTATCGATTTAGTCACATTGTTTTTATTTTATTCACACACTTCTAAACAACAAAATATCAAAAACTATTAAACAAATTCTACCCTAGGTCTACCTACTTAGATTTCATCACCAAGGGAGAAACTGACTTAGTTTTTTGGCCAAGTATAAATACATGGTTGGTGGTATATATTGGTGAAAAACCCAACACCCTTATCTCTATTGGATTATGAAGTGAAGGGGTATGCCCCAATACCAAGCTAGTACCATCACCAATACAAAACTCTTTTAGCCTTAACTACCTAAAACCATCCTTAGATTGCCTTTCTAGTTATATTTTATAGCCAAATATCTATCACATTTATTTCTAAAAAGTTATAAATTAAAACATTTAAGAATGACCACATAGATTATCATTTCTATTTTTACTACTTGATCTCTGATAATTGTATGTTGTATTGCAAAACTTGTATCATTCAACATTGGTACAATGTTTATGTTGTGTGCCATAACTATATCAACTAGATTAACCCATTTTCCTATGTGCTTATTTCAAATATTCTATAAAATAGAACTAGATTATCTAGAGTCATAATTGTCAAAACTTGTGTTTACCTTCAGAACACAATCGATCTACTTGATTATGTCTCTTATAGTCTTTATTTTCCCATAGAACATAGTTGCTTTATTCAACCTAGTCTATTATAGATTTCTTATTTTGTTTTCCTTCAATACATAGTTGACCTATCCAACTACATGTCTTTCATACTCTCTCATTTTCACTATCTATAGAACACATTTGACCAGTTTGACTATATTTTTAGCCTATCTTGTCTATTGTCTTATAAGATAGTGTCAACTAGTTCAACCGAATATCATACTAGTTGATACTCATTTTTAACAAGTTTTTAATTTCCCTCCATCATGAATTTATTTTTTGAGGATAATACATAATTGAATCAAATAAACATGATGAGTTTTATCAATCCCAATAGGGTTTCTAAAACACATCTTGTAGCAGCCACTGAATATCAAAGTAATTTCCATGTTGCCACCCATACTACCAACTATGGGACTCCTCCCCATTCTTATTTGACACTTAACCCCTTATTTTCATTAGAAGATTCATGTGACCATGAATACTTAATTGAAATTCTCTTTTTCAATAATGAAAATCCTCAACATAGAGGAAAAAATCATTCAATCATATATAATCTCATGATGGGACCTCATATAAGATAACCCCATTCACCTTCTCCTAGATTTTCCCAAAGATTTATAGAATCCATTTCTTTTCATCCCAACCTTTCCCCTTTATAATTTCTCCTTCCTACACTATGAAATCATCCTCTATATATTCATATACCTCCATGCCATGTATTTATACAAATATGGTAGGTTTAACTTATAATGGGGCTCTTCAAAATACCCAAATCCCTAACCATGCTACTACTATTTATTTTTCTACCCATGATTCTTTTTATACCAATGATACTCATACCAATAGTGTAGTGCATGCTACTATCTCATCCCACACTCATAATGGATCTCAAAATCTTAATACCTTACATAATACTAATGTGTCACATGTTGTGTCAACTAGCCAAAATGTTTCTCAAACCAATCAACTTTATTATAAACACTTAACCAAATGCATACTTTTCAAACTAATAATGTAGATGTAAAATCACCACATACATCTCTAAAACCAACCTCATGATGTTCTATGGAGAACACAAAATCCTAATGACCTCCCCCACTCCCCCCCAGTGATTCCCATGATAACCTCATACCACAACCTACAATTATTAACAAAACTATCAAACATTTACAAAATGAACCTCTAGTACCTCAAATTTCTAATATTGACATAGTAGGTATCACCCCCACCATCACTATAATGATCTACAGATACTACCTTACATCTAAAAACTTTTGGTAACCTTTACAAAAATTGGATTAATCTTAATACTTTAAATTCCACTAAAATCTTAGCTAAAATGCTTTTAGGAGATTCTTTATATTGGTACACTCAATTAAAAACACAATCTATTACCAGCCTAGAAGACTTAGTCAACTCACTAGTCCAAGAATTACAAACTAGTGATCTTCCCAAAGACAACTTAGATCATTTTATAAATTGTAAAAAACTCAAAACCAAAATGGTACAAGTCTTCATCAAATGATGAAAAAAATTATCTAACAAATCTGAACATAATATGGTAGATGATAACCTCATCCACTTATTTACCAATGCCCTCCATCCTAAATTGGATTATCATGTTAAAACCCTTTCTCCAAAAACTTTGGAAGAATCTCTTGACCAAGCCAAATGATAAGACTTCCTCATACATCAATTTTAACCATCTCAATCTATAATGATAACTCACATGATTACCAAAAATTAAAACCATCACACAAATAATAATGGTGTTACTAACACTTATGACACCATACACACCATCCAAGATATCACTCCAAACAACACCATGGATCTTGTTTCTCCCCTAACAACAAATCTAATCATGATCCCATATTTAACCCAAATAATCAACAACTATTATCCATAGTATAAATTCAAAATTGACTTCCAAGACCTCTACCATTAGATATTGAACCCACTCATCCTATGAAATCATGGTATGATCTAAATAAATTATTTTGGTTTCATGCAAGTTTGGGTCACTCTCATGAGACTTGTAGACAATTAAGATATCTTGCTATGGATTTTATTCTTGGTCCTAACTTTGACCATGAATCTTTTATACAAAAATTTCATCAAGCTTATGACATAGCACTTAAATATCATGAGAGTCAAAATAAAAATAAATATCTAAAATAAGATAACTCTCATTTATCTATCTACAATGATCCCCTTCATAACCACAAAGACAACATTGACCAACTTACCCCTACTACTAGAAACATTGAAAGTATTTTATACCTTAACACCAAAGACAAAAATGTGGTTAGTATGACTAATATGAGAAGATAAGTTCCTTATATTTATTCAAATCCAACACCTTCACATCACACCTCCTCAACATTTCACATTATCCAAGACACTTCCCCATCCCATCTCATTGAATTGGGGAAAGAGGAACCAATACCCATAAAATCACCACTTTGAAAAACATAAATTGACCATATCTCTCATACAATTGATATAACTTATAATATTTCCCCAACTTTCATACCAAAAGAAAACATACCTCAAATTTTAAACAATATTTCTTTTACTCAACCTTAAGAAGTGTAGACACCTAAAACTAGCCACCAATGGCTATCGACTTGACTTTAAACTGATTCCTACCAACCATTATAAATTAAGCTTAAGAATCACTAAATGTCCCAAATTTATTTGTGCATCATTCATCAAAGATCATAATCATGTTAAGACATCCCTAATTGGAGTACCCTACTATAAGCAATAAAAACCTCTCATGGGTTCATCTATAATCATCTTACAGCATCACAACATGAAATTTGGCCTATGAACCTATTAATTAGAGCATATGGACATAAAATAAAATATTGAAAATGCTAAAAATAATAAATATAATTAATTAAATATATAAACCAAATTAAATTCTTAGTTCAATTATCCATATGCCATTAATCAATTACTAAAAAGGGAAATTCAAAAATATGAAATGCCCTAGCTTTTCATAATTACCTTTTGTGAATTGTCAACGCTTTGAAAATATCTCAAAATATATCTCCCATGCCTATTCATTTTAAATAATTAATTATTGACACCTTTTATCTCTATTGGTGTTAATTAACTCACTTAGGTTAGGTTTTAACCCATTTTATGTTTAAAATACAGTTTAACTCACCTTCAGTTGGGGTTAGTTCGTAAGCCTATACATACAAGCCATTGCTTATTGAAAAGAGAGATTATAAATTTTAGATTTATAATGCATGTTTTGTATCATGATTTATATCCATAATTTTATAATTACAAAATATTGAGCCAATCCCCATCAATCCATATCAAGCCACAAGCCACAATGGTTCCAAGGAGAGGAGCAAAGAAAATTCCATTGCCAAAGACTCTTTGAGCACAAATCGAGCAAGCCACACAAAAAATCATTTAGAGAATTCAAGTAAAGTAAATGAATTTTCATTCTTTGCATTTTAGTTTTGATTTTCATTTGGTTTTTTTCATTAAGCTCCCCCTAAGATCTAGGCTTCGAGATGTTAGCAAGTTAGTGTGTTATTTTCATGATTTTATGGACTAACACTTGATCTAACATCCTCTCTATTGTCAAATTCCTATGATCATAAATGGCATGCCCAGTGGGATTTATAAGAATACCACATACCAAGGAAACCAAGATGTAACTCCTAAATTTTCAAATGAATTCTTGAAAATCTTAAAGATTGGAGTTTTATCTATAGTTTTGTCATTTTTTTATGCTAACTCAGATTTACATAGAGATCGACATCAATTTTTAATAACCAACATTGCTTCTACATAATATATCATCAATTTTACCTAAACCATCATCAGTTATACCTAATTGAAATTATTTATGGGTAATCATCATCGATTAGGGTGCAAGGTAGGATATATATTAAAAAAACAAGATTTTGAATCTTCTTACTATTCCCAGTTGTTATTTCTTGGTTTCATTGACTTAAATATTCCCTGACTAATCATCTTACTACAATTTTGGTGGTTTTTTTATCATATTTTGAGCTAACTAACTTTTTTAGAATATTTTGGTTTTGTATTCAAGTTCACAAGTAGCCGATATCAATATTTATTGACCAAAATCGATCATAGGTGACCAATATTAATCTCTATGTAAAAAATATAGAGAAACCCAAGAGATATATTTTCAAAACTTGTTTTCTCATCCACTAATGTGATTAAAATTATAAATAATGTAATGTCCCTTACTTAGGGGCTCCTTTTTTCTCCAAAAAGCTCTGCAACTAATTGAGAGTCCAAATTCCCATGACTAAGCTCATCCACATGTCTCTCAGAATATGAGTGAGCCACCTTCATTGCCTCCATGCCCTCCTTGATCTGTTGTAAGTCATCACAAGAAGAACCTGTTGTAACTCCTTTCTATCTCATTATGTTTTGAAGATGTTGTCTCACATTGGCAGCCACTAATCTAGCCTCCTTGGCCTTTTGTGACCACATATCACATAAATTTTGGGTCCTTTCCATATCCGTCCAAGTTTGATGTTCTTGATGTGAAGATGAAGGAGCAATATGATCATGCAAAGAATCCATACTCTTATTATCCATATCATTAGCATGATCTATGCTGGTCTCCAATGTAGAAGTCTCAAGTGAAACTTCCTGCAAAGATGATATAGACAACTCATTCCCCATGGCTGCCATCATATCCTCTTGAGTCAAATCAACATGTCTAACAACTGGTGTAAGGCTGCCCTCAACCCCTGTAGAGACCTCTTGTTTCTCCTTCTTTCTATTTTGTGATGTGGACCTTTTATGAATGGATGCCATATATCGTACTAATTTGTCTTCAAATGTAGGATCTAAAAGAATTTCATTCATCCTCCTCTGGGTTTCAGCCAACATATTCAAAATTTGTTTCAGCTTCTTCATATCCTTGTCCCACTGTCTCTGAGTACTTGAAGACATCATGGATACTTCACTGATTCAATCTACCCAAACTACCCAATAGGATGGCAGGAATTTGGCTCTGGACTTACCCAATAGGGTGGCAGGAATTTGGCTCTGGACTTACCCAACAGGATGGCAGGAATTTGGCTCTGGACTTACCCAACAGGGTGGCAGGAATTTGGCTCTGGACTTCCCCAACAGGATGGCAGGAAATTAGCTCTGATACCACATTTGAAGACAAATTAGTATGGTATATGGCATCCATTCATAAAAGGTCCACATCACAAAACAAAAAGAAAGAGAAACAAGAGGTCTCTACAGGGGTTGAGGGCAGCCCTACACCAGTTGTTAGACATGTTGATTTGACTCAAGAGGATATGAGGGCAGCCATGGGGAATGAGTTGTCTATATCATCTCTGCAAGAAGTTTCACTTGAGACTTCTACATTAGAGACCAGCATAGAGCATGCTAATGATATGGATAATAAGAGTATGGATTCTTTGCATGATCATATTGCTCCTTCATCTTCACATCAAGAACATCAAACTTGGACGGATATGGAAAGGACCCAAAATTTATGTGATATGTGGTCACAAAAGGCCAAGGAGGCTAGATTAGTGGCTGCCAATACGAGATAACATCTTCAAAACATAAGGAGATAGAAAGGAGTTACAGCAGGTTCTTGTGATGACTTATAGCAGATCAAGGAGGGCATGGAGGCAATGAAGGTGGCTCACTCAAATTTTGAGAGACATGTGGATGAGCTTAGTCATGGGGATTTGGACTCTCAATTAGTTGCAGAGCTTTTTGTAGAAAAAAGGAGCCCCTAAGTAAGGGACATTATAGTGGTATCAGAGCTTTTTGCAAAAAAAAGGAGCCCCTAAGTAAGGGACATTACAGTGGTATCAGAGCTAATTTCCTGCCATCCTGTTGGGTAAGTCCAGAGCCAAATTCCTGCCACCCTGTTGGGTAAGTCAAGAGCCAAATTCCTGCCATCTTGTTGGGTAATTTGGGTAGATTGAATCAGCAAAGTATCCATGGTGTCTTCAAGTACTCAGAGACAGTGGGACAAGGATATGAAGAAGCTGAAACAAAGTTTGAATATGTTGGCTGAAACCCAGAGGAGGATGAATGAAACTCTTTCAGATCCTACATTTGAAGACAAATTAGTACAGTATATGGCATCCATTCGTAAAAGGTCCACATCACAAAATAGAAAGAAGGAGAAACAAGAGGTCTCTACAGGGGTTGAGGGCAGCCCTACACTAGTTGATAGACATGTTGATTTGACTCAAGAGGATATGAGGGCAGCCATGGGGAATGAGTTGTTTATATCATCTTTGCAAGAAGTTTCACTTGAGACTTCTACATTGGAGACCAGCATAGAGCATGATAATGATATGGATAATAAGAGTATGGATTCTTTGCATGATCATATTGCTCCTTCATCTTCACATCAAGAACATCAAACTTGGACAGATATGGAAAGGATCTGAAATTTATGTGATATGTGGTCACAAAAGGCCAAGGAGGCTAGATTAGTGGCTGCCAATGCAAGACAACATCTTCAAAACATAAGGAGATAGAAATGAGTTACAGAAGGTTCTTCTTATGATGACTTACAGCAGATCAAGGAGGGCATGGAGGCAATGAAGGTGGCTCACTTAGATTCTGAGAGACATGTGGATGAGCTTAGTCATGGGGATTTGGACTCTCAATTAGTTGCAGAGCTTTTTGCAGAAAAAGGAGCCCCTAAGTAAGGGACATTACAGTTATTGAGGGAGATATTAATATTTGATTGATTTAATCAAATATTAATTATTTGGTCTATTTTTAATTAGAAACCCTAATTAGGGCAAGCACATCTTTTTGAGGGTATAAGGGTTTCTCATGGAGGCCATTATTGATTATGCATTGATTATTGATTTTTGATATTGAAGAATTCTTCTGTGAAGACTGAACCAAGGGTTCTAGGATTCCATTGCAGTAGAGAACGTCAACTCTTCATTGTTTGTGATTCAGAGGCTGTGAGATATCAACTGATTTATTGCCAAATTGAGAGATAGCTTCATCCAAAAGTTATCATAGAGGTTTACAGATTTGAGAGGTAACTTCATACAGAAGTTGTCACAGAGCTTTCTAGGTATTTATTTATTTAGTTTTTATTTAATAAATTATACAGATAGAGATCTTCCATATTAGAGCCATATATTTTCAGATCAGGGGTTGAAAACAGACAGGTTGTGCTTAATTGGTGGCCGTACAAAGTTCGTACAGGTCCGTACAGATCCACGCAGACACCAACCTCGGCAGACAGAGATCCCCAGTGACCGACATCAGTCGACTGAAGACCGACATCGGTAGAGAAGGATCGACAGTGACCGACATTGGCAGTATATCGACCAACACCGGTGACTGTGTGTTCGACATAGCAGGCCGAGACGTCCAGATTCTAGCTTAACTTCCAAATTTGTAGAAAATCAGGGTTTTAAAACCATATTTTAATATTCTTTTATATGTATGAGAGAAGACTGTAATTTTAATTATCTAAACAAGTGATAAGATATTTGATTTGTAGATAAGATATTTACTATGGTTTATTGTTTATCTGAATTTATTCTGCAAGATTGTATCTTTGTTCAGAACTGTTTGTGTTTCTATATTCCCAGTTTGAAGGGGATATCACAGTGGTATCAGAGCTTTTTGTAGAAAAAAGGAGCCCCTAAGTAAGGGACATTACAAATAAACTCTCTAACATTTGCATGAACAAGGTAGGAATTGGACATGAATTTGTAATTTTAAACCCTTGAACACTTCATTTTGGTGCCTAAAAATACTTACTAAGTCTTGAATATTTGGTGTTAGTGCTTAAAATAAACCTAGGAGTTTTGTGTTAGTTTATTTTGTAAAAATTCTCAAAAAAATTTCAAATTTAATCCAAAGGGCCCAAAAAACTTCATCAAAACATTTCATTTGGTGCATAAAATTAACACTTAGTTTTCAAATTCTTAAAAGTGTTTATTTTATTACTTGTGTGTTTGTTTGTGAAAAACAAAGAGTGCATGTATGATTTCCCCCATCCCTTATAGGGAACTTCAGTGACTAAAATCACCTTTTCACTTGAAAATTGTGCCTAGTCAAAGGCATGAAAAGATGTTGTCTAGGATCTCCCCAAAACATGTATGGTTTGGGTGATCTAAAAATAACCTCTAAAGTCTTTTCACTTACATTCATTTTTATGCAACTTGGCTTATGGAGGGGAGTTCATAGATTCTTCATTATTTTTTTAGGGAAGATTTGACCCAAGATTTCATATCCTTGAATTATTTAAACTCCACTCCATGGTAGGATATATAAATTAGGGTATGCATATTGTGAGATCCAGGGGGTTGAGAGACTAACCTCTCCTTTCATAATGAAAACTTGACTAAGATTTGATTAACCAAGGGATTTCACTAAGTAGTACACTAATGGAATTGTTATTTGAAGTAATAGACCCTTGCATATTAATTTAACTATTATGAACTCAATTGACATGAGGCATCTCTATCATTACCCATGCTTAAGACCATCTAGATGGTCAAAAATTTAAATTTTAGACAACACCACTTGTCGTAGACATATTATTGATTCAAGGCAAGTATCTTGAAGTTTCATATCACCATATAATATATTGGGATAAGGATGGTGTAAACACCCTAATAATTCATACACATTTATTTTTTTATTAACAATAAAATTCTCCCAAGAGCATGTATATAGACAAAATTCAGCAATACGATGCAACCTTTCTAGTTTTACAGCTTTAGACATTATACTTAGTTATATTTAATCTTTTTCCTTTTACTTGATTCTATTTTATTCTAATTTTTTTATATTTATGTCATGTTAAAATGAGTCTTGTTTCCACATTACTTTGTTGTTTGAGGAGGCATTATTCCATCCATCTGACACCTTGATTTACCTTGCACTTTTTGCCAAAAACATTATGTATGTTACTTGATTGAAATGGGTAATGTTATTCTTCTCAAATAATTTCAAATGTATGCCTTGGAGTCTTGAAACAAACCATTTTTCATACCTTTAGAAAGTGATAATGTCGTTATGCTACTCAAATTATTTCATAGACTCATCTTGTTTTGTGTCCAAGTTTCTCAATTTGAAACCAATTCATGTGTCTTTAGATATTTTTTTAGTGTCATTATGTATTTAAATTATATCTAGATTGTTTTTTCAAAGAGAATAATTTTCCTAAGTTTATTTTTCAATTAACCTTGATAAGTTTGAATCTAAACATGGATTGATTTCTATTTACACCTTGTGCAATTTGGGCCTAGACATTGATCTTTCTCTTTTGAGTTACGTAACTTAGGTTAAATATTTACTCAATTTGAAAAATATAGTTTATACCTTTATTTGGGAGAAAAAAATCTATCTCCAAGTGCCTCTTTATTTCATTCATTATGCCAAATTGACCAAGTTCATGTTTTAAATCAAGTGCCTAGTCTATGCTAGAGTATTTCAAGTTTGTTAGATTAAATCATAATTTTGTTTAAATTCTAGATTTTGACACCATGGTTGTCCAAAATTCCTAGCACATGCCTTTTTTTATCCTAAATTTTGATGCCACATTTGGCCAAAATACGTAACAACCTTTATTTTCGTAGATTAGACCTATTCAGAACACTTTGAACCTAGAGTTTGTCATTTTGATTTTAGTTCATCCACTTGGCCCTTTTGTGTGAGACATTTATCATTAGAAATTTTATGTTATAATTTTTTATACCAAGATTTATCACAAACCATTTTAGAGATACAACTCCATCGCTTTGACCAAGTTAGATCGAGTTTGAACTATTTGTCTTTTTAGACATTATTTTTTATAGTTTGTATAACTTTAACCCATTTGTCATGAAAAATTAATTATTAATTTGACCATGTATCACTATACTCATAGTGGTGTCATATATGATATAGGGTATAGTAATGTGGTCATACAAGAACAATTTGTTTAATACCCTTACAAAGATGATTTCATTTGAGAGATGGATCCTAATCCACCTTATAACACTAAAACAGGGGAATAAATCCAAGATCCTTTGGCCCATTATTTGGTCAACATGCCTCCATAATTGGAGAAGGACCAAGAACAAATGGTACAATACCTAGCTAGCATACCTTTGGTTATAGAATAAGTCCAATAATAACTATACTATGTTATAATTCATTGGCATATGATCCTTATTTGTTTGATCATCACTTGCTTATGAACAAAGACAAAGTCTTAATCAGAGCTAGAGAGGTATGGGCTAAGTTTCTAGTAGACTTCCCCCATAACAATTTTCTAATTTTAATAAGAAGGCCTTATAACATGTCTTATAATCAAACTAATGAACATGCATCTTTTATAAATCCAAAAGCTATAATTTTGATGCCATATCAGTTACCTCATATGCTTGTCATAGGGAAGGGCCTCATGGAGGACCACTTCATATAAATGTAGACAACATACTAGACTTATCCAAACTTAATGCATAGCTTCAATAATATGACCATGTCAAATTCTCCTCTTATTGAGTTAGTTCCATCAATAGGAGTTTTAATTGAATTCATAGGATAATAAAATCAAGGTATAGACCCATTCACAAAAATAAATTCAATGGGAAACATGTTTAATAACTAGACCATTGAAAAAGTTTCTTCTGCTTCTACATTGAATAGTGAACCAAACATAGTGGACAACATGTAAGTAACATCCAATCCATACCAAAGTGGTGTAAATGCAAAAAAAATAGTCAATAACAAAAATGTGCCTTTAGATAACACTACAAGTGCTTCATAACTATAGGGGAAGGAACTTCTACCTCCCAACCATAAATGACTACCTCTAATCTTCAACTAGCTACTTTTTCTAGCACATAATAAGGATTAAGTAGTCAAGCCACAACCAGTACCATGCCTTAATAAAATGTGAAAAATATTACTCCACCCCAAAAGGTGATGATTAAAATTCCATAATAATAGGAACCTTTCAACATATCGATGCAACAAAGGCAAAAAATATTACTACCTCAATAAGGGAAACCAATGTTCCACCTTGCTAGGTAGTGACAAACATACCTCTTTAGTGATAGGCCAACATACCAATACAATAAAAAATGATGTATAATAAATAACATAAGAGTATTTTTTAGTGATAAATGTCAAAACTTCAACATGTGTCTACTTCCCAATAATGATTCATGCAATTGAAAAGCTTGAATGTTCCACAAGTACCGATTAGGTGACAATTGCCTTTTATGCCAAATGTACCACAAGTTCAATGGAAAGGCCTTGGTTCACAAATTAATATTAATAAAAAAGGTTTGATTATTCATATGCAAGTCTCTATTCAAAATCAATAGGCATATTATTTCACTCCCAGCCATATCCTTTCATCTCAACCATAATTTCCCTAAAACTAGACCCATATACCTAATCTTAACCAAAATATTGTACAACATGTGCAATTCAAAGACTCACACCTTAATCCATGTATGCATATTCCTATTAAATTCCCTATCTAAAATAAAATTTCCCAAAAAATTCCTCCATTATACCCTAATCAAAGTAATCCACTTGTGATCACTTAGCCTCCACCTCAGACCAATGTTATATCTAATTTCCTAGCCCAATAACTACAAAAAATGAAGGATGTAATTGCCACCATCCAAGATGGGAAATAAACAAAGAATTTTAAGTTGGATGACATGTGTTCCTACCTTTTAAACATGGATTATTTAAAAATTTCATTTCTTATAGGGTATAAACCACCAAAATTTGATAAATACAAGGGGAAAGGAGATCCCAAGGCCTACTTGATATAATTCTTTATTGCCTACCAGCCAGTGACCTATAGTGACATATACCTCCTAATATTGTTTATATTATAGCATCAATTTTCAACCTTGGAGAGGTTTCTTCAATCTTTCTCCAATTGAGCTACACTATGGGAATAACCATAGGCTGTGGGTCACCTATGGTGGGATTGGACCTTCAGAAAAGGTCATCTTCCTCTTGATGGATCACCTATACTAATGTTTACATTGAGAAAAGGGTTAGAAAGCCAAAAAGGGATCCTAATAAAGTTAACTAGGTGATGCACCAAATTTAAATGATAAATGACATAAGCATGAAGTAACCACTAAGGAAGTATAATACAATGCTAGCTCACACAATCTCACAAAACTAACTAGTTGCATAAGTGTTTCATAAACTAGGTTCAGGAAGCAATGAATGAAGGCAAAGAGGATTTCTAAAAATCACTAAGATCTTACATCAATGATATAAATAACACTAACTTAGACCTATAACTAACTTGAAGACACCTTAAAATGAGTAAGAAAGAAGGACAATGATCATGGAAGATTCTCCTTCACAATGCCATCATGCACAAGCTTTACCACAAATAATTCAGAGGGGAGAGATAGGTCAAGAAAGTATTTATTTATTAAAGAGTTATTTCATACAAATTTTGATAGGGTCTAGCCTTATCAAATGAGAGTCTTTTCTCTTCTTGAATTGAGAGATAATTTTTTATCAAAAGTTAGAGAGTTTACAAATGGAAAAGAATAAGAGATATAGGGAAAAGGAGAGAGGGGGGGGCATGACATCCAAGATCATCAATTGAGATACCATCCCTCTTTATTTTATAACTATCTTTTATTTAATTATTACTAAAAGGATTTGAAAAGAAATAACTGCTCCACTATAATCTCAAATCCCTGAATCCCTTTGCTTTGATCTTCTACACCATCTCCACTTGCTTTCATTATGAAGACAAAGTCCTCATATCCATAGACTTGATAGAGCCATGCCTAAGTCTACTTATGTGTCTACAAGCACATGTTTGTCAAAGCTATATATTTTTCAAAGGACAAGACACTCCAAACCTGACCCTACCCCAACCTAAAAATTGGTCTTTAGTATAGATTTAATACCAATCCAATTATTGGTTTTCCTATAATTAATATCCATGAAGAGTTTATAGACTACATAGCACCATTCTTGAACTATATTAGGTCTAAATAGACCTATTCTACTTATAAAAGTTATGGATTCCAAGGACTTATTATATGTGACATTGGGAATACAAAAAAACTAAGTCTACATGCTCTAAATCCTTTAATAGAGTCTCAATTGAGCTCATTGGCATCCTTGAAATATTTTCCCTAGTTTCACCTTAGGTCACATTTGTTCTATATTAAAGTCTCCTATATTTCAACTTTTAATGTCATCCATTAATCATGATCTGGGTCTTCCAAATTTTTGCCATTTGTCAACTATGCATTCATTCCCAGGATACACTAACTCTTTGAACTCTCACTCGATGTTGATCTACCTTGGTATGATGGATCATGCACCATTGATTTACCTAATAGTTAGCATAGTCATGACACTTGAAAACTATGCATTTATATTCAAGATTTACTAAATTTTTGAACTTTTTCTCACCATTGATTTACTTTGGTACAATGGATCACACACTATTTATCAAGCTAGACCCACTAGCTTTGTCCATCACTGTGTATAGTTGCATCTTTGATGTATGATTAAATGAACATCATTTATCTATTTGGACTCACTGACTTGAGATATCAACCATGTTTTGTTGATATATGATCCAATAAAGAGATATTTTTACACTTATCAACCACATGTTTAACCTTGGAACATTTGAATTTAAACAACCTTTTTACAAGGCCTAAATTTGATGTCCGTGTGCACATCCCACTCTACAAGTTCAAATTTAGAAGCTTATATCTTTAGGTAGAGGACTCATCAAGATACAAAATTTTCAAGGGACCGTATTTGCATGAAAAACATCATGTCAATGTGGTCTTTTTGCCTTGATCAATTTCTTAGGTGCATTTATAAAATGTGCAACCAATCTGGCATGTTTGTCCCTTTATGATGTGCTTGTGATGGTCTAGTTATTTTGGACTTATACATGAAACTATTGTCTCTTTAGAAGGCTCTAATGTAATTCTAAGACTTTTTAAAACCTAATTCATGCCCCTAAATGATTAAACCACCATGAAAACCTATCGGTCTTCTTTACTTTACAATCTTAGACTTGTTTCTAAGCCTACTTCTCAAGGATTAAAATTTTTCACTTTAAGCTTGCTTAAAGTGTTTTAAAATATTTTTAAGCAATATGAGATCTTCTTATCTTAATTTTTATCCACTCATTCCATCCAGAACTCTTCTCATCTATTCAATCCATTTCTATGTAGAAGATTATTATGTGGGCCAAATTTGGGCAATATTTCTAGTGATATCTTAGGGTTGTATGTATGCTATACAAGACACTAGTAGCCTTGAAATAATATATTCAGTACATAGAGTCATAGTATTTTGTCTCAATTGATGTGATATTGACTCGAGGGTGATCCTATCTAAAACTTTCTCTTGAGATAAAAAGAACATAAAGAGAAAAATAAATAGTTGTACTTGTTGACTAAATTTGACTTTTAGTCAAATTGGGTCAACCCCTACATTTCTAGACTTTTTATAATTTTCCATATATCTTATAGGGGTTTCATGTTGGTCTAAACACCTTACTTATCCCTAGTCTAGCCTTGTTCTAAGCTCATCTCCCTTGTAATTGCCTAGTCAACCAAAGTCAAAGTTGGTCAACCATGATCAAACATGGTCAAAATCTATAATTGTGTTATAAATGTCTTAATATGGGCTTTGAGATGTTTTAAGGTGTTCACAAGTCATAAATTGTCATTCACCATGTCTTGTGTGTAAAACTTATTATTTTGGCATGTTTCTACCATTATAAATGACTTATACAGACTTTCATGGAAGGATTTTTGTCACCAAGAGATTTAAATGTGGATGAGGTTAGAATATATTATGGATAGTTATAAGTCAGTCTAAAAAGTAGTTATATATAGAAAATGGGGAGCTTTCCTTGATTTAGGCTTTTATTGGCACTTGTATGGACTTTGTGAGCTCATCTTTAGGTAAAAACGTGATTTATATGCCTCTTCACCTCCTTAAACTCTTTTAAAATATTGGTGTGTAGAGGTTTCATTATAATTTTTAGTTTCAACTTCTATTTCTTTCAATTTCTCCTTGCAAGCCAAAAAATGTCATTTTCAAATGTTTGGTGTGGGCCATACAGTTAGAGTTGGGAGGAATGATTTTAGGGGACGAGATTAATATAAGTATATTTAAAATACATTTTATTAATTTTTTATTCCATGCATTCTCCTTTATGAATCATTGCTAAGATCTCAAGTAGCTTTGTATGCATTCACATCCAAGATGGGTCACTATTTGAACTAGTTTCTAAATAATTTACTTTGGCCTAGTGGATTTTATTATTATATATGATTTTTAGGTTCCATCCATAGGTTTTCCATGGTTATATTGGTTATTTATGTCTCAATAATCCAATAAGCCTCCTCTATGCTTGCTTGTGATTATAAATTGGTCCTCCCACACTTACAACTGTCTTAGCTACCATGAAGGAGATTTTCTAAATTAAGATGAAAACATGAAGGTTGTTTCAGATGTTTGAATCCATGAAGATGTAGTTTGAGGTGTTGGTATAAGTTTTGAGGTCATAAAATGTCAAAAAAAATACTCAAAATTTTATGCTTCTCCTCATTATCAGTCCTGTATAGTTAATTTATGCTTTTAGGTGGCCTAAGTAGAGACTATGGGGATAATTTAGTGAATTTGAGGAGTATAAGGAGATCTTATTTTTGTCTTGATATATAATTAGGATCATAATATACTTATTCCTAAATGAAATTTTCCAAACAAAGAAAGGAAAGGCAGGACTGAGTCTTTATGGTTGTGATCCCTAAAGGATTAAAACAATGGCCCAAGGGTTTTTCAAAAGGCCATACAACATGATAGATAGGATATTGAGGCATAAAAATGATTTATCTTAGTAGAATATAACATGGAAAACACCTATGAAAAGTTTTAGTGGTAAAGTTTGAGTGAAAGGTGGTGATTGAAGAGCCTTAAGATGCCTTTTAAGCCACTAAAATCAAATAGTGATTTATATAGGCCTGAGCCATAATAGGTTCCTCTATCCAAATTAGTGATTTAGAGACTTATTGAATATTGAAATGGTTTGGAATGGTTTAGAATAGTATCCATTATTTGAAAGACACTTAATGAAAATGATACATCATGTTTTGACTTCTACAACTCACCCTCTGTCCATATATAAGTCAAAATCATCATGTAATGAAATTACTTCAACAATAAAGTAGAATAGCAGAAATAGATACAAATATGACTAAAATATACCAAAATATATGATAATAGACAAGCCACTTTGAGGGGGAAACCTCCACAAGCTTTAATAAGATCAAAATTCACCATATATGATGATAAACCATTACCCACTACCTCCTATATATAGTCTATCTAGGCCATGGTTACTCCATAGGCCGACCTGCTAACCAAATGAATGCATAGAGAAATGTGTTAAAGAATAAAAGAGGGATAAGTAAGCCAAAAGTCATCTATTCCTATCCTCATACATGAGATAGGTTAGGGGTGTAGCATGCCCTTCCCCTTCAAACCAACATTGTCCTCAACATTGAACAACTCTGGATGTTATTGCAAAAAATCTTCACCTTCCCAAGTTACATCTTCACTACTTAGGTTCTTCCATTTGATTAGATATTCCCTAATCTCTCTAGTTATAAACCTCTTAATACGAGTTTGGAGGATCTTCTCTGGTTCCAAAATGACTCATCCTTCTTGATCTAGTTTTGGGAGTTTTACCTGGGCTGAGACTATATGTCTAATGACCTTTTTCAAAAATGAAACATGAAATATTTGGTGTATGCAAGATGAATGAGGTAACTTGAGCTTATAAGCCACACTTCCAATTTTTTGCAGAACCTGATAAGGGTCATAATACTTAGGAGTAAGTTTTTTGTCCTTTTTTAATTACTTCAAGGATATCTACTTGTAAGGCTACAAATGCACAAATACCCAGTCACCCACCTCAAAATTTTGCTCACTATGGTGTTGATTTGATTTTTGCTTCATCTTGTTTTGTGTCAAAGCCAAATTCTCTCTCAAACTAGCCAAAACCTCTCGTTGATATTGAATGTGCTCTTCTACATCTTGAACCTTGGTTTGCACCTTTAATGAAGAAGTGATGGAAGGTGGATTGTAACCATATAGTGCTATAAATGGAGACATTTTAGAAGAGGTATGGAAAGATGTGTTATACCACCATTTTGAAAGTGGTATCCATTTAACCCAATTCTCTTTTTTATTTGATACAAAACAACAAAGATGCCCCTCTAAACATTTGTTAACCACTTTTGTTTGTCCATCAGATTGGGGGTGGTAAGATGAGCTATGAGCTAGCTGGGTACCCAAACAAGAAAATAGTTTAGTCTAGAAATTACTAGTGAAAATAGGATCATGATCAATTAAAATTATTTTTGGGGTTCCATGTAATTTTAGAATTGCTTCCAAAAAAATAGTTTCTATTATACTTACTAAAAATGGGTGTGAGAGAGGACTATGGACAAATACTGAGCAATATTTATCACCTCCTAAAGTTGTAAATACACTAGAGGTGATTAAAATGATTTCATTCATGCCTTAGGTGACCCTAAGTAGTTTTGAAGATATGTCTAAATCTTATTTCAATTTTGAAAAAGTGAAAATAAGCTACAGGTAGGGGAAATATAAGACTCAGCTTGTTAGTTCCATTACAAATGAGAAATGGTAAATTTAAACTTGATGTGGTGATGTGTCATCACCTCAATAGGAATGGAATTTTGAAAAATTCATGAGATATGAACAAGGGAATCCAAATATCACAAACCTCTTAAGGACCCCAAGTACACCTATAGCCTCTATATAGATTTAGATAGAGGTCAAATACGTGGAATGAAGGAAAAATGCATAGACATTGAAAAAAAACTCTAATTTAGCCACCTTATGTGATTTTTTAGGTTGATAAAACAAGTTTTACTTCTAAAAAAACCTTAATATGTTTTTTTTATCTATCATAAACACTATGGACAAAGCCAAAATAACCTACAACAAGGTCTTAAGAAATAAAAGTGCCTCAATCAAGGAGTAAGAACATTGTTTGGTCTCCAATGAATCTTATTTGTAAAGTGAAATTATAAATCATGTGTTTTAAACTCATAAAGAGTATAATTAAGTTGATAAACATCATAATACATGAAGGATACTCATGTTTTCCACCTACAAGCTGGGGTCAAAAAAGTATTGTCCTAGTTAAAGGGAGCATATTAAGTTTCCAATATTAAGGGGACCTTTGAGGTAAGGAAGGAACATGTTTGAATTGGAATCATAAATTGTCAAGGAAATAATACTTATAAATACCATATATACCCCTATTGATTAGTTTCATACCCTCTCTCATGCCTAAAAGCTTACCTACAGGTTATTTAAGTAGGATTTGATATAGACTATGGTGTTATCATGGATTTTTGCTTTCCTTGGGTTATCTAAAGGGAGACATGGATAAAATAAGATAGTATATATAAATGTTAAGGATAAATTATGTATAAAATTATCTTGAGATTATTTCCAAGAGGTTACAAACACCTATAGGTAGGACTGTCATAGTTAAGGCAGGGGAAGAAGAGAAATTATCACAGTCAATCAAGTCAACATGTTGCCTTGAGAATCCAAGGATGGGAAAAGGGTTTGTGGTAATAAAATTGGTAAATTATTATTTTATACACCTCCACCATGATTTTGACACATTAAACATATCCAAACCAATTCATGATAAGCCTGTAACAAGGTCAATAAGTACCTTTTCTCAATCAAAAGGTAGTGAGTTAGGATTGAGGTTTTCTTAGTGTTAAGGAATTTGTTTGGTAAGTGTGACATAGAAAAGATATAGAGGGGTAATTTGATAGATTATAAACAATATTTTATCCTTTTTTCATGTAAAATAACTTACAAGTGTCCATGTTCAAGGAAAACATAGTCACCTCTTAAGGTACCCTACAGAATCCATCATCCAAAGTTTGTCTAGGAAATGGAGAAGGTTAGCGGTCTAAAGCATGGAGTAAAGAGATAAAAAAATTTATGGAGGACCATTAAAACCTATATAACACCCTAAAATTTTTGATTTTTTTGAGAAATCAAGGCAACATTCCTCTATTACGTCTCAGAGATAGGGCACATTTGCCTTGCATGAAGGAGTAGTTTTGAGGGAATCGGCAAGAATAGTGGACCAAAAACATTATAGACCTTCCCATATGGTTTTTAGAGCTGGTACATACCTGATAAAACATTTTAAACTAGTCTACGAGGTTTTAAGGTAAACAGGGTAGTCTAGACAAGAAGGGTTATAGGTAGACCCTTTAGACAAGGTCTAGGCCTAATGCCAATGTAGGGAGTGTTTTCATTTCTATCTCTTAGGGATATATTTTGATGATGGAGAAATGTTTTTTGGGTGTGTATATAGGTTATTGAGATTAATTTTTCATGAGAAACTATCAAAAACCCAAATCCATTTTTGGGCTTGAAAACACATAAACCCTTATAAAATATAGGAAAAGAGTTTGAATGGTCAACTTTAGATGCTTGTATCTCACATGATGCTTTTTATTTAAAGATAAGATGATTGGAGATGTTAGGGAGGACTCCTAGAATGCCTTTAGTGTAATTTTTTTAAGATTTGGACATGTAGACTCTATGAACTAAGCCTATGAGTCTAAACTACTACAAAACCCTTGTAAACCCTCTCTAAGGACCCAATTGGGAAGATGAGATAATTGAATCATCCAAATGAGATGTAAATGACATGAAAATTTTGGAACTTATATAATACTCTCCCAAGCTCCCTTCAATGCTAATTTTTTGTATGAACCTATATAGAAGGGGTTAGAACAAGGATTTATTTGACATTTTTATGTGTTTTATAGGCATAGAGAAGTTTCAAAATGTGAAACCACATTTGGGAGAGAGTTTAAGACTTTTTATAATTCTTAATATACATTTGATGAGTTATCTCATCTCTTAAGTGTGCCTACCATGTCTTTCATTTCAACCAGTCACAGTGAAAGGGTGGTGAAAACTTATGAAAAGTGGCAAAACTCTAATTGGGAAGCCTTTTAAGGATTGTTTGATGAGAATAATCATTATACTTGACCCTATGTAGTGGTGAGGTATTTTGGGAAGGAAAATCATAAAGGTAGTTTTTTTTGCAAGGAAAAGAGTTTTTAGGCCTCTTTACAAGATTTTGATGATTTGAGATGACACTTGTAGCTCCTAATATTACATGACTCACCCCATATCTCTCTTACATGAAAAAATAACTTATCTTTTTATTTTGACAAGTGTCTCTATGACTCTTGAGCTTCTCTTTCTCTCTCTCCTCTCATAATTTCTATAAATTCTAGCCTTTTTGGCTATTATATAGATCTCTCCACCTAGGTATGAGGAAGCCCTACAAAATTTTGGCCTTAACATAATAAAGATAGTTTTTTTTCCTCATTCAATATTTCACTAAGTGTACACAATGGTTTTTGGTCTTGTGCAAGTGTATTTTTGTTTACCTTCACATGTTACTCTTCCTAGTGCCTTGTGTGTTTTTAAATATCTCTTTTGCAGGTCAATAAGAATTGTCTAATTAGATTATAGGTATAGTGAATATTCTATTAAATAGTGTTTCTTATAATGCCTATTTTGTAATTCCTCCTAACCTAGGCTCTCTTTAAGACCCCATGCTTGAAACATTGATGTGAAAGGGATGATTGTCATTGGATGAAGTGTATGTGGAGAATTATTCTTGGTTCTAAGTGCATGTTAGATGGTGTGAGTATAAAATATATTTGGTGTATCACCTCCCATAGGTTAGATTTTCTTTTAGATGTATTTCTCCCTTTTTATCCCCCTAAGTGTTAGCAGTAATCTTGAGCTATAGTGATGCATCAAGGGGAAGTAACCCCTAATCTAGAGATCCACCTCATATGTGGTGACCCATAGTCCTAAGGTAGTTTTGTTATGCCACTTGAATGAGGAGATACTTGTCATATCCTCATTAGATGCAATTTAAAGGGAAAATATTTTTTGGCATGCTCAATGGGACTCTTATTCCAAGAGCTTGAGGAGTTTTGGTGTTCTCCTCAAGATAATAGCCTTTAAAGGCAATTTCACTAAGCACCAATGGTGATTACAAGCATAAATCTATAGTTTAACTTGTCCAAGTACTATAATTTAAATTTTTTTCTTGTTATATGGTCTTATCATGAGTGATTTATGGATAATTTTGATGTTGAGTTTGTCTTAGCACAAGTTGGGGAGACATGTCCTTGTTTGCATATTCCTCCTCAATATGAACAAGTCCTTGTCCAAGTTTGTCATGATCCCTATCAATCCTATGTTGCCTATAATCATCCCTATCAAGCTTGTGCTTCACCTAACTTATCTAGTTCCTATAAAATCCATTTCATTGCAAGTTTCAAGAAGACTATCATTGGCTACAAAGACTACATGTTGGAAGTGGAGAGAAACTTGAAACTACTCAATTCCCTCCCATCCCTCCTCAAGAATCCATTGAACCCATATTTCAACCTCTTGTAGCTGATCCATTTTTCCATTCTAATATTTAGGACTGCATTTCTCCTTGGGAGCCTTTTTGGGCCAATATTCCTAGTTTTGAGATGCCTAGTATTGGCACTACTAAGAGGGAGAATGAGTTGAGATTTTATATTGCATTAAAGATGAAAATGATCTAACTACTAGTGAGGAGACATTATATTGTGATGATGAGGAAAATTATCCTCCTTGTGTTGAATAAAATGTCTTAGAAGAGGTTATTATAGAAGCCAAAGGAGAAAATGAAGGAGCCTCTCTTGTTTTTCCTCTTCATGATGATGACCAGTAAAAGGATGATGACTTATGGTAGAGATTTATGGATATATGCAATTAATTTGAAGGCATCAAGGGGTCTACAAGTCATTTAGAGGTGAATACAAGCCATGGCAAGAAATACCAATTATCTCAAAAGGAAGACATGTCGTATACCTACATGCAAATGTTTAAAGAATATGAAGAATGTGAGAAGACAAAACTCCTAATGAGACAAGCCTAAGATGTTGGAAAGTAGGAATATATTGAGGAGCATCATCATCAAGAGAGTCTAACTCATGATGAAGTAATCTATGATGATCTTGAGCATTTTGAGGATGGTCTAAAATTTGATCCTATAACCACATATGAATTTACACTAACCAACATCAAAGAAGATTTTGAGCAAGAAACACTACTACAAATCTATAACACAACACTTTTTGAAAACTTTGAAGAGGCTATAACAAATGAGAAGAATAATGAAGTCTTTCAAGAAGGTATATACTTTCAAGAGGTTGTCCCCTTCATAGACATACAAATATTTCATAATGAGACAAAAGGATGGTAATATGAGGCATGTTTCTAAGGTCAAGAATACTTCATCTACCTTGGAGACTTGTGGGAGATGACTCCATAAAATGACATGCCAAGCCAAGGAGAAAAAAGGAAACGTGAGTCATCTAACACCACATCCAAAAGGGAGCATGCTTGGCATCCTCATTCAATGGATATTCAAGGTACTTTCATTTTAATCTAGGAAGGGAGGTATATTTAAGTTGAATATACATAATTAGTTTCCTTTCTACTGTGTCTTGTTTTCCATAAGTGCTTAGTAGCACAAGTGTACCTTTATTTTGAGTGTTTAATTTGGTCTTGTTTTGTGTTGTTCTTTCCTTTTTGTGTTTTGAGGTAAGTAAGTTGTCTTTTTAGTCAATTAAAGGTCTTGTCCTATTATTTCCAAGTGCAATTTGACTCCCTTTTCCCAATAGATAGGATAAGGTTATTGGTCATTATCATAGGTAAGCATGTTGCCCCTAGATATTACCAAAAGTGTTAACCAAATTTGAATTTTAGTAAAATTGGTTCAACCCTAAATTTATAAACTTTTTATAAGTTTTCATATATCATACAGGGGTCTCATGTTGGTCTAAACACCTTACTTATCCCTAGTTTAACATCGGTCTAAACTCATCTCCCTTGTAATTACCTATTCAACCAAAGTCAAAGTTGGTCAACCATGGTCAAACATATTTAAAATCTCAAATTGTGCTATAAATGTCCAAATATGGCATTTGAGATGTTTTAAGGTGTTCACAAGTCATAAAATTGTCATTTACCATGTGTTGTGTGTAAAACATGTCATTTTAGCATGTTTCTAGCATAATAAATGACTTGTATAGAGTTTCAAGGAAGAGCATTTTTCACCAAGAGATTTTCAATATAGAGGAGTTAAAAATATATTATGGGTAGTTATAATTCAATCCAAGAAGTAGTTATATGCAAACAATGGGGAGTTTTCCTTGATTTTAGGCCTTTATTAGAACTTGTATGGATTTGGTGAGCTCATCTTTAGGTAAAAAAATGATTTATATGCCTTTTCAACACCCTAAACACTTTTACATGCCTAGTTTGTATAGGTTTCATCATAATTTTTATTTTCAACTTCTATTTCTTCCACTTTCTCCTTGCAAGACAAGAAAGGTCATTTTCAAATGTTTGGTATGGGCCATACAGTTAGAGTTGGGAGGAATGATTTTGTGGGATGAAATTAATTTGAGTATAATTAAAATCCATGGTATGAAGATTTTATTGAATAATTTTTTCTTTATGAATCATTGCTAAGACATCAGACAACTTTTTATGCATTCACATCGAAGAGGGGTCACCATTTGAATTAGTTTCTAAATAATTTACTTTATCCTAATGGATTTTATTATTCCATATGTTTTTTAGGGTCCATCCATAGGTTTTACATACTTATATTAGTTTTTAAGGTCTCAATAATCTAAGAAGCCTCCTCTAGGATTGCTTGTGCTTGCAAACTAGTCCTCCCACACTTATATCTATCTCAATAGTGATGAAGGAGCTTTCTTATGTTAATATGAAAAAATGAATGTTGATTCAAATGTTTTAATCAATGAATATGAATTTGGATGTGTTTCTATAAGTTTTGAGGTCATAAAATGTTAAAACAATACTCAAAAGTTTATGCTTCTACTCAATATCAGCACTTTACAGTCAATGTAAGCTTTCAAGTGGCTTGAGCAGAGACTATGGGTATCATTTAGTGAATTTAAGGCACTTAAGTATCACTTATTATTTTATTTATATAGTATAATTAGCATAATAGACTTGTTCCTAAATGAAATTTGTCAAACAAAGAAATGAAAGTCATGACCGAGTCTTTATGGTTGTGATCCCTAAAGGAGTAAAATAGTGGCCTAGGGGTTTTTGAAAAGGGAATACAACATGATAAATAGGGTATTGATGCATAAAATTAATTGATATTTTTATCCTCTAACATGTACAACACCTATGAAAAATTTTAGGGGTAAGGGGTGAGTGAAAGGTGGTGATTGAAGAGCCCTAAGATGCCTTTTAAGCCACTGAAATCAAATAGTGATTTCTATAGGCCTGAGCCCTAATAGGTCTTATCCAAATTAGTGATTTAGAGAATTTTTTCATATTTAAATATTTTGGCATGGTTTATATTAATATTCATGATTTTAAATACACTTAATGAAAAGGATACATCATGTTTTGACTTCAATGACTCACCCTTTGTCCATATACAAGTCAAAATCATCACCTACAGTTACTATAGGATGACTATGGATAGACAATGAACAAGATTTATCATCTCTTAAAGTTGTAAATACACTATAGGTGATTAAAATAATTTCATTCATGCCTCAGGTGACCCTAAGGAGTGTTGAAGATACGTTTTAACTTTGTTTCAAGTTTGAAAAAGTGAAAATAAGCTACATGTAAGGGCAGTATAGGACTCAGTTTGGTAGTTATATTACAAATGAGAAATGGTAAATTTAAACTTGATGTGGTGATGTGTCATCACCTCAATGGGAATTGAATATTGAAAACTTCATGAGATATGAACAAGGGTATCCAACTCTCACAGACCTATCAAGGACCCTAAGTACACCTATATCCTCTGAATAGACTAAGACAGAGGTCAAACAAGTGAAATGAAGGAACAATGCATAAACATGTATAAAAAATTTCATTTATCCACCTTATGTGAGTTTTTAGGTTGATAAAACAATTTTGACTTTCAAAAGTAGCTTAAAAGGGTTTTTTTCTCTATCATAAACACTATGGACAAAGCCAAAATAACCTACAACAAGATCCTAAGAAATAAAAGTGCCTTAGTCAAGGAGTAAGAACATTTTTTGGTCTCCAATGAAGATTTTTGGTAAATTTAAAGTATAAATGATGTGTTTTAGCCTTATAAATAGTATACGTAATTTGATAAACATTGTAATACATGAAGGAGACCCCTATTTTCCACCTAAAGGTAGGGGTTAAAAAAGCATTGTCCCAATCAAAGTGATCATACTAAGTTTCTAATATTAAGGGGACCTTTGAGGTAAGGAAGGAACATGATTAAATTATAATCATAAAGTATCAAGGACATAAGAATTATAAATACCCTATATTCCCCTTATGATCAAGCTCATACCCTCTCTCATGCCTAAAAGCTTACCTATAGGTCATTTAGGTAGGATTTGATATAGACTATGGTATTGACATGTTTTTTTGCTTTCCTTAGTTTGTTCAAAGGGATACATGGATCAAAGAAGATTATATAAAGAAAGGTGAAGGATAAATGAGGTATAAAATAATCTTTATAGGATTTCTAAGAGGTTACAAATACCTACAAGTAGGACTGTCACAATCAAGGTAGGGGAAGAAGAGAAATTGTCACAGTCAATCAACTCAACATGCTGCCTTGAGAATCCACAGATGGGAAAATGGTTTATGGTAGTAAAAGTGGTAAATGAGTCTTTTATACAACTCCACCATTATTTTTTCACCTTAAACATATCCAAACCAATGCATGACAAGCCTATAGTAGGGTCAACAAGTACCTTTTCTTAGTCAAAAGGTAGTGAGTTAGGAATGAGGTTTTCTTGATGTTAAGAAGGACTGTGTTTGGGAAGTGTGACATATAAAATATAGACAGGGGATATTGATATATTTTAAACACTATTTTATCCCTTTTTCATTTAAAATAACTTACAAGTGTCTATGTTCAATGAAAACACAGTCAGCTCTTAAGGTACCCTACACAATCCTACACCTAAAGTTTGTCTAGGAAATAGAGAAGGTTGGAGGTCTAAATCATGGATTCAAGAGCTAAATTTTTTTATGGAGGACCATTAAAACCTATATAACAACCTTATATATTTTTTTTGGTGATGAATCAAGGAAACATGCCTCTATTCTATCTCATAGATAGGGCACTATTGCCTTGCATGAAGGAGCAGTTTTGAGGGAATAGGCAATAATAGTGTACCAAAGCCATTAGAGACATTCCCATATGGTTCTGAGAGCTGGGACACACTTGATAAAACATGGGGAACTATTCTAGGAGGTTTAAATTCAAACATGTTAGTCTAGACAAGAAGGGTTGTAGGCAAATCCTTTAGACAAGGTCTAGGTCTAATGCTAATGCAAGGAGTCTTCATTTCTATCTCTTATGGAGATATTAAAATGATGGAGAAATATTTTTGGGGTGTGCATAGAGTTTATTGAGTTTAATTTTATAGTTTAAACTATCAAAAATCCATTTTGGGGCTTCAAAACACATAAACCCTTACAAAATGTAGGAAAAGAGTTTGAATGGTCAACTTTAGATGTTTGTATCTCACATGATGGTTTGAATGGAAAGATAAGATGATTGGAGATGTTAGAGAGGAATCCTAACATTCCTTTAGTGGAATTTTTTCAATATTTGGATGTGTATCCTCTATAAACTAAGCCTAAGATTCCAAACAACTACAAAACCCTTATAAACCCTCTCTAAGGACCTGAATGGGAAGATGAGATAATTGAAGAATACAAATGCAATGGAAATGTCATGGAAATTTTGTAAATTATAGAATACTCTCTCAATGTGCCTCCAATGCTAATTTTTTTATAAACCTATATAGATGGGGTTTGAAAAAGGATTTATTTGACATATTTGTGTGTTTTTTAAGCATGGAGAAGTTTAAAAAGGATAAACCACCTTTGAGAGAGATATTAGGACTTTTTCTAAGTCCTCATGTCCATTTCATGAGCTATCTCATCTCCTAAGTGTGCCTACCATCTCTTTCATTTTAGCCAATCATAGTGAATGGGTAGTGAACACTTAGGAAAAGTGGTGAAACTCTAATTGGGAATCCTTTTAATTTTTTTTTAATAAGAATGATGATATGGACACTCTTTAAATGTATCGTTACTCATTTTTCATTAATCAATTTGTATAATTGGAAAGGTTTTGGGTGCCAAGTGAGAGAGGTCCATGGAAAGGAGTCATTTTGGGACTATCATGGATGATTGTGCATGGACAAAAGAATAATAATGATCAAGGACTAATAAAATGAATTTAAGGGATTATAAATAACCCCTCCAATTTATATCAATCATTATACCTAACCCTATGTAGTGGTGAGGCAATTTTGGAAGGAAAATCATAAAGGTAGTTTTACGTAGAATGAAAAGAATTTTAAGGCCACTTTGCAAGAGTTTGATGATTTTAGATGACACTTATAGCTCTTGATATTTCATTACTCACCCCATATCTATCTTACATGCAAAAATAACTTATATTTTTATTTTTACAAGTGTCTCTATGACTCTTAAGCTTCTCTTTCTCTCTCTCCTCTCATAATTTCTATAATTTCTAGCCTTTTTGGCTATTATACAAATCTCTCCACTTAGGTATTGTGAGTCCCTACCAATTTTTTTCCTTGAGCTAATAAATATAGTTTTTTTAACTCATTAAATATTTAACTAAGTGTACACAATGGTTTTTGGTATTTTTCAAGTGTATTTTGGTTTACCTTCACATGTTACTCTTCCTAATGCCTTGTGTGTTTTGAAATCTCTCTTTTGTAGGTTAACAAGAAGTGTCTAATTAGATTGAAAGTATAGTTAGTAGTCTATTAATTATTATTTCTTATAATGAATATTGTGTAAGTCCTCCTATCCTAGGCTCTCTCTAAGACCCCATGATTGAAACATTGATGTGAAAGGGATGATTGTCATTGGATAAAGTGTATGTGTAGAATTATTCTTAGTTCTAAGTTCATGTTAGATGGTGTGAGTATAAAAATTATTTTGTGTGTCACCTTCCATAGGTTATATTTTATTTTATATGTCTTTCTCCTTTTTATCCCCCCAAATGTTAGTAGTAGTCTTGAGCTATACTGATGCATCAAGAGAAACTACCCCCTAATCTAAAGATCCACCTCATATTTGGTGACCCACAGCCTTGAGGTGGTTCCATTGTGCCACTTGAATGATTAGAGACTTTTCATCTCCTTATTGGGTGAAATTTCAAGTGATAAAAATTATTGGCACACTTGGTGAGACTCTTGTACCAAGAGCTTGAGGATTTTTGGTTTTCTCCTCAATATAATAACCTTTGGAGGTAATTTCACTAAGCACTAATGGTGACTCCAAGCATAAATCTAATAGTTAAGTAGTCTAGGTACTATAATTTAAGTCATTTTCTTGTTATATGGTCTTCTCATGAGTGATTCATAGATAATTTTAATGTTCATTTTGTCTTAACACAAGTTGGGGAGACATATACTCCTTTGCCTATTCCTCCTCAATATGAATAAGTCTTTGTCCAAGATTGTCATGATCCCTATCAATCCTATGTTGCCTATAATAATCCCTATCAAGATTATGCTTCACCTAGCCCACATAATTCCTCTCCAATCCATTCCATTGCAAGTTTCAAGAAGACTCTCATTGGCTATAAAGACTACATGTTAGACCTTGATACAAGAAATTGTTATGGTTAAGTCATCCCTAGTGATTGTATCAAAAGTGTGAGCAATGATTTAGATAAATTCAAGGAATAATGGATGCCTATAGAGAGAGATAATTGGAAAGGTATTATAATGATATGCTTGATGTTTGTGGCATAATTTTCCACCCAAAAGAGAGGTTGAGAGCTCATGAACTAGCTCAATCTTGGCAGCCCCAATATATCCCATATCAACCTTAAAGTGTATCAACTATGTCTTTCCAAGATACTAATCCAACCATGTTCTAAAATACCCCAAGTCATTTAGGTATTCCTGAAAGTTTCCATTCTTGGAAGTCCATCCAAGAGAGAAGACAAAGGAAGGAGGATATCATTGTTGATCAATTTGAATTATTTAGAGAATATTTTGAGAAAGGAATATTGAGTTTTGAGACTCATCTTGATAAGGAGATTGAATTCGCCAATCATATTTTAAGGAAATCCATCATGGAAGAATAAAATGAACTTTCTAAGACTACTTTTCCATGTTGGAATCAAGATCCAAATCCCAAAGAATCATCAATTTTTCTAAACCTATCATTCACCCCTTCATTTTTATCTCAACCTCATGAATTATCCTTTAATCATAGCTTCCCAAGATGGAAAGAGGTAGTGATAGCTTGTGAAGAGAATAATATGATATTTTTAAGTGGAGAAGTTAGAAGTGGAGAGAAACTTGAAACTACTCAACTCCCTCCCACCCCTCCTTAAGAATCCATTGAACCCATCTTTCCACCTCCTCTAGCTAATCCATTTTGCCCTTCTAATGTTGAAGATTGAATTTCTCCTTAGGAGCCTTATTGGGCTAATATTCCTATTTTTGAGATACCTAGTATTGGAACTACTAAGAGGGATAATGAGTTTGATATTTTTGATTAGATTGAAGATGAAGAGGAGATGACTACTAGTGAGGAGATATCAAATTGTGATGATGATGAAAAAGGTCATCCTTGTGTTGAAGAAGAGGTCTTGGAAGAGGTTCTTATGGAACCCAAAAGAGAAAATGAAGGATACTCTCTTGTTTTTCCTCTTCATGATGCTGACCAGTCAAAATATGATGACTTGTGGCAGAGATTTGAGGACATATGCAATGAATTTGAAGGCCTTAAGATGCCTACAAGTCCTTTAGAGATGACTATAAGCCATGATAAGTAAGATTAAGTGTCTAAAAAGGAAGACATGTGGAAAACCTATATGTAAATTTTAAAAGAGTATAAATAATGTGAGAATAAAAAAATCCTAATGAGATAATCCCAAGATGTTAGAAATTAGGCATATATTGAGGAGCATCATCATCAAGAGAGTCTAGCTCATGATGAAGCAATCTATGATGATCTCGAGCCTTTTGAGGATGGTTCAAAAGTTGATCCTTAAACCACCTATGAATTTAATCCCACTAAAAGCAAGGAATATTTCTATAAAGAAACACTACTAGAAAGATATGACACAACACTTCTTTAAGACTTTGAAGAGGATGTAACAAATGAGAAAAATAATGAAGTCTTTTAAGAAGGTATAGACTTGTAAGAGGATTCCCCCTTTATATACATATAAATATGCCATAATGATACAAAAGGAAAATAGTATGAGCCATGTTTTCAAGGTCAATAAGACTTCATCTACCTTGGATACTTGTGGGATATGACTCCATCAAATGACATGCCAAACCAAGGATCAAAAAGGAAACATGAGTCATCAAACACTACATCTAAAAGGAAGCATGCTTGGAATCCTCATTCATCTAGTAAGGAAGGATATTCAATGTAATTTAATTTTGATCTAGGAATGGAGGTATGTTTAATTTGAATGTAAATAATTATTTTCCTTTCTGGCATGTCTTGTTTTCCCTAAGTGCTCAGTAACACAAGTGTACCTTTGTTTTGAGTTTTTACTTTGGTCTTGTTATGTGTTATTCTTTCCTTTGTGTGTTTTTAGGTAATTAAACTATATATTTAGTCAATTAAAGGTCTGGTATTGCTATTTCCAAGTGCATTTTGACTCCCTTTACCCAATGGATAGGCTAAGGCTATTAGTCCTTAACATAGGCAATCATATTTCCCCTAGAAATTACCAAAAGAGTAGACCAATTTTGAATTTTAGTAAAAATGGGTCAAACCCTACATTTATAAACCTTTTATAAGTTTTCATATATCCTATAGGGGTCTCATGTTGGTCTAAACACCTTACTTATCCCTAGTCTAGCCTTGGTATAAGCTCATCTCCCTTGTAATTGCCTAGTCAACCAGAGTCAAAGTTGGTCAACCATGGTCAAACATGTTTAAAATATAAAATTGTGTTATAATTTTTCTAAAATTTCATTTTAGATGTTTTAAGGTGTTCAAAAGTCATAAAATTGTCATTTATCATGTCTTGTGTGCAAAAAGTGTCATTTTGGCATGTTTATAACATAATAAATGACTTGTATAGAGTTTCAAGGAAGAATTTTTGTCACCAAGAGATATTTAAATGTTTATGATATCATAATATATTAGGTATAGTTATAATTCAATCCAAAAAGTATTTATATGTATAAAATGGAGAGTTTTCCTTGATTTTAGGCCTTTATTGGCACTTGTATGGACTTGGTGACCTCATATTTAGGTAAAAACATGATTTATATGCCTCTTCACCTCCATAAATTATGTTAAATGATTTTTTTGTAGATTTATCATTATGAGTTTCAGTTTCAACTTCTATTTCTTCCGCTTTCTCCTTGCAAGCCAAGAAAGGTCATTTTCAAATGCCTGGTGTGGGTCGTATAGTTGGAGATAGGAGGAATGATTTTGTGGGATGAAATTAATTTGAGTCTAATTAAAATAAATGGTAGTAATTTTTTATTTGATAAATTTTAATTTATGAATCATTACTAAAACCTTAGGTAGCATTTTATTCATTCACATCTAAGAGGGGTCACTATTTGAAATATTTTCTAAATAATTTACTTTGACCTGATGGATTTTATTATTTCATATGTTTTTTAGGGTCTATTCACAAGTTTTCCATTCTTCTCTTTCTTTTGGAGGTCTCAATAATCCAATAAGCCTCTTCTAGGCTTGCTTGTGCTTTCAAACTAGTCCTCCCACACTTACAACTATCTTAGTTTCCATGAAGGAGATTTTATACCTTAATATGAAAACATGAAGGTTGATTCAAATGTTTGAATCCATGAATATTAATTTTTATGAATTGGTATAAGTTTTGAGGTCATAAAATGCCAAAACAATACTCAAAATTTTATGTTTTTCCTCACTATCAACCCTTTACAGTCAATGTAGGCATTCAGGTGGCCTGAGTAGAGACTATGGGGATAATTTAGTGACTTTGATTAAGTTAAGGATCTCTTATTGTTGTCTTGATATAATATAATTAGCATAATAGACTTGTTCCTAAAGTAAATTTACCAAACAAAGAATGGAAAGTCATGACTGAGTCTTTATGGCTGTAATCCATAAAGGAGTAAAATAGTGGTCTAGGGGTTTTTCAAAAGGGAATACAACATGATAGACAAGGTATTGAGGCATGCTATTGATTCATATTTTTATCCTCTAACATGGATAAAAAATATGCAAAACTTTAGGGTTAAAGGGTGTGTTAAATGTGGTGATTAAAGAGCCTTGAGATGCCTTTTTAAGCCACTGAAATCAAATAGTGATTTCTATATGCCTAAGCCATAATAGGTTCTTCTATCTAAATTAGTAATTCAAAGACTTGTTTCATATTGAAATAGTGTGGCATAGTTTAGAATAGTATCCATGATTTGAAATACACTTAATGAGAAGGATACATCATGTTTTGACTTTTATGACTCACCCTCTATCCATACACAAGTCAAAATCATCACCTATGGCTGCTATAGGAGGACTGTGGATAGACAATGAACAAGATTTATCACCTCTTGAAGTTTAAAATACACTATACGTGATCAAAATTATTTAATTCATGCTTCAAGTGACCCTAAGGATTTTTGAAGATATGTTTGAACCTTATTTCAAGTTTGAAAAAGTGAAAATAAGTTATAGGTAGGGGCAGTATAGGACTCAGTTTGGTAGTTCCATTACAAATGAGAAATGGTAAATTCAAAATTGATGTGGTGATGTGTCATCACCTCAATGGGAATGGAATTTTGACAACTTAATGAGCTATGAACAACAGAATATAACTCTCATAGACCTCTCAAGGACCCTAGGTACACCTACAATCTTTGTACAGACTGAGACAGAGGTCAAACAAGTGGAATGAAGGAATAATGCATAGACATGTAGTAAAACTCTCATTTATCCACCTTATGTGAGTTTTGAGTTTGATCAAATAATTTTGAATTTAAAAATCAGATTCAAAGGGATTTTTTCTCTATCATAAACACTATGGACAAAGCCAAAATAACCTATACTAGGGTTCTAAGAAATAAAAGTGCCTCAGTCAAGGAGTAAGAACACTATTTAGTCTCTAATGAAGATTATTGGTAAAGTTAAAATGTAAATAATGTGTTTTAAAATTATAAATAGTCTATGTAATTTGAAAAAAATCATAATACATGAAGGAGACCCCTATTTTCCACCTACAAGTAGGGGCTAAAAAAGCATTGTCCCAATCAAAGGGAGCATACTCAGTTTTGAAGGTTAAGGGGACCTTTGAGGTAATGAAAGAACATGATTGAATTGGAATCATAAATTATCAAGTAATTAAGACATATAAATACACTATATACCCTTGATGATTAGGTTCATACCCTCTCTCATGCCTAAAAGCTTACCTACAAGTCATTTAGGTAGGATTTGATATAGACCGTGGTGTTGACATGGAATTTTGCTTTCCTTGGGTTGTCCAAAGGTAGACATGGATAAAATAAGATAGTATATATAAATATTAAATATAAATAAGTTTTAAGAGAATCTTTATAGGATTTACAAGAGGTGAAAAACACCTATAGGCAAGACTGTCATAATCAAGGTAAGGGAAGAAGAGAAATTGTCACAGTTAGTCAAGTCAACATGTTGCCTTGAGAATCCAATAATGGGAAAAAGGTTTGTGGTAATAAAATTGGTAAATTATTCTTTTATAAACCTCCAACATTATTTTTACACCTTAAACATATACAACCCAATGCATTACAAGCCTATAATAGGGTCACTAAGCACCTTTTCTCAATTAAAAGGTAGTGAGTTAAGAATGAGGTTTTCTTACTATTAATAATTACTATATTTGGGAAATATGAGATAAAAAAGATATAAATGGGGATATTGATATATTTTAAACCCTATTTTCACCTTGTTTCATGGTAAATAACTTACAAGTGTCCATGTTCAAGGAAAACACAATCAGCTCTTAAGGTACCCTACACAGTCTTATACCTAAAGTCTATCTAGGAAATGCAGAAGGTTAGAGATCTAAGGCATGGAGTAAAGAGATAAAATTTGGTATGGAGCATAATTAAAACATATATACAACCCTTAGATATTTTTTTTTGGTGAGAAATCAAATCAACATGCCTTTATTCTATCTCAGAGATAGGGCACATTTGCCTTGCCTAAAGGAGCAGTTTTGAGGGAATAGGCAAAAGTAGTGGACCAAAACCATTAGATACCTTACCATATGGTTTTTAGGCTGGAAAACACCTGATAAAACATGGTAAACTATTCTATGATTTTTGAAAGCAAATAGGGTAGTCTAGACAAGAAGGGTTGTAGGCAGACCCTTTAGACAAGGTCTAGGCCTAATGCCAATGTAGGGATTAATTTCATTTATAGCTCTTAGGGACATATTATGATTATGGAGACATGTTTTTTTGGTGTTCATAGAGGTTATTGAGCTTTATTTTTTAGGGGAAGCTATCAAAAATACATTTTTGGTCTTCAAAACACATAAACCCTTACAAAATAGAGGAAAAGAGTTTGAATTGTCAACTTTAGATGCTTGTTTCTCACATCATGATTTTCATGGAAATATAAGATGATTGGAGATGTTATGTAGGACTCATAAGATTCTATTAGTGTCATTTATTCAATATTTTAACTTGTAGCCTCTATAAACTAATCCTAAGAGTCCAAACTGCTACAAAACCCTTGTAAACCCTCTCTAAGGACCCGATTGGGAAGATGAGATAATTGAAGCATCAAAATTAAATGGAAATGCCATGAAACTTTTTTAACTTGCATAATAATATATCAATATCTATCCAATGATAATTTTCTATATGGATATATATGGATGGGGTTATAGTAGGGATTTCATTCATATTTTTATGTGTTTTATAGGCATGGAGAAGTTTTAAAATATGTAAAAAACATTTGAGAAAGAGTTTAAGTCCTCATTTCCATTTGATGATCTATCTCATCTCCTAAGTGTGCCTACCATCTCTTTCATTTTATCCAGTCATAGTGAATGGGTAGTGAACACTTAGGAAAAGTGGTGATACTTCAATTGGGAAGTCTTTTAAGGCTTGTTTGATGATATGGACACTCTTGAAAAGTATCATTCTTCCTTATGCATGGATAAATTTGTAGAATTTTAAATGTTTTAGGTGCCACGTGTGAGAGGTCCATGGAAATTAGTCAATTTAGGACTATCATGGATGATTTTGCATGGCCAAAAGAATAGGAATGATAAGGGACTAATTAAATTCATGTAAGGGCTTGTAAGTAACCCCTAAACTTTAGATCAATCATCAAACATGACCCTATGTAGTGGTGAGGTAGTTTTAGAAGTCAATTTATAAAGGCAATTTTTTGTGCAAGGAAAAGAGTTTTTAGGCCACTTTGCAAGAGTTTGATGATTTGAGATAACACTTTTAGCTCCTATATTACATATATCACCTAATATATCTCTTACATACATAAATAATTGATATTTTTAGATTGACAAGTGTCTCTATGACTCTTTAGCTTCTCTTTCTCTCTCTCCTCTCACAATTTCTATAAATTTTAGCATGTTTGGCTATTATATAGATATATCCACTTACGTATCATGAATCCATACCAAATTTTTGCCTTGAGATAATAAATATATTTTTTTTTACCCCATTAAAGATTTCACTAAGTGTACACAATGGTTATTTTTCTTGTGCAAGTGTATTTTGGTTTACCTTCACATGTTACTCTTCCTAGTACCTTGTGTGTTTTGCAATCTCTCTTTTGCAGGCCATCAAGAAGTGTCTAATTATATTGTAGTAATGATGAGTATTATATTCAATAGTATTTATTATAATGCCTATTATTTGAGTCCTCCTAAGCTAGGCTCTCTTTAGGACCCCATGCTTGAAAATTGATGTGAAAGGGAAGATTGTCATTAGATTAAGTGTATGTGCAGACTTCTTCTTAGTTCTAAGTACATGTTAGATGGTGTGAGTAGAAAAATTATTTATTATATCACCTCTCATATATTATATTTTATTTCAAATATCTTTCTCTATTTTCATCCCCCTAACTATTAGTAGTAAGATTGATATATAGTGATGCATCAAGGGGAAATAGCCCCTAATCTAAATATCCACCTCATATTTGGTGACCCACAACCCTAAGGTGGTTCCATTATGTCACTTGAATGAGGAAAAACTTGTCATCTCCTCATTAGGTCTAAGTTAAAATGCCAATAGTACCCCAAGTAATTATTAAAAAGAAAACATAGGACTAAAAGAAATGTGTAGACAATAAAAAACTGCACACTTATATTTTTAGATGATTGAATACCTCAAAACCCCCTAAAGCCACCCTAAATCATTATTAACCCTTAACTAATCCCTCTTAACCTAGCTAAATAACTATTCTCCTATTCACAGAGTACTATTTAGAAGTACTATTTAAAAGAACTGTTCAAAAGTACAATTAATTATCGCTATTCACTATGGGACCCACTACCATTATTCATGATGACATGGAAAGTGACATGGAAAGTGATATGTAAAGTGACATGGAAGGTTATATGGCAAGTGACATGCCTTGAAAGTCAGGTGGTTTAAGGTGGGACATAATACCCCACCTGGGACCCGCCTCCAAGGTACCTAATGACATCATTAAGCACTAAAGGGCCCCTCATTAGAAGTATGGTGTATTTTTCCCCATGGGACCATCATTAAAAATATTTTTTTAATCTTCACTCATGGATAATTATGCCAAAATTCATTGGGCACTTAAGAAAAAGACTAAAGTGAGTGGTGTAAGGTATTTTGGACCCATATGAGCCCAATTGCATGATTCCCTATCCATTTTGGACTCTTTAAAAAGTTGGGAGACAAACCAACCAAGTAGGAGACCTATTGGCTAATTTGAAATCTCACCCCTTGTCTTTCATGACCACTCATGCACCCACATGGATAACAGTGCCAAAACTCATGGGGCACTTAGCCAAAAGATAAATTAGCTTGGTGAAAAGTCCTTTGGCCTCATTTGAGCCCTTGTGCAGGATTCCCACTCCAAATTGGAGCCATGTGTAATGTGAGAGACAAAAAAACAAGGTGGTAATCCCACCATCCTTATCCCCTTTGTAATTTATGAGCCAACTTGAAAAATGGCACCATACTTCTTCTATTCCCTCTTTTGGCATGATTTTTCACAACAAATGCTATAAATACTCCCTTTTCTTTAACCAAAGGTTGAGTTGTATTTTGGTTGGAATATTTCATCTTGAAGGTTAGTAAATCATTAAGGAGTTCACTCATCTTGGAGGAGAAGAGCATAAAGTACCTAGACTCTGCCAAAATTGCCTCAAGCTCCATCAACAACATCATCTTCATCAATCATCAAGGTAACATTTGTTTACTTTCTTATATTTCAATTCTTTCATTTCTTGGCCTTCTTATTTCGTTGACCTCACACATTTATCCCATTAATATTATCTTTTAATCCATTTATCTCCTTACCCTCTTATCCATTTAATTTTTTTTCCATTCACCCTTTACCTTCTTCTTACCACCTTGACCATTTACCCCTTTTGCCTCTTTGCCATCTTGACCTCTTGACCTCATAATACCTTTTAACATTTATCCTCCATTTGTTCACTATAATTTACCCATTTAAGCATTTACCAAATCAACCAAAACATTATCATTTTTTTTACCCTTATTACAAACCAAACCAAAAACCACCATTTTGCCTTAACCAATTTTCAACACTAGTTGATTTATCTAATCATTATTTTAGCAAAGCATTTAACTTATTTATTTTATTTTTAGTTATTTGTTGTTACTTTATATTTTTAGTTTCATTTTGATATTATTTTATGAAAAAAATATTTTTAATTTATTAAATTAAGTGTTTAAATCAGTTGGATTGACAACCTCCTAGAAAGCTTTCGCTTCTAGGATCAAGCTCAAGCTAGGCAATCCACCTTTCTACTTGTCTCACAAACAAGTTTTACAGTATTGTTTTTTTATTTTCAGGTCATCCTCTGAAGCCAAATAGGATATTTCCACAATCACTTGGATCCAATGTGCACACATTGTAATAGGTTTTTCTACACATGCTTCCTTACTAGTTTCTTTCTTTCCAAATTAAGAAAAAAAATAGATAGAAACATTTTGGCACACCTAGTGGGACCCTTGAGTTTTTGTGGGTTCATTATTTGTTTTAAGTAATTTATTTTTGCATTAGTGAAAATTTCATTTAGTTTGATTAGTGAAAATTCATTTAGTTTCATTATATACTCACTAAGTGTTCTTTCTTGCATTTTAGTTGTATTTTTTTAAAGAGTTAAATTTTATTTTCTTGCATTTCTAAAAGACAAAATCAAAAAGCAATCACCCTAGGATTAGGACTTGCATTTATTTTGTATTCATTAAAACAAATTAAAAATTTTCCTTTGGGATTAAAATTAGCTTATATACATAGTTTGCTTAATTTAAGTAGCTCATCTAGTTTAATTTAAGCAAACCAAATTAATTATAGTACACAAATGTTACACAAACCAAACCACTTGAACTAAAAAAAACATCAAACACACTTGAGACAAGGCCCAACTAGGATTTCATCACCTAGGGGATCACCTTATCCTTTCCTAATTATTGTACTTGAATTTAGTCATCGAGGGGATAACCAACTCAACTCTCTTGTTGAGTATAAACTCTAGATAAATGGTATAAAGGATAAACATCTACACTGGATGTGGGATTAGGATGTGAGGGGAGAAAGATCCAAGTATCAAGACATGTACTTGATCTAATACAGACTTCTTTTTTAGTACCTAAACATAACCCAAAACCAAACATAGATTGATTTCTAGAACCTATTCAAGCCAATTTCCTCTTCACACTTTTCTAAGGCATAGTCCAAAAGAGAGATTAAAAATAATCCTAGGACTTAATGTGATCTTAGTGAATGCATTTTTTTTCCTTGAATATTTTTTTATCTCTCTTTATTTTTAGGTGTGAGAACATATCATTCCTTTTCCATTTTCTCATATGGATCTTACTCATCAACAATGAAGGGACCTTGAGGAACAAAACTTTCCACCAAGTTAATCAATCTCTTTCACCTCTCCATTCATGAAACATGTTTCTAAACCCATATAATCCCCTCACTCTCTAAAAATTCCTATTCATATGATCCTAAGAGATGCAGATTTTACCACTTTCCTAAACAACAAACACACATCCTTATAACATTACCTTAGAACTACATCTCTCCAAATCCTAGTTTCAACCCCACCTATAGATCTACCTTATGGCATGCCTCTCCATGTCATGGGGGGTACCTCCACTACCATGGGTACTAATAAACCTCTAGTCACCCAATCCCTATCATCAAACAACAATCCCCTTGAGGCTACCACTCAAAATTGACTAACCCAAACTACCACTACCCTTATACACCTACCAATCACTTCTATACAATAGGAGTACATACCTCTAACACTACCCATCTCCCTCTAATTACCTCCAACTGATCAAACACTACTCTAGTTCAAAGCATTATGGTGTCCATACCCTCCATGTTACCACTGATTAGTACAAAGGTCACTACCCTTCCATTCGTCACTAACCCAACTACCACTCCTACCCAGTGAGCAACCTTTAGTTATATCCATAATTTGCAAGGGCATATGCATGCTACCCAACAACCCAACCCTACCCAACCATTGACATCCACATACCAATATATCTCTTCTACCCAACCATTGGAATCCACATACTAATATGTGGCAACCTCTCAACCTTCCACCCATTATCAACATGTTTCTTAACCACCACCACAATATGCATCCTACAACCTTCTAGGTGTTAAAACCCAAAAAAAATTAATGAAAATGATCATGGACAAGATGACTACCCTTGAGTCATCCATCTCTGCAGCCCATAATCTCTTGTCCTATGATCAAATTTGCAATGAGCCTATTCACCCTTCAGTCCCTATGAAACCTTATCCAACCCATTGAGAACATCCAAAATTTACCAAGTTTAATAATAAGGAAGACCCTCAACAACATTTAAGAGAATTTAGGCATTCATGCTACTTGATTGCCCATGATGATGTTCTTCTCCTACATACCTTGCCTATGTCATTATTTAGACTAGCATTAGATTGGTATAATGTCACACCCAAACATTCCATATTCTCCTTCAACAAACTATCCCAAAACTTCTTGGATCACTTTTGGATTAATATATCCAAGAAAGTTTCCATTACCAACCTCTACTCCATCTGACATTTCAAGGAAAAGTCCATTGTTGATTTTGTGGCTCATTAGAGGAACCTAATTAGCCAACTTTCCTTTTCCTTGCCTCGACTCAAACTTATAGAGATCTTTTCTTGGGCATGTGCCAATCATATCTCATCCACATTATATGTCCAAAGCTTCCAGACATTTGATGAAGATTTTACCATGGCTTGCAAACTAGAGAATAGAGCCATTGATGAAGGAAAGTTAAAGTTGAAGAATAAGAACTCAACTTAAAATCCCAATGAACCAAACCAATCTCAACACCAAAAACAAAGCAAACACCAATGCTATTGTCCTCAAAGCCACACCTCCACCATATACCAACCAATAAAATCTGAGGAACCAAAATTGGAGTCATAAGAAGTAATTAACTCTACTTGAGGAACCATATGCTTCTATTTTTGAAAAGTTATTAAAATCTAATATCATCCAACTTACACCAATTAAACCACCCCAATAGTTTGATGCTTCTTGCCCCATGCCAGGTTAGTATAATGAAAATGACCATTGTGCCTTTCACTGAGTCACAGGACATGATATCAATAGGTGCAATGCCTTCAAATACCTTGTCCAATCCCTCATTAAGGGGGAGCTTAGATTGGACAACCTCAATACACAACCCAATCAAGCCTTTGACATTTGTAGGCAACCTTTTCCAAATAATGCTCCCACCAAAAATGAGAGTAATAATGTAGAATTCTCTCCTGACACCCGTCTGTTAACATGGTGTTAGTACTATCATACAAAACTTTACTAAATATACCTAATAACCCTTTAAATATGGTCAAAAAAAGTAATTTTGGCCTTAAAATCACTAATTTTTGTCAAAAATGGATTTTGAATGGGTCATTATCATTTCAAAATAGCATTGCCAAGTTCAAATATGTAGGCAATCCATGCACAAGGGGTTAATTTTAAAGGAAATTGAGGATTCTGAGAGCTTTAGGTCATTTCAAGACCTCAAATTTTGTACACAGGGTCATTATAAGTTGGATAAACTTATAAAAAACTTTCATGTCCATTGGAAAAGTGGAGATACTCATAGTTTTGTAACAGTCCTTGGCATGTCTGTTGGAGTAGGCATCATTCTGGAGTGACAAAGAGGTTTCTAAGTCTAGGTAAAAGTTTTAAAATAATTTAATGATGTTTTTCCATAATAATCAGACCTTTAAAGAGTGAAATAACTCCAAATTTTAAACAAACCATGCTCATATAGGGTTTTACAAGTAAACAAACATATAAGCCAAAGAGGGATTTTTTGACTTTTCAAGAACAATGTGAATTTATATTATTTTTATATCATTGTATAGAATCCATGATTATTTTTTCAGGAATTGGAAAGAATTTGAAGAGTTATTTTCATTTTGGTGAAATTTTTATTTTTTTAGTTCTAGACACCCTTCCTAGCCTCCTGTTTAGATGTACATATCTTTTACCACATGTAGAGTTTGGATGAATGCTATTAGCATGTTTTTATTAATCATATTTAATTATAATTCATTAAAAATTTAGACTATTTTAGTGGTTTTTATTTATTAACAATCATTAAGAGTGTAGGTAGCTCAGAATGCAGTCAAAACCCCATAAGTAGATTTCTCTACATGGTAAATTTTTATATTTTTCGAATGGGAATCCAATATTTTTATGTATTTTTGGGGGATTTATTTTATATACATTAATGGAAAAAAAATTGGATTTGGAGGTCTGTACTTCATAAACCATCATTTTGAAAATTTAGCTTCAAAGCCTACCTAAACTCTCAAAAAATTAGTTTTATAAAAAGTTGAATTTATTGCCATAAATTCATATTGAATCAACCTTAAAAAATTCTAAATGTAAATAAAACTTATATATTATTCCATAAATATCAATTTTATGCATGGAGATGTATGGATGACAGTAGAAATCATGTTTTTGTGTAAAAAAGCATATAAAATGAAGTACAAGACACGTCAATGAAATATAATCAGTGGAGATAAAATCATAAGAATTTTTACTCATTTTAAAATTTTATTTTTTCATAAATCATCCTATAAGTGTACCAACCAGCTCAATCAAAATGTCCAGTCTACAGGAAAATGGAGCAAAATAGGCCTAGTCAACCCTGTTGACTAAATGAGGAGTATTTTGTCATAAAAATCAAATATATTGTGATGATAATTTTTTTTCAAAGTATATTTAAATATTTTTTCAGGTTTCATGGCTTTTTTTATAGTTTTAATGTAGTCCAAATGCCATAAGATAGGCTATTAGGCCTAATTGGCCTAATAGGCTTAATTGGTCAATCAAGTAGGTAAGGAATGACATTGAAAAAATATAAAATGAATTAATTTTAGAGTTACCACATGTAATCTATTTTTTTTAAGTGGATATATCATTCTCAATTCAATCCACAATTTTAAATTCATGTAATTTAAGCTCAAGTTGAGTTAACTAGTCCTTAAGGGTCAAATCTCTTCGATTGACTAGTTTGAGTAGTTTCATGCATCTTCCATGCTTTTCATGCAAGATAAAGACTTTAAATAACTTAAAATCACTTTAAATATGGATTTATATTCTAATTTTTTTCATTTTTTTCATTTAAGGAAGGTTGATAAGTCAACATGGGCCCACCACTTCTCAATTCTATACCAAAAATGAAGAACATGCAATTTTTGAAGACTTGGAAGATTTTAATGCCTTTATTTAATATTGTAAAAGATTTTAGTCTTATTTTAACTCAAATAAGACTAATAATTCTCTTTTACATTCCAATTTGGATTTATTTAAGTTTTTATACTTATATACTAGCTTTTTGAAGCCATTTTTGAAAAAAAATGGAAGCAGAGCAAAAATTGTAATTGACACCATTTATCAAATAAAGAAGATTTTTTTTGCATATTTTTTTTTTTGCATTAGAATAAAGTGTATTTTTTTATTGTATACTATAATATAAGTGATATATATATCCCATTTTTTATGTCCTTTTCTCACCTACTGTGAAAATCTCATCCTCTACAGGTCATTTGAAGAGCTAGGAATAGAATTTGCTTTGCAACCTTCTTTCAGGCCTTGTTTTGAAACACTTATGTTCAGGATTGAATGCAAAGTTTTATTTTAGATTCATATGTGTTTCTTACTCATTTTTAAAAATCTTTTAGATAATTTCAATCATTCAGGTGCATTACCCCATTTAGACAAGAATTTCCATTTCAGTTTCCTTATCCCTTTTCATCCCAAAAAATCAAAATAGTTTAGTTTTTAAAGATAAATATTAAGGGAACAAGCCTCTCTAGAGGTTCTTCTCAATAAATAATCACCCACACTCTAAAATTTCTAATTGTATTAGATAGAGAGAGGTGTTTTTTACACATCTTCAAGCAGGGTGCACTCCAGAGTGATAACACATGGTTCTTGACACACTCACTGATAAAGAACCCATTCACCATACTACCAATCCCCCTCTACTTATTGAAATAATAGATTTACTTTCTACCATTTTGGACATCCAATAAAATGAATTAACCATATCCAAACCTTATATATAGGTTACCACACCTAGCTCCCATATTATAGAACCATCCATTCCATCTTTGGAAGCTATCTCACAGGAAAAGATAACTTCACCCACCAAACCTCTAACTTTAGAACCTTTCATCAAAAACCAAGACAAATGTAAGGGAGCCAAACTATAACCTCTAACCCCTACTTTGGTAGACCAACATATCCCTTCTAAATAAACCAAAACCTCCACCCAACTAACCAAAACCCCCTCAAAATTAATCAACCCTCAAAAACCCACCAAGACAACTAAAGTAGCCAAACCCCCTCTAAAACCAAAAACCAAAACAATCAAATAGATAAAACTACCCAAAGGCTCAAAGCCTAAAATTTTACCTCCCTTAACCTTGCCCTCTATTTTGGGTCCTCATCCCTCTACCTTGATTATGAAGCCCATTATTTTACCAAAACCCCACCACCTATGTTAGTTACACATTTCACACTTTCTACCTAATGCACCTCTTTTTACTACACCAATATTACCTAAGTTTCCTACCTTTCCATCCTCCACCTCTATATCATCAACCATATTACCTAAACCAAAACCATCAACCAAGCATACAACATTACCTAAGACACCTATCACCAAACCTACTTATAAACAACCTTCTACCTCAATACCCAAAACAAAATCCACTAAACCTTCACCACCCTTAACTGATTCTTACCAAAACATTCTCCAATGGTTATTTCAAACCTCTTCCTTGAGATTACCACCCATAAAGTCCTTTGAGCCTTCACATCCCAAACCATCATGGTTCAATAACATTTTGATTCGTTTATACCGTGGGACACCTGGCCATGATACAAAGAATTGTAAATCTCTCTAAACTCTCATCTACCACCTTTATGAGAAGGATGATCTATTATTAAATAAACCTCTTATGTCACCCATACCAACCCAAAAAACATCCATACTTACCCAATGCTTATCCATTCCTCCACTCTCACCTAGGAATGCGGATGAGTTTCACCACTCTACTACCTCATCTTCTCCTTCTATCTACACTATGAACATGTTCACTAGATCAAAACAAAGGGATAAAGAGAAGGCTAAGGTGTATGTTACTTGTACTTATCCATCTTAAATCTCCCAATAAAACTAGACCTAACCATCTCCATCTTCAATCAAAGCCAAAGTGTCTATCTTAGGTGTCCCATTAATCTAAACCTTCATAATCCAACCCATATGCAATATCTATCCAAAAATCTATCCTTAAATATCTTCACTAGACCCCAACAAAAATGAGCTTATATGAGTTTATTTCTAATTCTCTCCATCACATTAAATAACTAATAGAGGCCTTGCAATCCATTGAGGTCCAACCCAATGACCTTTAACCTCTAGCTGCATTTATTGGTGCCCTCCAAACTTCTAACCTTGTCACCTTTAAGAATTAAGAAATACCTTCCATCCACCCTGAGGACCTAGATCCCCCACACTTTAGTACCACTTACATCAACCAAACCCATGTCAAAAATGGTGATTATTAATGGGGGATATATCATTAACTTCATATCCTCTTATGTTTATGGCTAACTTAGCTTATTAGATAATATCATGTCACAATCCATAGTAGTCCTTCAATCCTTTAAAAACACTATGACCACTACCCTGGGAACATCATCCTTCATATCCATGTGGGACCCCAAACACTCCCTAAAATATTTTATATGGTGGAAGGATAATTCCAATATAACATCTTATTGGGATGACCTTGGATTCACTTCATGGAATGTGTTCCCTCTACCCTCCATCAATGCATTAAGTTTGAATGCGAGGGATAGGTCATCAATATCCAAGTAAACCCAAATCATTTCTCATCATGCAACATGACCTATCACCCCAATGATTTCCTCATAAACCCATCCAATGCACCTTTAGTAATTACATGCCATTGAAATGTCAATTAGCTTGTCTATCCCTTCTTCATAGATACCCATAGAGGAACCCTTGGGATCTATGTTTCAATGATTCTTGTTAGGGGAGTATCACCTTCTAGTGTTGGATGTTCTCCCTACTCATGAATTTGGAAACCTCAAACATGACCCTTATTATGACCCTAACATTAGAACCATCATCCCTTTCAATCCCCCTAGCCATCAAATTAACTTCATCTATATGGGACTTGATCGGCCACTTATTTCTCCCACCACTACCTCTTCCATCTGACCATTCACCTCTAAATTTTCCTATCTTAAAAAATAATCATTCACTAAATTATACCTTCATGTTTTACTAGAAGGGATTTGGTCTGGGCTGATATGAATAACAACCTCATGAGTTACCTTTGATCAAAAACCAAAAACCTTATGAGTCATTCGGCCTTGGGTTCATACCACCTAAATAACCCACCAATTCACCCAAACCTATTGACACCATCAAATAAGACATCCCCTCCTCACCAACCCAACCTCCTTTAAAGTTTGAGGATTTTGATATCATTCCTCCCAACTTTTTTTATCAACACCATTAGTTTAGGTCGCCTGACCTGTCAAAAGGATGGCCAAATTTAAACCCTTCCTCTCATCCATCTTGAGATGATAGATAAAGATTTTCCTACCATTAATACCATCCAACATCAAGATCATGATTCTATTCTCACCTACTTTGGTTCTCCAAATTCCTCAATCCATAATCCCTTCCTCTTAAAGCCTCAACCATGTTGAATTAATCTACAAGGGATATCAACTTAGGCACTATGAATAACCCTCACATTTTCAAATTTTTCCAATCATTGAATGTTGAATAACTTCAAGACTTATCCTCTTTCCTCCAAGACTGTATCATAGCATTCATTTGGTATTACAATCATATTCCTAGGATTGACCCCACCATTTCTACCCTTAACATAGTCACTCATCATGATACCAACCCTGTTAAAAAAAAACTTCAATGCATGCATCCTCGCATAGCCCTTCTTGTTAAAGAAGAGCTTCAATGTATCCAATCTATAAACTTAAATCAACCCATTTACTAACCCCAATGGGTCTTGATATCATACTTATCACCAAAGCCACTAGGGGTATATGAATTTTTGTGGACTTTCATGACCTTAACCTCACCTACCCTAAGGATGACTTTCCTCTACCTAGTATTGAGCAATTCATTGATCTTATAGCCAACCATGAGATGTTATCTCTCATGGATGAGTTTTTAGGTTACAATCATATATTGATTACTCCTAAAGATCAACATAAAACTTCCTTTACCACTCCTTGGGGAAAGTTTTGCTATAGAGTCATACCTTTTGGGTTAAAGAACACTAGTGCAACTTACCAATGAGCCATGACCTAGATCTTCCAAGACCTCATCCACACCATCATATAGGATTATGTTGATGATCTCTTGGGAAAATACAAATATTTACAAGATCAAATGAAAGTTTTCAGCATTATATTCAAATGCCTAATCCATTTCCATGTCAGACTCAACCTCAAAAAATGTGTTTTTGGGGTCCTTTTAGGGAAGCTTCTTGGCTTTATCATCTCCCTTCAAGGAATCAAAGTATACCCTACCAAGGTTAAGGTAATATTGGAGATTCCTCCTCTTACCAACCTTAATCAACTCTATAGCCATAGGTAAAGCTTCAATCAATTCACCATTTTATTTCCTAGCTTTTAGACTAGTGCCAACCTTTCCATCACCTTTTGAAGGACATCTCTTTAAAATGGAATGGAAATTGTCAAAAAGCCTTTGAATCACTCAAATAGTACCTTTTTTCACCACCTTTCCTCATCCCTCCTAAGGATGACCACCCCTTTCACCTATATATCTCTATCACTGACCATTCCCTAGGGGCCATGTTGGCTCATCTAGATGAATAACATAGAGAGTAAGTCATATACTACATTAGTTGCACACTTTTATAATATGAGAATCAGTATACCCATACCAAGAAACTCTTCTTAGCCTTGACTGTTGTGGCCACCAAACTCCACCACTATCTTCTTAACCATGAAACCTATGTCATAACCAACACTAACCCACTCAATACATGCATTCCAACCTATACCAAAACTAGTGTATGGCAAAGTGGCTTATGCTCTTAGCATAATTTAATCTTGAAATCCTTCAGCAAAAGTCAATTAAATGGCAAGTCATTGTTTACCAATTGGTTGAAGCACCTTTGACAAATCACCAACCACTTCCTCTTGAATTCCTAGATGAATCCATCACTACTCTTTTCCAAGAGGATATAACCAACCAAATTACTATGTTATTCAATGTTTTGAAGTGAAAAAAATGTGGGGGTGTTGGATTTATTATCATTTCTCTTGATGGTGAACCCCTTCCTCTTTCCTTCAAACTTAACTTTAAATGCACCAATAATATGGTGAGTATGAAGCCCTAGTCATAAGTCTCTAAACCACTCTAGCTTTGGGAATTAATACCATTAATGTCTTTGGTGATTCTCAAATCATGGTCAACCAAGTCAATGGTTCCTATAAATGTAAGAATGATGTCTTACATAAATATAAACTTTTAGTTGACAAACTCTTAACATCATTCAAATATTACTTGGTCTAATTTGTTCCTCGATCTACCAATAAATTTATAGATATAATGGCTTGTATTACTTCCCAAATCCCTTTTCAACATTCCAATTCTAAAATATTTTTCACCATTCATCATTTTGCTACACCCTCTTATAACCAATCTGACCCCCCTACCATTTATAATGTGGAGAAATCCCCATCCAACATCTGGTATGACCAAACTTTTAACTACCTCAACCTAGGCATCATTCCTCCCAACCTCTCTAGGAACACTCAAATAAAATTTTTTTAGATTAACTCTCATTACACCATACTAGGGGGAATCCTTTACAAATGTGGTTTTGACAGCCTCTTTCTTTATTGCCTATGTAGCCATAAAGCTTCCCATGCCATCAAGGAAATACATGATGGGATCTATGGGGGATACTTTAGTAATCTATAGGTTGCTAGATTTATCCTTTACCTTGTATACTACTGGCCCACCCTCAACCAAGACTATTTTGATTATGTAAAAAGGTGTGTTAAATGTTAGCAACACACTAATTTACATCACACACTAGCTAATGGCATCCAAGTATCTAAGGACTTTTGGCCTTTTTTGTAATGGGGGCTAGATCTCATTATGGAAATCAACCCCCACTCTTCACAATAGCATAGATCCATCATCATAGCCACCAAATATTTCACCAAGTGGGTGGAAGCTATCCCTCTCATCTCAACCAAAGTAGAGAATATCATCGACTTTATCAACCATCATATCCTCTATCACTTCAGTGTTCCTCATAAGATCATCATCGATAATGGAAAATATTTCAAAAATAAGTAAGTCCAAGGTTTATGTGATGCATTTGGAATCAACTTAAGATTTTCCTTGTTTTACCATCCATAAGCAAATGGGCAAGTGAAATTCTCTAACAAAATCCTTAACAAAATGCTAACCGAATTCATTAGTGCTTTAGGTAAGGATTGGCACTTGCATATCCCATTCAATTTATAGGCCTATTACATTAGAATTAAAACCTCTACATGTGCTACCCCTCTCTCTCTAGTCTTTGGAGTAGAGGCAGTCTTACTTCTTGAAGTCCAAAATCCCTCTTTTTACATATCTTTGCAAGATCTTATTTCTAAAGAAGATTATCATTAACACCATTTACCTCAGCTTGAGATACTTGATGATCATCATTTATTATCCCTCACCCACCTCCATATCTATCAAGAACATATCAATCGTGCTTATAACAATCACTTAAAAGTATGATACTTCAATATTAGAGACCTTATCCTCAAGGAAAACTAATATGTGACCAACATGGAGAAAAGTAAATGAGGTAAATTTTATTTTAATTGGGTTAGAACCTACATCATAACCCATAAGTATGGATTAGAAGCTTATCATTTGTCTTCCCTTGAAGGCAAACTAATACCTAAGCCTCTCAATGCTTCACATTTGCATCTATTTTTCTATTAAATAAGGATCAAGCTCACTTTTTGTCTAACTTAAGCTCATTCATTGATTAAACATATTTTCACCTTCACCCATATTCATCATCTCCTTTTGAGGACAATTGATTACAACATAGAACCATGTGATTAACCATCATAGTCATAACCTAATCATAAATATAGGTACCATATCTCTACCCATAGGATGGTTCTCATGGATACTTTTCATCTCTAACAAGATGGAATCCCATGGTCATTGTCTCTCAAATCACCTCCTTTTACCTATCATTTAACCCTCTTGTTTTAATTTTTTTCCCTTGTAAATGTAAACCTATGAACCCAATTATACTTATCCATGTCTAAAAAAATCAAATCCAAAAACAATTTGAATACCAAAACATTACTTGGGTCAATCTCTTAAGCACTGCAAACTACTCCCTTGAAAGATAGCTGCCCAAAAACAAAATAAAAATTTCTTGCACTAAAGGTATATTGCTCCCTCCAAAGACTACTATCAAAAGGCATCAAACAAAGCATCTAAACTTAGACCACTTCCTTAAAGGATGGTTAAGTCAACTTTGTCAAAAATAGAGCAATTTATTGAAAGCTTCCCACATTGATCATCTTCCCATATAAATCAATAACTAAAAATACCCACTATCACAATCAAAGCAAATTCTAAATAATCTTGAAAGCCATAATTGGCTTCCACATGTAGACTTCCTGCATTGATCAACCTACATCTAGCATACAACATGGACTTTTCTATTACTAATAGTAGGTCACCTATAGAAGTGAAAAACTAACCCACATAAGGTTACCATACATATTACCCATTATCCTTTATACCACCTGTTACCCATCTCCCCTGTATGCTATCTATAAATCAAGGGATTTAGAGGTTACTTGATGCATTTTGATCAAGAATTTTTTATTATCAACCAACGCATGCTAATGCAAAGCATTCAAAAGGCTTATGTTCCTTAAGCTAGCCCAACTTCATGTTTATTTTTGTCCTTGTCAACAAATAGGTATTATACCTCATTTCTTGTTCTCTCATCATTAAGTCATATATTAGACCCATGTCTCATGATTTTTTATCTAATATAGTTATCTAACCTAGTTATGTGCCACCACTATCATCCATTAAATCATCATAACCCTAACCATGAATAGCATCATAACAATATTAACTTCAAAATCCTTCAACCCATATTTGGTGCATACCCTTTATCTATAAACCTTCAACAAAACTAAACCATGTGGTCCACCAAATTGGTGTAACCTATTTGAGCACCATTCTCCAACTCTTGTTGAGCTACATTTACTTGATATCCATGGAATATGTAGGCATTTCTTGAATTTTAAGGGTAGTTCGGCCACTAAAAACTAATTATCCTCCCATTTTTATTCTCATTAATTTCCATCACTAGCAATGCCCTCTTGCCTAGGACATACTATGTCAAGGAATATTTGGTTTCTTTTTAACATCCTTGTATTTTAACATCATCTAATAATTCCTCTTTTTTTCCCCCATTGATAGGATAAATAAATTGGCCTGAAGTATTTTGGACTATGTAGGTAGTGCTCAGTTACTGAGGTCAGCTCAGACACATCATTTATTTTCCCTTCTCACCTAATATCTTTCCTTCACTTCTCTACTTATCTCTTCACCACCTCCCTCCCTTTAACTTGTCAATATCTTTTAACGACTTTTCCATCTTGTGAATATTTTTTAACACAAGTATTGATAGCCTTCCTCATTGACCCCTCTTATCTCCCATAAAGCCACCACCTACTTTGCTTTATTGACCTCCTCATCACCTTTCCTAGTACATGCTTCATAACTTGATCCCCCACCCACTTTTCATGTTTTTGTCCCTCTCTCCACTTCTTACCAACCATGTGCTTTATCCCCTTTGACTTCATCCACCATCCTCATACTTTCCCCTTGACCTTAGTAACCTATCATACCCTCTTCCTCACTCTTTTTTCCTCACTAATTCCACATCATCCTATTTCATTGCACACCAATGGACACTTTTCCCTCCTCTTTTTTCGACAACATTCTTACTACCCTTCCACTACTTCTAAACCACCTTCATTCCAATTCTTAGTTCTTGTTTTCCTCTTTCCCATCTTTTCAATCTAGAATTATTTTTATTTCTTTTGTTTCTTCTATAATCCCATTTTTTATTATGTGTGACACCACTCTTTGTCAATTTTCCACTCTCCACGCCTTTTCCATTTTTTCCTCCACAACTAGCTTCTAAATGGGTCTTTATCCATATGAGAAGACTTCCATAATTTCCCTTTTGTTTTTATTAGTCCTAGCCTTTTTCACTTTTCATTCCCCTTTTCCTCTTTCCATCTCGGTACTCACTTGTCTTTTGTATTTATGTGAGTGTCTGTGATTTATATCCCTTCTTATCATCCCTAATCTTCATCCCATATTTTCATCTCATTCCTTTGCATTATATTCCTCTATTTCTTCACCACCGCACCACTTTTCAACTTTTCAATCTCCTTTAATCACCCATTCAACTTCTCAATCTCTTCCAACAAGTTGATTAACACATACCTTATCTCTTCAACTTTTTATCCACCCATCCTTTGCTTCCTATCATTTTTATTAACCCCTTTCCCATTTCCCATCCCATTCTCATCTCCAAAACTACCCTATGATTTGCTTCATTATTCCTCTCCTTGTCTATCATCATCCATGCTTACTTAGTTACATCTTCACCTACTTCTTCACTCTCTTTTAATCCTTTTTGTGTCCTTATTTCACTCCTTTTTCTTCCTATTTCCTTTTCTTATATGTATTTCCTTATTTTTCATTTCCATCATGAAAATATTTTCTCCTTGGTCTTTTTTAAGACTTATTTTCAAACCTTTCATGGCCTCCCATATTTCTCATCCTCCCTTTAACCTTCATGATTTCTACACTTCTTTACCCATACTTTTCAATTCTCCAATCTATCATTATTTAGTGCATTCCTCAAACCCCCATCATCTACCTTTTATTTTTCTTCTCTTTTCTCTTTTCATTTCATTTTCTTCATCTCCCTTGATGACACTCCTTGTTATTCATGACCTTATTTTTTTCCTCCTCCATATCCATGCTTGGCTCCTTCCATCCTTCTCCACCTTCATCTTTATCTATGACCTCATTGTTTTTTCTACCTATCTCTTCATCCATCTTTTGGTTTGTGTTCACCTCATCCCTTATTGGATCCCCTTTATTTTCTCCCAATATCACTCTAGATTCTCTCTCATTAGAGTGTAGTCACTAGTCACATTGATTTTACATACGTATACATGTTTATTTCCTCATGTCCTCTACTCTCTTACTTTTATGCATGAAATCTTGTTAATATCACTGCTTTAAGACATTCATTTCTTCCCTCAATGTCTTTTTTAGTTAAGAATGTGTCTTCCTTTTGTCCCTCTTCAACTATTCCCTTCACCCTATCCATCACCTCTTCAAACTTTAAACCCTCTACACATTTTATATGTACTTGAAAGGGTTGATCAACACACCTTTTTTAGCCTTCAAATCATGCTCATATGATGCATTCATAGGGATTATTTTCATTAATCTAAGCCCACTTAAGGTCTAGTTTTACTCATCATAGAAGGCACATCATGCCCTCTTCTCATCTTAATATGCTTAGTTGATATTTTCATTATGAAATTTATCTCTTGATTATATTATTCACTTTACCATTAGTGTTGTTCATTCCCTTACCCCATCTGCTTTACCTTAAGTGATATTAATACAATTGTAATCATAAAAATCATAACCATAACCATAACATTCATGAGTATCCACATAACCCTAAGCATAATAACATTCAAACAATGACATTTGACACATTTTATACATGTTTACAAGAAACTATGAAATATTTTATTTAAGGTGCGAGGAGTCACACATCACATACAAAGTTATCAGACTATCCACACCTCACTAAGGCCTCTACATACATTATTTTTATATCTAAGCATTAGGCTAACTATCTAGTGACTCTATATTAATGTTTAGCCATTGTTCTACTTGATTACTCCTTGAACTAACATCTGTAACATTCCCTATCTCAATAGTCACTAAAGGGTGTACTCTGTTCTCCTCTCCCACATTCATCCCCACAATGAGATAATAATAGTCCACTCTGGGTATTTCACCCTAATTGAACATCACAACCATTAAAAACCTTTTCTCTAGTTATTCCACTCACATAGGTACCACCTATTGTCACCTCAGTGCACATCCCCTTGGATAGTGAGGGTTCCCTCCATGGACAAGCTAAAGGTCATGTTCCCCAACACTACACCTTATGTAATGAAAGTATTTCCTTCATCAATGCTAAGGAGGTAAGATTTAAAACTTAAGCTCAAGCTATGGGTGCCTTTCCTCTTGATATTGGTTTAACAACACTTTCATTATCACCATTATATGTTATAGTATTTGGTAGATACATACATTCACTATGTAGATTATTTTGGGTAATGGGGGTTCATGTTTATCTTTTCCATTACTCCCATTGTTCACCATATTCAACCTCTAGTAGTTCTCTACACCCTAAACAACCTATAAAACCAAATGACTTCATGATAGATATTCATTCTTAACATGATTATTTAAATATACTACCTAACTATTATTCCTCACTAACATGATTATCCATTCTATTGATGGGAAGGGTCCTATGATGTCATTGATTCCCTTGAATAGTCTTGCCACTTGAAATGGTCATGTATACTTACCTTTTCATGTGGACACATAGACCTTGATTTTACTAGTCATCTTGATAGAGTCATTATGCATTGTCATGATGTCTTTTTGTTTCTCTTATCATCTGATCTACATCTAATGTCTCTATTTGATTTTTCATCTTATAGTCCTGATGAGCCTGACATTAATTTGTATCATTGTCACCTTTTCCCTAGTTGATGTAAATTAGCTTCCAACCATGGACCACTATAATAGTCATACCTTCAAAATTATCAATGTTGCTAGTGGCGGTAGCTCCCAAATGTTTTCCATTGTGGAAGCTCCCCTATCTTATCCAAATGTATAACCAATATTCTAGACCACATAGTTCCTTGCTAGTAGGACCTCTTTTGAGTGGAATATAAATTACTTGGTTCTAAGGAACTAGGATAGAGGATGTAGACATAGACACCTTTTATCTAGCCTACCCATGTAACTCTTGGGTCAAGCAAGGTCCATCCTCTATCACTCACCATGCTACCAATTTTTTAACTCATAAAATCTACTTATCCATCAAATAAATTCTTTGTAGGTCATCAATTCATTATTGCCCTTAAAATTTAGCTCATAATGATGATGACCTTTTACCAACGAGACTATGAAGATTTGTATAGATGACCATATCCTAAAACTTGGCTCATAGCGATAGATATTAGCACTATGATTATACCCTCAAACAATTTTAGAAGGTATAACCTCCTCATGAAGGCACCTCTTATTTGGCTTAGCTCCATCAGAAGACATTTTTTATGATTAGCCTTTTATTACCCACTTATTTATCCCACCTTACCCATTCATGGCTTATACTAATTCATGTGGGATTATTATAGTGACTATTCACCAATCTACACCATGACACCTCACTGTTACTAAACTATCAACCCAAACCTTACCGCATGGTATATCACATTAGGGTAGCCCATTGAACTCCATTGAGAACTACATTTGCCCTAAAGTTTTGATAGATATCACATACATAAAACTATGTAGGTAATGTCCACTTGCCTAGTACATATGGATTTAGCTTGGTCGCCCCCTACTTGAACCCTTGCCAACCACATCTACCTAGACATTGGTCATTTAAACCCAAACTATTGCATATTTTTGTGATGACCCTACCTAGGCCATTTTGACCACATCAACCAACCTTTCCATGTTGAATTTTTTCATGACCCAACCATTTAGGTTATTTCACAAGAACACTCCCTACCTTGGATACCTACAATCAACCTTGACCTTATCTAAATCACCTGATGTGCATTACTTGATCATCTATTACTAATTCTATAGACTGATTAAACCTGACATATGTCCCTCTAGACCCAAACATAAGTTAACCAACATTAGCAAATTTATTTCATATGTGATCTTTACTACCATACTTTATGTGCATGTTTGCATCTCGAATACCTAATTACCTTATGACACCATCTAGTGTTTCCCCACTAACCACTTATCAAAACTACACCTGATTCTACTTTACCTTATTGACTCCTAGTTTTAGGGGGAATAACTCCTCCCATACTCAGGGCACCTTGACATTCAATCAAGTGATTTATTTTTATTTTGCATCTTGTCAATTCAAAGCTGCACAATAAAAAGTGGCAAAATGTAGACATTAGAAAACTGCACACTTATAGTTTTCAATGACTGAATTCTTTAAAACCCCCTAAAGACCCCATAAAACATTTTTAACCCTTAACTAAGCCCTCTTAACCTAACCAAATCACTATTCTTATATTCACATATTACTATTCAGAAGTACTATTTGAAAGCACTATTCAAATGTACTATTTAAAAGCACTATTTAAAAGTACTATTCACTATGGAACCCACTATCACTATTTATAATAACATGGCAAGTGACTTGGTAAGTGACATGGAAAGTGACATGGCTTAAAATTGACGTGGCTTGAGCTGGGATATCATACCCCACCTAGGACTCACCTCCAAGGTACCTAATGACATCATGAAAAACTAAAGGGCCCCTCCTTAGAATTATGGTGAATTTTTCCTCATGGGACCAACATTAAAGATGTTTTTTTATCCTCATTCATGGATAATGATGCTAAAATTCATGGTGTACTTAGCCAAAAGATAAATTTGAGTGGTGGAAGGTATTTTGGACCCATATGATCCCATGTACATGATTACCTCTCCATTTTAGACTCTTTAGTAATTTGGGAGACAAACCAATCAAGTGGGAGACCTTTTGGCTAAGTGGGAATATCACCCCCTTATATTTCATGACCATTCATACACCCACATGGAGAATGGTGCCAAAATTCATGGGGAACTTAGACAAAAGATAAATTAGCTTAGTGAAAAGTCTTTTGGCCTCATTTAAGCCCATGTACATGATTCCCACTCTAAATTTGACTCATGTGCAAGGTGGGAGACAAACCAACAAGGTGGGAATCCCAACATCCTTATCCCCTTTGTCATTTATGAGCCCACTTAAAAAATGGCACCATACTTATACTATTCCCTCTTTTGGCATGATTCTTCACAACAATTGCTATAAATACTCCCTTCTCCTTCACCAAAGGTTAAGTTTGACTTTGGCTATAATATTTCATATTTAAATTTAGTCAATCATAAAAGATCTCAATAATATTGGAGGAGAAGAGCATCAAGTAGCTAGACTCAACCAAAATTGCCTCAAGCTCCATCAACAACATTTTCATCAACCATCAAGGTAACATTTGTTTTCTTTCTTGTATTTAAATTATTTCATTTCTTTGCCTTCTTATTTCCTTAACCTCACACTTTTATCCCCTTAATCTCTTCTCTTTTAATCCCTTTATCTGCTTACCCTCTTATCCATTTAATTCTTTTTCCATTCACCCTTTACCTCCTTACCACCTTGACCATTTACCCCTTTTGCCTCTTTGCCATATTGACCTCTTGACCTCATAATCCCTTTTACCATTTATCTTACCTTTATTGACTATAATTTACCCATTTAAACATTTACCAAGTCAACAAAAAACTTATCATTTTTTTTTACCCTTGTTTTAAACCAAACCAAAAAATACCATTTTGCCTTAACCAATTTTCAGCATTAATTGATTTATCTAGTCATTGTTTTAGCAAAGAATTTAACTTATTTGTTTTATTTTGAGTTATTTGCTATTAATTTATATTTTTAGTTTTATTTCATTGTTATTTTATGTAATATAATTTCATTTTCATTTATCAACTTAAGTGTTTAAAGCAGGTGGATTGACAGCCTCCTAGAAAGCTTTTACTTATAGGATCTAGCTCATGCTAGGCAATCCACCTTTCTACTTGTCTAAAAAAAAAGTTTTGTGGTATTATTTACTTATTTATAGGTCATCCTACCAAGACAAATAGGATATTTCCACAATCACTTGGATCCAATGCATGCACATTGTAACAAGTTTTTCTACACACCCTTCCTCACTAGTTTCTTTCTTTCCAAATTAAGAAAAAGAAAAATAAATAGATAGAAATAAATATGCTCAAAGAACTTAGAGGAAATCATGAAAAACTAATCTAATATGTTAAAATATCATACAAAAGATATAAAATATTCCAATAAAAAATCTTTAAATGAATGACATTGACAAGGATGGCTAATCCCTCTCCATCCACTTGGGAAAGTTGAAAAGCATTATGTTGTATGCATCCATGAATCAAGGACCACTCCAAAAGTCATCAAACTTGGTATTGTTTCTTGTATTGGCCTTATTTGAGTCCCATTTTGGGACTAGGTCCCCTTCCTTAAAGTCCCTTGATGTAGATATCTTATCAAAGGGTTTCTTGACTTGAGCTTGATGTGACTCTAATGTATTCATTGCAAGGTCCCCAGTTTCTTCAAGCTCCATGAGCTCTATCATCCTCACATTTGTAGGATCACTCTACATGAACTCAAGATGATGGGTTAACTCCAAGGAAAGAAGTTCAAGAGAGATAGGTAATTTGTCTCCCCTTCCATATATAAATACATGGATAGTTTACAATAAATTTTTTAGGAGTCACTCTATCCACCCATAAAGATGTTCTTAGATTTGTATGCCACACTCTTTGATTCTCTTCCATGGTCCTCTTGATAATCTCTATCAAGTTCTTATTTGTGGAATCTACCAGTCCATTTCCTTTAGGGTATTAGTTGGAGGATGTGTTGAATTAGATGCCTAGCTTAAGTACCCATTCACTTGTCTTCATACCAACAAATGCTAATGCATTATCTGAGATTATAGTGGCTAGGACACCAAACCTAATTACTATGCTATGATAGAAGTCCAATAATACTATTTCATTGTTTTATTTCAAGGGAATTACTTCCACCCACCTAGTGAAGTAGTTAGTTGAAGTGATCAACCATTTATGTCCTATACTTGAAGATATATGAAGTACAACCCCCATTTCATGAAGGCTTGCTCCACCTAGATTGGGTTGAGTAGAAGAGCTATTAATTTTTTTTGTCTATAAATAGAGTGCACTTTTGACATTTCCTAACCCATGCATAGGTATCCTTGAATAGGTTGGGCCAGTAATAACCATCTATCATTACCTTTTTTATTATTATTCTTAGATAAAAATTGCCTCCTTTAGGTCCGTCATGAAATTTCTATAAGAGCTTTGTCACTTGATTGTCTTTAATGCACCTAAGAAGTACCCCATTGAGGTCCCTTTTGAAAACAACACCATCAACTAATGTATAAGGTATGGAATAAATCTTTAAATACCTTATTTTTGATCTATCCAAACCTTTAGGGCACTCTCTTAGCATCAAGAAATTTTTCATGTCCTAGAGCCAACTATTGTGAGGTAGAGGTAAATCTATCTTTGAGTTGCCTTTTATTACTAGAAATTTTTTTGTCTTCTTGAAGATCATCTACCATATGCTCAAACAAGATCTTACCTCTTATTAACTTCATGACTTTGGTCTCCACATCATACTCTATGAATTTGGTAATCCAACTATCTCTTCTTTCATTCAAATCCTTATTGAGGATAAAGTCCCTTACCCTAGGATGGGACACCATAAGATGGATCTTCTAGTTGGAAAGCATTGGCCTAAAATTTCTAATGCTTCTCAAATATGCAAAAACCTATTTTTATATAAAATTGTACCTCACCTCATATCCCTCTATTCCTTGACTAGAAAAGGAAATTGGCTACTCAAGAATTCCACCATTCTTCTACATCAACATATTTGATATATTGTCAAAATTTGCAAAGGTGTATAATATGGAATCCTTTAATAAATTAGGATTCATGAGTGAGGATGCTTGGGTAGTATCTTACTCGATGGCCTAAAATACTACTTTACCTTCATTTGACCAAGAAAATACTTAGCTCTTCTTTATCATGGTAGTGATGGGTTTGACCAAGTTTGCAAAACTAGGTATAAACCTTCTTAAAAAGTTTATATTCCTAAAGAAGATATATATTCCTTTATTGTGCTTGGGTAGACATAAGGCTAGGATGGCACTTATTCTATTAGGGTTAATAGATAATCCTTCATTTGAAATAATATGACCCAAAATTTCACCTTCATGAACAAAAAACACACATTTATTGGGATTTTAAGAGATCTCATACTCTTTACATCTTTGGAAGATCAACCTTAGATGATCTAAGTGCTCACTATATTTCTTGGAGAAAACTCTAATGTCATCCAATTAGACCAATATCATCTAATTTAGTAATCCTTGGAAAGCCATGTATATTGCTCTTTGAAAAATTTCCCCAATATTTGACAATCTAAAAGTCATCTTTTGGTAAGCATATGTGCCCCACTTGGTGGTGAAGGTAGTCTTATAATGATCTTCCTCTCTTACCAGCACTTGGTTGTAACCTAAATACCCCTCCAAAAAGGAAAAATGTTATGAACCAGTAACTATCTAAAGGAGTTGTTACATAAATGGTAAGGGATATTGATCTTTCAAAGAGACCCTATTTAGATCCCAAAAGTCCACAAAAAATTTGATTTCCCCACTCTTCTTTCTCATAGGTACCAAATTGGCTACCCATGATGATTGCTTAATTAGAAATATGATTTTATATTTGATTAATTTGGTCAATTATTTCCTCATAACATTTTTAATTTTAGGGTTTATATGCCTTTGCTTATTTATAATAGGCTTGACATTAGCCTCTAGTTCTAAAGTGTGTTAGGTCAGTTGGGATCAAATCCTCTCAGTTAATTATATTACCAAGCAAATATGTCTACATATTATTTATAAATTTCTATGAAAGCATGCCTTTATGCTTTAGTGTTTAGCTTTCTAAGATTGAGGAGCTTATCTTTGAATATAATGACTCTTTCATAGTTCTCTTCACTTGTTGACATCACTACCTTATCTTTTATCATATGATCTCCCTCATGGAAAAGACCTTCAAGGGTGAGAATCCATTTAGGAAGATTCTTAGATATCAACTAAATAATTTACTCCTCATACTGATGTTGAAACTTTTCTTGGTTTATGAAGGAGAATTCTACTTCCTGGTGCAAGAAATAGTCAATTTACTTGTCATTCTCAAAGACCTGCCAATGAGCTTCATTATTTGGAATTGATGGTCTTACTACCACTTTGACATGTGGCTACACCTTGGTCCTTTTTAAATAATTGGGGATATCAAATTGATCTCCCATGGATGCCAACCTATTATCATATTTATTTTGGTTCCTTGGCACTACTTAGATGTTAAAGGCCTCAAAATATTTAATATAGGTCCCACACTCTATGTTTGTATGACTTCATCAAAGGGTTCTTGATGATATTCTAGTGCCTAACCTAGTGCACTATCAACTCTCTATCCCCATAAACTTGTAATTATTTTATTCCTCTCTTATTATACCATTGGAGACCATGGATGAGACCCTCATAATCTACTCCATTACAAGAGTAACTAAAATAGAACATGTAAAAAGATAAATAATTGTCATTGATCAAGGATCAATACATATTAAATCAAGGATAAATATATATTAAACCACTAGGAAACTAATATAATCATGTAGGGTCAATTTTAGATCTCTAATTATGTCAGATGGCTTGGGGGAAGAACCATCAAGTTGCAACACTCCTTTAGATTAGAGCTCATACTTTAGACCAAGATGGTCTGATGTAGACTTTGGCATTATTGATGTGTTATCTCTAGTTTATATCATGTAATTATGCACTAAAGATTCTCCAATTATTACAAAAATGTATAAGGGTAGATTTTTTACCACCTTGCGTAGTTGTCCTTCACTAGGTCCTTTGGATGCATTCGTGAGAACACATTTTTTGCTTGGTTCCTTCTTAGGAACATCAATTCTTGAAAACCCTTATTAGAGGATGTCTACTTGAATATCCACTCACATAGTATCACACTCACATTAGACCTTTTCATTTATTCCATGATGTTGATGGGTGAACCACCAACCTTTGGTTGTAATTTGGGAGACACAACTACACCTTGAGTTTGTGAGTTTTGAGGGATAAAGACATTCCCCTAATTTTGTTTCCTTGGAGATATTGTAACCTTTGTAATAGTATTATTTCCATTTGGGTTTTATATTTAAATATTAATGGTATAAGGCTCCTTGAATTCTTCTTGGTTACCATCCATATTCCTTCTTTTAAAACTTGTATTTGTTGCCACTAGAATGTAAACCTAGCTAAAACTAGCCTACTGATTGAGTGCATAACTCTTATTGATAATAGTTTACCATTGTATAACCCAAATATATTAGATTTTGATTAGGTATCTGACCTTATTGAGGCTCTTATAGTTTTGTCATCATGGGTACTTCTATTTTTTGAGCGATCTTGATTGTACCCATAATTAGTAGCTTGTTTCCATTGATCATTGAAAGCTTGAGTGAAACTAGTGGTTGGAACAATGGATTACCAAAAATAATAATTCAAAGGCATGGTTACCTTATATTATTAAGTAAAATTATTTTATATGGGGACTAAAGTGTTGGAAGTGCTTGTAAAACTTTGATTATAGTTGCTTTGTCTATTATAGTTAGGTTTTTCTTGTCCTTAGTTTTGACCTTGGCCTTATCCTTGGAAGTTTCCTTCATAGGGTGGTATATTTACTTTATAATATTGATTATAAGGTTTATATGAATATTTTTAATGCCTATTTAAATTTTTATACCTCTTAACATTCACTATTTCTTTTCCCAAATATTGGAACATGCTCTTAAGCTCTTGAAAGTTCTTTTATTCTTGGGAATCACTAGATTGACTAGAGGAAGCTTTTTCTTGCTTAGGTGATGGTATAGTAGTAATTTTAGGCACAAAATTAGTGATATAAAGGTGGGGAATATAAATAGGGGTGGTCTGATCTTAGGGTATAAGGGCATTGGTGGTCTGGGTGTAAGCTTTCCAACCTGCACTAGATAATGTTTTGCTTTAATTAACAGCTCATATATATTTGGCAATGTGTTTCCTCCCATGGACTTGATCATTACTAAAATGTTACTATTTAGGGCCTTCAAATATTAAATAAATCAAAAGTTAGGGATAGGCCTAAAAGATACTAGGATTCTATCCCAAATCTTTTGGAACCTTGTGTTGAAGTCTTGCATAACATCATGAGAGGTTTTTTGAATTATGGTTAATTACTCGAAAAATGCAAAATGGTCACTTTTATATTCAAATATCTTACAAAATACATCTCCTAAATAATCCCATGTGGTAATGGAATTATCATCAAGGATTCTATACCAATCTAAGGCTTTACCTTTGAAAGACATGGCTAATAACCTAATTGTCATATTTTCCTCATTAATATCATGAATGTTGCATAAGTTGGCTATATCCATAAGGTGTTCAAAAGGGGTTGTATCTTGGTGTCTATTAAAATAAGGGACACTTTTAAGAGTTTATAATACAATAAAATCATATTGAGGGAGGTCTAGAAGACTTTGGCCATTTAAAGCCAGAAAAGCTCTAAGGGCTACCACGGTTATGAAAGGGTTTTAAAAAGATCTTCTTATAGGGGTAGACCTTAGAATTGACTTAGGAACAAAGTTACCTTTATATGGGTGTGTATTAGTAAATCTTAATCTCTTTACTGAGTTAAAGGCAATTAAATGAATTTAAATGGAATACCTCTAGAATTTGACCTTGTAGTCACCTTTGGAATGAGATGTAGTCACTGCTCTACTACTAGAATGTTGGATCTTCTTTTTTAGTTTCTAGATTTTGTTGCTTGGAAACTATAACTACTGCACATTGATTAAATGAGAATCAAAATTTGACCAATATTTTTTGAACTATGTCCCATTAGGCATGCCACAAACTATTTTAGCATCAATTTTCACCACTAGAAAGGGTTCTTTAGGCTCTCTCCAATTTAGTTAAACTATGGGAACAACCCTAGGTTGTGGGTCACCTGTGGTAGGGTTGGACCTCCAAAAAAGGCCATCTTCTTCTTGATGAATAACTTATACTGATGTTTATACTAAGAAAAGGGTTAAAAAGGGGAAAGGGATCCTAAGAAAGTAACTAGGTGATTCACAAAATTTAAATGAGAACTCACATAAGCATTAAGAAAACACTAAGGAAGCATAAGACAATGCTATCTCATACAATCTCACAAAACTATCTATTTTCATAAGTGTTTCATAAACTATGATTAGGAAGCAATGAATGAAGGAAAAAAAGAGTTCTAAGACTCACTGAGAGCTTGCATAAATGATATAAAAAACACTAACTTAGACCTGTAACTAACTTGAAGACACCTAAAAATGAGTAAGAAATAAGGACAATGGTCATGGAAGATTCTCCTTCATAATGCCATCATGCACAATCTTTGCTACACATAATTTAGAGGGGAGAGATAGGTAAATAAAGTCTTTATTACTTTAAGAGGTCTTTCATACAAATTTTGATAGGGTCTATCCTTATTATATGGGAGTCTCTACTCTTCTAGAATTGAGAGATAATTTCTTATCAAACATTAGAGAGTTTAAAAATGGAAAATAATAAGAGATTAGGAGAAAGAGGAGAAAGAGGAGAGAGAGGGGGAGCATGACATCCAAGATCATTAATAGAGTTACCATCCCTCTTGATTTATGAACCATTTTTGATCCAATTAGGACACAAATGTTTAATGATCAAAGCAATAATAAGGTGAAAGCAATGTTCATAAATTTTGTATATATTTTTCATAAGATTGTGTATAGATTAAATTTGTACACTTTGAGTGATGATCATTAAGAGAACTCTCATTTTTAATAGATTAAAAATGAAAGTTCTCTTAATTATCAGCACTCAAAGTGTACAAATTTAATCTATACACAATCTTATGAATAATATATACAAAATCTATGAACATTGCTTTCACCTTATTATTGCTTTGATCATTAAGCATTTGTGTCCTAATTGGATCAAAAATGGTTCATAAATCAATACGGATGGTAACTCTATTAATGATCTTGGATGTCATGCTCCCCCTCTCTCTCCTCTTTCTCCTCTTTCTCCTAATGATCAGCACTCAAAGTGTACAAATTTAATCTATACACAATCTTATGAATACCACTAGAAACGGTTCTTTAGGCTCTCTCCAATTTAGTTACACTATGGGAACAACCCTAGGTTGTGGGTCACCTGTGTTAGGGTTGGACCTCCAAAGAAGGCCAACTTCTTCTTGATGAATAGCTTATACTGATGTTTATACTAAGAAAAGGGTTTAAAATGGGAAAGGGATCCTAAGAAAGTAACTAGGTGATTCACAAAATTTAAATGAGAACTCACATAAGCATTAAGAAAACACTAAGGAAGCATAAGACAATGCTAGCTCATACAATCTCACAAAACTATCTATTTTCATAAGTGTTTCATAAACTAGGATCAGGAAGCAATGAATGAAGAAAAAAAAGTGTTCTAAGACTCACTGAGAGCTTGCATAAATGATATAAAAAACACTAACTTATACCTGTAACTAACTTGAAGACATCTAAAAATGAGTAAGAAATAAGGACAATGGTCATGGAAGATTCTCCTTCATAATGCCATCATGCACAATCTTTGCTACACATAATTTAGAGGGGAGAGATAGGTAAATAAAGTCTTTATTACTTTAAGAGAGGTCTTTCATACAAATTTTGATAGGGTCTAGCCTTATTGAATGGGAGTCTCTACTCTTCTAGAATTGAGAGATAATTTCTTATCAAACATTAGAGAGTTTTAAAATGGAAAATATTAAGAGATTAGGAGAAAGAGGAGAAAGAGGAGAGAGAGGGGGAACATGACATCCAAGATCATTAATAGAGCTACCATCCCTCTTGATTTATAACTACTCTGTTGTACTCTCCAATCCTTGAATCCCTTTGCTTTTATCTTTTATGTCATCTCCACTTGATTTCATTATGAGGACAAATTCCTCATATCCATGGACTTGACAGAGCCATGCCTAAGTCTACTTAAGTGGTTGCAAGTACATATTTTTCAAAGCTATAACTTTGCAAAAGACAAGACCTTCAAACCTACCCCTACTCCAACCTAAACATAGGTCTTTATTATAGATTGAAAACTAATCCAATTATTGGTTTTCCTATAGTTAATATCTATGAAGAGCTTATAGTCTACATAACATCATTATTGAACTATATTACATCTAAATAGACCTAGTTTTCCTCTAAAGCTTTTGGAAGACAAGGATTTACTATATGCAACATTGAAAATATAATAAAATTGAGTCTACATGTTTTGGATCATTCAATAGAGGTCTCAATTTATCCTAAATGGCATCCTTGAAATATTTGCCCTGGTTCAACCTTACATCGAATTTGTTCTCTATTAAATTTTCTTAGATTTCAAATTTTAAAGTTGGCCATTGATCCTGATCTAGGTATTTTAGATTCATGCCATTTTTTAGTTATGTATTCATCCCTAGGATATGTTGACTCTTTGAACTCTCACTCATTATTGATTTGCTTGATATAATAGATCACATACCATCAATTTACCTGGTAGTTTCCACAGTCATGACACTTGAAAACTATGCATTTATCTTCAATATCCACTAACTTGTTAAAAATTTTCTCTCCATCGATATCCTTTGGTATGATGAATCATGAACCATTGATCAACTTTGACCCACTAGCTTTGTTAGTCATTGCACATCATTGAATCTTTGATGTATGATTAAACATGCACCATAGATCTCTTTGGGCCAACTAACTCAAGCTATCAACCACATAATTTTAATCTATAATCTAATCAAGTGATATTTTGAAACTTTTTAGCCACATGTTTAACCTTGGAACATTTGAATTTAAATGGCTATTTCATGAGGCCCAAATTTGATGTCTGTGTGCATGTCCCACTCTGCAAGTTCAAGTTTCAAAGCTTATATCTTGAGAGAGAGAATTCATCAAGATATGAAATTTTCAAGGGACCTTCTCAACATGAAAAACATCATGTCCATGTGGTCTTTTGGAATTTATTTATTTCCTATGTGTATTTATTAAATATGAAACTAGTCTAGAATGTTTGTCCTTACATGATGTGCTTATGATAGTTTGGTTCTTCTAGACTTGTATAAAGAACTATTGTATCTTTAGAAGGTGCCAATGGACTTATAATAATTTTGGTAACCTGATTCATGCCCTTAAATTCTTAAAACACCATGAAAAATTTATGGTCTTCTTCACTTTATAATCCTAGACCTTTTTCTAGGCCTACTTCTCAAGGATTAACAAATTACACTTTAAGATTTCTTAAAGTGTTTTAAAATATTTGTAAGAAATACAAGGTCTTCTTCTCTTATTTTTGGTCCACTCAATCCATCCATAAATATTCTCATCTATTCAAACTATTTCTAGGTAGAATATTCTTATGTGGGCCAAAATTGGCCAACAGTTTCCAAGGAGTTTAGTAAGATAAGTGTTGGAATGGTTCCTAAAATTACCAAAGAATTTAGTTCATAATTTTGATGATCTTTCAAACAAGTTTATGAAACACTTTTCCTAAAATATTGAGCATTAGATTTAATTGATAGATTTGATGCAATCCAAATAGAAATTCTTTGAGAGATTCATAAGTTATTTGTAGTGATAGAGATCCCTTGCAATTCGATTCACCCATAGTCTACCAAATAAGTAACTAGCAATTGGGTTTACTAAAAATTTACATAGTGAGATATCTTAGCATGTGTAACTATAGTGTGCACACACTTTTTAATAAATCATTAACAAAGGTTTTTTGATCAAAAGAGGAATTATTAACAAAGGGATCATTAAACTTACCTCATCAAATTAGATCCAAAATTAAAACTAGAATAATGGCCACAATCAGAACCAAGTCCAAGCATAAGCATCACATCAAACCTAAACCAATAAATATGACAAACCAAAGAAGTTTAATCACAATAATAACATTATTGGTAATGAAGTAACCAAGTTAAAACATGTCTAAATGGTTCAAATACCATCTACTTATCCAACACTGCATATGCAAATTATTCATAACCAACCACCACTTTAACAAGTGTAGTAAGTGCAACAACCCAGACTAGTACAACAAACACATCAACCTTTTACTTTGCAAGCCCCTCCTCCAAGGAGAATTGTGCCTACACATCATGTCTTTAGTGACCTTAGAGAACCAATTAAATCCATGTTTTTCAATTTGACCACTGCTTATCTGGTTAGTTTGCCTATTTTGAAGCACTATCTTGAGGGTATTCCTTATACTGATTGGTACCAACAAAATGAATTATATGAATATCATTAGGTTAACAGAAATAATTTTCATTATTATATGCAAATTAACTATTTAATTGAGAATATGTTTGAAAATTTAGAGATCACATTGGATTATGGAGCTTCCACATCTAATCATAACCTAGGAATTTATCAGAACCCCTATCTACAACATAGCAATCAATAACAACAACTAGCACAACAACAATAATAATATCAATAACAGAGATAGAACCAAAAAAATAGTAGTAGAGCCAACCAAATAAATGTAACCAAGTCTATAATGATGCCAACAACCAATAAACCTACCATGCATTTGCACATGACTATAACAAGGTTGTAGGACATATTGTAGGAAGTTGCCTTTCCACCATATCCATCAATAAAAAAACAAGTACCAATAAAACAAGACCATTTATAATTAATCCAAATCAACAAACCCATTATGGTGATCCTTCCTTGGCCTAGGATTGCATATAGGTGTACAAAAAAGTAGATATTCCCACTTTTTGATCATATATCGATAACTCATCATTAGCCCGTGACCATGCACAAGTGCACTGACAACCAATACTTATCATATCTAGCTCCCCTATACCATTATTTCTTATAAATAATGGTCCTGTATCTAATCCTAATTATGAAATCATAACTTGGTGGTTAAATATTACCATACTAGGCCCATATCCATCTACCACTTCACCCATCTAAAAAACTATTCTGGTTAGGAACAAGCCATTTACTCTTATACAAGAAAATATGTTTGTTATTTTAAAATAATTATAGAAGACACACAAATATCCATTTTAGATTTTTTATGTACATATACCATCTAAAAGAACATCTTAATAGAGTTATATGACTAATCCCAAGTTCTTAATGACATATCCCTAGATAAATTTCAAGATTTGGTTAGACATCTAGCTCTAAGCCAATAATTAACCTTCAACCAAAGTGATATGTCATCCCTTGGCTCTCTACATAAAAATATATTGTACATCAAAGTTATCATAACATGGCACAAAGTGAAACATGTCATCATAAATAATGAATCAGGTATAAATATCATGTCTCTAAAGCTCATCAAGATTTTTGGATACTCTATGGCTGATCTCCAGCTATAAATGATCACAATCAAGGATTTTGCCAATGAAGAACAAGAATCATAAGGCACCATTAGATTTCCAGTTATCATTGAGCCCTTGACCCATGATACATTATGCCATGTGTTAGACCTTATTTTGTCATATAATATGATTTTGGGTAGACCTTGGATACATGAGATTCATGCAATCCCTTCAGCATTGCATCAGTGTATTAATTTCTCCCATTTAGGTATGGAAGCCACCATCCATGGATATTTTCATCCACACAAACATTTCAAGAATTTAGAGGTAGAGTACCAAATCTATAACTATCATTTTGACTTATATACAATTGCCAAAAAGGATAAGGGGAAAAAATACTTTTTGATTCACTAGAATCCAATTACACTGACCCTAATACCCTTGATTCACTTTCCCACATGTTTCATCTTGAAATGTATAATCATTATACTATCTCAGCTAATGTCCTAGGAGAATACATTCCATATTGTTAATATTCCACAGAACTCCAAGTCCTTTAGAATGCCAAAATCCAAACCATCTTGTATGGAATGGGAGTGAAATGGAAAAGGCCAACTACATAGTTTATCACCTATCATTTTCATGCCAACCACTGGCCAAGAATAGGACCCACTTATAGATGATGAATAATGGTTATATAATGATAAATTGGCCAACTGCTACATAAATTCCAAGTATCCCATTTCAAAAAAAAATGTGGAACAATATACCTATGAAAGAAGAGGCTTTGGGGTAAATAAACAAGGTCTACTTCAACCAATTTCTACCACTTGGTACAAAGGAACATATGGTTTTGGATTTAAACCACCTGAAGGTGACCTTATGTACCTTAATCATGTTTCAATGATAATGACTAGTGACAATGATGCTAATAGTGAAGTAGAGTCTCATCATAGCCTTTTCAATGACCTGGATGATACCAATTTGTTTGACACTAATTTCATTTGTACCCTTCAATAATTTATTCACCATAATCCACTTCCATTATATTATCCTCAACTAATAAACTAGGGCTAATAAGAATCAATAGTGTCATTTGACTAGTTTTATAATGATGAGGCCTTATATGATTTTCTAGGCCTTAGGGACAATGTTCCATTGGGAGACCACAAATAAGGATTTTCAATCAAGTTGGTCCCTAAATCCTATTTTAGAGAATGGGTGAACACAATTATCCATAAATAAATAAATAAATAATTGAGGTCCCAAATTGAAAACCTATTTGAGGCACTCTTGAACTAGGGAAATAGTAAAGAGAAAGGTCAATCTAATGGTGAAAACCTATTTTAGGCACCATTAGATGGGGGTGTTCAACCTTACTCAAACATAGCTCAGGAGACCACTAATGATGAACTTACCTATGGATCTATGTTCAATCTTGAATAAAAATAGGCTTTTAATTGAATCATATAAAAAATTTGAACAATATTTGTCACATAGCCATCCCTACCATCTAGGGATTATGATTCATCACGCCTAATAGAATTTGAAGAGCCAATCCCAACAATGGAATCTACCATTACATGCCAGTTTAAATCTTTACTGACTATTCTAGAAGATGGCTTAAAACTTCTTGTGGAGGACACTATAGAATTAAACACTAAGACTCTAGATGACCTAAAACAGATTAAATTATGCATGTCCTTCACTAAGGAGGAATGTCAAGTATTTACATCCCTTTTGAGGTAATTTCTCGATATATATGTATGAGCCTACTCTGACATGCCTAGTTTGGACCCCACATTAGTTTTTCACCACCTTGTGGTACATCTTGATGCCAAACCTATAAAACAAAATTGTGCAAGATGCATCCTCACATTATTGTATTAGTAAAGAAAGAGTAAGAAAAACTCTTGGAAGTAGGATGCATTTGATAAATTGACTACTCAGAGTGGATCTAAAATATTATTCCAATAAAAAAGAAACTTGAAGGAATCAAAGTATGAACTGATTTAAAAGACATAAATAAAGCCTATCTAAAGGATTACTTTCCTCTACCAAACATTAACATGATAGTTGATTCTACAGTGGGTTATGAAATGCTTTCACTAATGGATGGATTTTTAAGGTACAACCAAATATGAATCATATTATAATACCAACAAAAATATCCTTCACCACTCTATGGGGAGCATTCTATTATTAGGTTATGACATTTGGTCTAAAAAATGTTGGGTCCATACACCAAAGAGCCATGACAATCATATTTCATGATATGATGCATGAAATTTTCAAAGATTATGTTGATGACATACTAGGAAAATAAAAAACTAGGTTCGATCATCCAGCAACACTGAGGAGGATATTTGAGTGACTACATGAATAAAAAGTTAGACTCAATCTTAAGAAGTGTGTTTTTTATTTACTTCAAAAAAATTGATTGCCTTCATTGTGTCTTGTAGGGGCATTGAATTTGATCCAATCAAAGCTCAAGTCATAATAAATATGCCACCATCAACTAATTTGAAGTATCTCCATAGTTTACAAGAGAAAATCCAATCTATCAGATGCTTCATATCTTAGTTGGCTGATAAGTGCCATCCCTTCACACATATAATCAATAAAGGTGTCACATTTCTTTGGGATGATGAGTGCTATAAATTTTTCCAACAAATAAAGTACTATATTTTAAATATGAATATCTTATTGCCACCAATGCTAGGAAAGCCATTCTTATTATATATATCAACCAAAAATAAATCCTTGGGATCACTTCTAGCTCAACATGATGATAATGGAAAGGAGCATGTCATGAACTATATAAGCTATACACCAGGCACATATGAGCACAATTATATGCCCATTGAAAAATAATGTTTAGCTATGTCTTTGTAGCTCAAAAACTACATCATTACATGCTAAACAATAAGACCATAGTCATTTCCAAATTAGATCCACTCAACTATCTACTATCCAAAATAACTTTACAAGACCACATGGCTAAATAGATCATTCTTATTAGTGAGTTTGAATAGAATATGTCAAATATAAATCCATCAAGGGGAAAGTTCTTATAGATCAACTTGATGAAGCACCCCTTATAGATACAAAGACACTAACATTCTAATTCCTTGATGAATCCATTATGACCATCATTGAAACACCTCTTGAGGAGTAGCACTAGAATTTTTATTTTAAGGGGTCATTCATAACACATGGATTTGGGGCAAGCCTTTTGTTCATTACACCATAGGGGGATCTAATCCCTAAGTCAATCAAGATTATTTTTCCTTGTACCAATAACATGGCTGAATATGAATCACTCTTGACAGGAATTTGATATGAAGTACAATGGAACATACATCATCTCAAGGTTTATGGTTATTCTCAATTAATCATCAATCAAGTTAAAAACTATTTTTAGACCAAGGATGACAAGCTTGTGCCTTACAAGGCCATGGCTAACACTCTTAAATAATAGATTGTTGATGTCCAATTTGAACATATACCAAGGGCCAATAATATAATAATAGATGCCATGGCCACCATTGGATCTTTTATTCAACATACATATATGGAAAAATAATACCAATTCCTCATTAAAAATATGCTAGTGTTAGTTGGTTGGGGCATGAGTTAAATTGGAAAGAAAATAATCAGTGAATTAAACATAGAGAGTTTGAGCTTGGTGATATTGTTCTTAAAGAGAAATAGAAAAATACCATGGATGAGAAGAAACAAAAAGGCAAGTTCAAACCCAATTAGGTATGTCCTTTCATCTTTATTCCAAACTATGACACTGGAGCATACAGGCTTGCTTCACTAAATAGGGATGAACTCGATGAGTTGATGAACATTATACACCTCAAGAATTACTTTTCTTAAGAGACCTGATGTATTATCTATGAGGCCCATGTATGTTATACCATAATATTGACTTTCTTATATTACCATACTATTTTATCAACTTTTCCTTATGCCATATCTTTTCTATCAACCAAGTTATTTTTCACCCTCCATACCCAACCCTTTGATCTTGGTTTCATTCCATTGGTTACAAGGCCACTTTTAGCCTGAATATTTAGATTAAGTTCTAGTAGTTGTTTCAATTATTCTAGAAAAATTACATATTTTGGATTAGTATGACAATGGTTTGGCAATTTCATCCTTCATTTCTTGCTCCATTCTATACCAAGTGTGCCTAATTATAACCGCCTTTGGGCAAATCAGTGTTTCACCATCATGCTACTAATTATAACCACCTATGGGAAAATTATTATCATTAACCTATGCCATTATTTCCTAATTATAACTACCTATGGGAAAATTAGAGGCAATATTTATTTCACATGCCATAAAGTACCACCTTGCCATTCTTATGTCATATCATGTAATTTTCCTAACTTTGTTTATTTTGTTTAAATTGGGTACTACACTAGTTATATTCCTTCATTGTATGCTGGAACTACAGTGACTTGAGATCTCATCTTGGGACTATGTAGGTAGCACTAAATTCTCATTAAGGTTAGCTCAATCACCCATTATCCATGCTCTCTCCATTTTATGAGTAACCTAAGCCATACTTTCACCATTTAGTGATCCTCTTCCATTTTAGTGCTCTCACCATTTTTCAAGCTTAGACCATTTAGTATCTCATCAATATCGATTGAGTTAAAATACCTAAAAAATTCTAAAAAAGTTTAAACCCATTTTAGAAAATCCAAAAAAATTGACCACTTATTTTCCTTAATGATTCTAGGAACGCTCACCAAGTCACAATAAACCACTTGTCATTTAGTTTTCTCATAATTTTTTTCCTTTCCTCCCATGCTCTCAACATTTTGTAAGTCCATTCCCATATTATTATATAACACAATCAGGTTTTCTTCTCCTCATCATTATATTCTATCCCATTTCTTGAGAGAACTACATTTGGCCTCAAGTTTTTTTTGGATATCGCATCCATGGAACTATATAGGAAGTGTCCACTTGCCTAGTACATCTGAAGATAGCTCAACCACCCCTTCCTTTTCTTCTATTCCCCCATCTTATTTTTTTATTAGGTTATCCCTTATTATCTAGGGGCAATGTTTATCATCTTATTTATGTCACATTGTTTGTTCTAACATTATAATTAACCATTATTTGTGTTTTATGTACTTTTGATTATTTGTTGTTTGTTTATTATTTTATCTTTCTATTTGCTTATCTTTTTTCCTATTTGTTTGCTTTTATGTTGTTCCTCGATTCAATCTATATGAATTCATTGGATGATTCCTTGTACATTAATCTTGAATCCATCCATATTCATTTTTCAACATTGTCATCATGGTTTTTAACATTGGTGTATTATTTTCTATTGAGTATTGGATCGCATGTTAGTCCTTATGTATATTTAAGCCAAGTTATTATGGTGTTTTATTATGATTCCTATCATCACATGCTATATCAAAAATCAACTCCAAGAGTCTACATGTAAATGAATCAATGATATATTTCCTTGGCATTAACAACATTTATGATCTGATCCAAATCATATCTTACATAGAGTAATTAAAATAATGAAATAATTTTCCCCCTTACCAATTTGGATGAGTATCTCCCTACTAAAAGGTTTCCCAAATTCATCTTTTTCCTCTGTACCAATTTTTCATCATCTTCCATATCATATTTTCCACCATCGAGGTACAATTCTTATAAACACCTCTAGGCAAATCATTGTATACCATCCCACTTGCATTACCAATTATTCTAACCACCTTTGGTAAAATAATTATGTTTCCATCCATTTAAAGGGTAATGATTATAACTATCATTGGGAAAATAATCATTCTTATTCTTCCCAAATGGGGCATGCTTTCTTTATGATAATGATTATAATCTCCTTTAGGCAAACCATTATCTATATCCACCCAACTAGGGCATCATTTTATCCTACCAATGATTATAACTGCCTATGGGTAAATCATTATTTTCCATTTTGATGATTATAACAACCTTTGGGAAAATCATTGTTTTGTTAGCCTAAGCCTTTTTTGATGATTATAACCACCTTTGGGAAAATCATTACCTTTTTATCCCACCTATGCCAATGATTATAACCACATGTGGAAAAATCATCTTGGTTGTCTACCCTAACTAGGAAAACTCTATAATTCCACCAATTATAATTTCCTATGGGAAAATAAATCCCTTCCACCCCATTTCATCAATTTAATCCACTCCTTTCATCCTTTTTAGGGACTGATTGCTAACCCCTTTAACAACAACTCCCTCTAGGGGTCACCTATAGTTCATCCATTACCATTAAAGTTGTAAGCATACAAGACCTTTTCATTCTTTAAGAATATGTTACTATGATTATAACTTTAAATGCCTTACCAAATAGGGGAAAACTATAGACACCTAAAATTGGCCACCAATGGCCTTTGATAAGACTTTAGACTAATTCCTACCAACCATTGTAAATTAAGCATAAGAATCACTAATTGTCCAAAATTTGGTTGTGCATCATTCATCAAAGCTTATAATCATGTTGATACATCCCTAATTAGGTTACCATATCATAATAAAAAAAAACCTCTCATAGATTCATCTCTAATCATCTTAAAGCATCACAACATGCAATTTGACCTATGAACCTATTAAGTGGGGCACTTGGACATAACATCAAATCTTGAAAATGCTAAAAATACTAATCATAATTAATTAAAAATATAAACTAAATTAAATGCCTATTTTAATTATCCATGCGGAATTAATGAATTACTAAAAAAAAAATTCAAAAATATTCAATATCCTAGCTTCTCATAATTACCTTTCTTGAAAGGCTTTGAAAATATCTCACCCATGCCTATTTATTTAAAATCATCAATTCTTGACACCTTTTAACTCTAATTGGGTTAAGTATCTTACTTAGGTTAGGTTCTAACCCATTCCATATTTAAACTACAATTTAACTCACCTTGATTTTGGGTTAGTTCCTAAGCATATAAATACAAGCCATTGCCTATTGAAAAGAGAGCTTAGAAATTAAAGATTTATAATGCAGGTTTTTTAGCATGATTTATATCCATAATGTTATAATTCCAAAATATTGATCCAATCCCCATCAATCCATATCAATCCACAATCCACAATGGTGCCAAGGAGAGAAGGAGCAAAGAAAACTCCATTACCAAAGACTCTTTGATCACAAACTGAGTAAGCCACACAATGAATCTTATCATTATTTTCATTTTATTTTTTCTTTTCATTTGGTTTTGTTCATAAATCTCCCCCTAAGATTTAGGCTTAGATATTTTAGCATGTTAGTGTGTTCTTTTCATGGTTTTATGGAGTAACACTTGATCTAACCTCTTATTGTCAAATTCCTATGATCACAAGAGGTACCTCAAAAAACCATCACATCATCTAAACCCACTTGCAACCAACCTACACCAACCATACCTTCTCAAAATAATTTTAATTTTACATCCAACCCCCCTTCCTAAGAACCCTTACAACACTACTCACCTATATCTAATAATCCTCTCATGGGTTATGATGAAGGAGATCCTATTATGTAACTTTCCCATCTTCCATCTCAAATCCCTTTACTAGAACTAATGTGAAATTTTCCTCACCATCATAACCACCTAATGTAACTATTATTTAAAATTAAAATCACTCATCACCCTCCTGTATGGAAATAATCTACCTTATTTAGATCCAAAGATAACATACTTTAGTAATGTGAAGAGATGTCAATTTATGTTGATAAAATAGTGGACACTTTTCTCTCACTTAAATTTCCTATCTCTTCTATGATTCCAAATGACATATTGATTTGTTTGGATGATACTCCTTTATTCATTATCATCTAAATAGTTGATATCTAAATTAATCATGATTTAATTGATGAAGGTTTAGTTACTTGCGTTACATCCCTTGACTTTATTAAGCCACTTAGATACTTTGAATGTAACCTTAAATACACATGAGGTACATGCCATGGCTATGACATAATAAAAATGCCTCTTCTAGGTTTTTTTTGGATTCCCATTACCATTCCTCCCATTATATTTCATGTGAAATTCATGATATTTAACTTTACATTTTATTATAATATCTTACTTGTTCAACCTTGGACTCATCATATGAGAGTAATCACTTCATCCACATGTCAATGTGTCAAATTTCATCACATTGGTGATATCTAAAACATTCAAGGCAACATGAATCCTTAGAATTTCAAGAAATTCCAATAATTTGGTGTCTTTAATATACCAACCCTTGAACCCTTACCTAATGTGTTATTTCAAGAATCCCAATACTTTAACTATCTAGTTAACTCCACTAGAGGTTATAATGGTCATCCCAAATTAATTGTGGATATTCTACCTAACCTCTTAGGCTCTGATGATGATGATATGGAAAAGATAAGCCTAAATATCAAAAATTACAATCTTTCCCATCATATCATCTCTCAACTTCCTCCTTATCTTCAACCTCAATCCCATCAATAACCTTTTAATGGTATACTAGTTATTTTAAACAAAACAAAACATTACATTCACTATGCTTCCTCAACCAATAAAATAATTCTTAAATGTACTAACAAATTACATACACCTACTTATGATGATGGTTATGATTTAGATGACCCATTTTTATTTTTATTTATCCAAGATATAAATTTCAAAGTTCTTCAATATCATTCTTTATTTTAGTCTTTTTCTTCTTCTTCTTTTATTGTTCCTTCTCTTATAGTACCTCATATTGGTTTTTCCACTATTGTTCATAGGTTATATATGGATCACTCACATATTACACCTTCAGTCATAGTAGATCCTTTTAGGAGTATTTTCATGGATAATTCCATGACAAGACCTTATCATTTTACCAGATATCATGTCCCTTCCAGTATGCTTCTTCCATAGATGTTAGCCACTATGCTTAGACCAACTACACATCTAGCCTTACCTATATATATGCCTAGTTTGGTTTCCTCTCCATCTTCCCCCTTCATTGGAAATGGTATTCTTCCATTACCTCATCTTGATCCCTTACCCTCATAATGGGAAGATCAGCCTTATTGAGATATTCATAGAGTTTTCAGTCATTAGACTAAAGATTGTCATATATATGTAGCCCTATGCTTCTTCTTCTACCATTTCATCTAATAGACCCCATAATATATTAATAGACATATTTATTGATTTCATGGAATAAATAACCATTATTCTACCCAATACCAAACAATTAGGTACTACATCAACATATTATGACCAGTCATTTCCCAACCCAAAGACAAGACCATACCTCCTCCCAAGTTACTTATAGAGTATATCCCTAAATATGGGTAATTATATTATGTTTAGCATCAGTGTTCTACCCATAATACTAATTGATTTCAAGGATCCAATAGTATCTTTGAGATTTCCCACAATCTACACTAACACCAATTATGCCTTCTCTTATAGGTCATCCATAAACAAAGGTTCCTCCTTTTCCACTAGTTTCACCTCTTTTTAGCTCCATATGTACCATTCCCATCGATACACCTATTACTCATATAGATTATCCCACACAAGAGATACCACATGACAATTACTCTTCTTCCTATACACCTACATTTTTAGTTGAGATGATATGGAAGGAAGTCTTTTCATAACTTTCTATGAAGATTGATGAGACTCTGGTTAACATCATAATTTAAATACATAGAGATGTTATGGATAACATTTGTTATCATATCTATCATTATTTTTTTACACAACATGGTGTTATCTTAGATTAATCTACCATATGATTTGGATTGGATTTGTGATCCATTTATTTATCTTATATTTTTGACTATTTGTCAAATAGGATTTCACTTATCTCTTTTGCATGAACCATCATATTATGCTTTATTTGTTTACATGGTCTCATTCTCTTTCACTTTTTATTATGGCTTATTTTCATTATTTTCATGAATGAAAACTTATGTTTATGATTTCACTTATTTCATAGATTCCTTTATTTTCTTTGTCATGGATTTTTGTTATCTTTTACACTCAAATAAAGATAATTATTATTTTGACTTTGTTATACAACCCTAATTACCTTAGTATTTTATCTCCACCATATGGATAGTTATAAAAAAAGACTTATAATTGTACTACTTTGATACACTAATTTATTTGGATCTCCTTTTTTCCCTTATTTCCATTTCACATACTAATCATACATACAATTGAAACTTGAGATTACATATTGGTTCATAAGTAATCCTAAGTTGTTTATTTAGTCATATCTCTGGTTAGTCTCATTTAACCAAAGTCTAAAGCTCATTCACGTGTATCACTTTTATCACTCATGTTGGTTATTCCAAATTCATATGGAGGATTAATCATAAAATCCATAAAAAAAATTTAAAATCCAAATCACTTAAACAAAAGGCAATGATTGAAAAGGAAACATGCAATCTAAAATTCTAATCACACCATAAGACTTGATTTACTATCTTTAGCACATTTCCTATTTCTAATCGAATCTCAAACTCCACATTTGACCTCATGATAGATCTTAAGTCCATTGGGGTAAACTAGGCATTAGATTGGGATAAGAGAACAAAAAAATCTATAAATTCTACCTTATTTCTCACACAAGTACCTAATCTTCATAGTAAATTGATGGCTTTATAGGAGGTCCTGAGGAAAAATGAACATGTTGTGTGAAGGTAGGACCATTTTACTCTCATTGTTAATATAACCTTCATGAATTGATCTTAGTATCCCACATATTTTCTTATACAACTTTGTACTTATTGTGAGCAGGTATCCTTTGCATTTTGATGATCACTAGACTTTTTGTGTCTTTCCTTCTTACCTATTATTCCTCATTCTTACTAAGGTTATCTCATCAAACACATATGCCATTTTTTTTGCATTCCTAATTTACATTAAAATATTCCAAATATTTCCCCTTGATGAATATTATTTTTTTAAATGATCATACCCCTTAGGGTTTCCCTTTTTGAGTTACATTATAAGACCTTAGATAGGAATAGGCATTTCTCACAATACATTTCCTTATTTTTATATATTTAACATTCACCTCATTGGTGTTCAACTTTTTATTTATAGTGTAAGACCATGGATAGGACCAGGCTCTCCTTATAAATTACCACATTAAAACATCTTTATATTATTCCCACATTTATCTCTACCTCATTGGTATTCCCTTTGTGAGTTGTAGTGTAAGATATTGGATAGGATTAGGCTCTCCTCATAGAATATTTAAATAAAAATTTCATACTATAACCAAGTAAAAATAAAAGTACCTACTTCATATTTGAGATAAGTTTTGTTACATTATGATTTACATGTCGTTTACATACTTCCCATATTGATTTAGTATAATTTATTCTTACTTCATAAATACTTCATTTTTATCTTCCTATTTTCTAATTACATATATGTTTGCAACCATTTTATTAAATTAATGATACTACCCATCTTTATTTAGTATGATTAATTTGATTTATACTTACCCTTTTTTTGTGTTTTCATACTTCCCATCTTAATCTAGTATGATTGATTTACTTTATTATTCATTTGTTTTTATACCATTGATTTTCACATGTTTTACACTTTATTACAAATTTTCATACTTCCTAACTTGATATGGTATGAATTTTATTTGTTTTAATTTGTTGTAATTCTTTTCCATAGTTTGAAAACATTTGTTACATCTTACTTTACCATTTTGGTTTCTTATATTTATTCATCTCTTGCTTTTAGACATTTTCCATTGTGATATAGTGTCTATTACATTTCATGATTATTTATACTTTTCCAAAACATTTTATTTTTATTTAAAATAATGCATGTGTATCACATAATGATAGAAAATAAAAAATTACGTCACATATTTCCCATATCATATATAACAAAAGTAAAATACATGGTCTAAAAAGGAAATACATCCATACATCCATCCATAAACAAATATAAATCATAGATCAAGGAATGTCCATATCAATATGTATAACATGAGTTTGATATAATACAATAAAAATTTATAATATATATAGATCTAAGGCTATGATCCATCATGTTTATCCTATGGCTGAGCCACACTACCCATGGATGCCTATGATTAACCCTTATGAATGGTATGTTGTAATGAAGTAGTCTGAGATCTCAAGCCATCAACCTATCTTATTAGATTGAATACCTAGGTTTTCACACATCTAAGATCTATAATAGTCAACATATGGGTAGCTTTCTCCTATGCTAATGATTATCAGGCTTGGGCCTCTCCTTCCCCTACTCTTGTAGGTGGTTATAAGATATCTCCTTATACATAAAACTATCGATAAATCTCCCCCAAAAATACAAATTAACTAGAATAAGTTGGGGTAAATGGTAGCACAATATCTACTAAGGTGGATGGCTCATTATGCAACAACACCCCATCTAAAATATCATGATGTATGACTACAATCATGGCTCCCCATTTGATTTCTTCCATTGTAGTACCTCTAAAATAAAAACCAAATAGACATAAAATCTCATGTATATATATCTCAAACCATATATATATATATATATATATATATATATATATATATATATATCACTAAATACATAAATAATAGTATAACTAGTGACCTATGTCAAAAACTTAATAAATTAAAACATTTATCACCAGTGTTGGTGTTATCAGCCATATTCTCCCTGTTAGCTCAATCACCAAACACCTCATATGCCAACTACCTCCATATAAGTTCAAAACTTAGAGTCACTACTTGTGCTCATCATGGTACCCTCCTTAGTTTCCTCTCTATTAACCAACTATATCTAGTAGCCACTATAGGATCACTATGTATGACTATACATGCCTATGTCCCCTCTTATTGATGGTGTCTCTATCTCTTCTAATCTTGAGGTAGTCATTGTCTCCCTCGATATGGCTCCACTTCCTCTTCTCCCACATCCTCACCCTCATAATCCATAACTATAACATACTATGCACCAGGCCTCATTGCCTCCTATTATCATTCCTAACCCATCCATGATCTCATTCACCAAGGCTTAATAATAGGTATATTTATAGGCACCCTTATGCCTCCTTTACCTTTTATCTCTCTATCATTTTATGCCCAATAATTAGGCATTATTATAAGTTCCATCGAATGTGGTGGGATTAGTTTCTTGGGTACATGATCTATTAAATGTGGCTCCACCCATAAATTATAATGGCATTGATTCTAACATTTGTCAAAATTATAGAAACTATATCCCAAGTTAGTCATATGGTAGCATTATCAATGTAAAGTATCCACACTATTTGTACTCATATCATAGTTTATAAATACAAAAAATGGGGCATGACATATAATGCATGATTTTCCTCCATCATACCACCTGAGGTAACCTATCATCAACTTCATGGGGTAACCCAATCAGCCAATACATAGGAAATATCTAATAAATCCAAACACTCAACAAAATGATGGGGCCCATCATCTTCTATCCCTAGGTCAATACACCATACATATCATGTATGAGTTATACCCAAATGACAACTCACCTAAATAATATAATTCAACTTGCTCCAAGATGGACTAACATAAGGTTACTATGTACATTGGTACCTTCTCATCTGAATTGTGACATAGCACATGTGTTATCACAGGTCTTATCAAGGCCATTTAGATATCCATAATGGATAAGATATATACATTAAAAAATCTTACCCATAACCTAGGATAAATCCTCTCTGATCCTATCACCCAATGGGATAGGGATCAACTCTCATCCTCTATCTCCATTGCATCACATATGACAAGATTCTTGACAATGAGAAGTCCAATTAAGGCATGGACATCCTCTAAGGTGATGCCCACCTATATGGTATCCCCCTCCACCTCCCATAGGAAAGCTTCCATGGTCCTAGTAACATGATGACTAGATTAACATTAAGTGAGATCCTCCTCATCCCCATGATACCTCCAAATCCCAAGGAAACTAGTCAAGCTCAATCCATATCTAACAACTACTCTAGTAATTTTGGTAGACATGATGCATTGACTATGAACATAAGATTGCAATAAGGGAAGATTAGTATAGTGTTAGTCTATGAAATCAAAATCCAGACTAACATATTAATAGTTAACACCTTAAGCCTATCTCAAGAGGGAAGCATAATAAAGAAAACTAAATGGAAAAACACAACTAGAATGTAAAAGACAAATGACCTTTCACATTTCTTAAATGCTTTAAATGGCTTGTTGAAGTGGCTTGTTTGGCTTGTCCTCATTGAGTCTTCATCAAAGGAGGCTTGGGTATCTCCTCTTCTCCTTAGCACCTTTGGCTTATGATGAATTTGGCTTGGATCAAAAATTGGGCATGATAACACTACATCAATGGCTTGAGAGAGGGTTTTATAATTATAAATTTACACTAAAAGAGCTTAAAATTATGAGTGTGAGGCCTTCTATTTATATATTTTTGCAAATTATCAGAGTGAATATGAACCATCCATCTCAAGATGAAGATGTATGGCTAATAATCCATTCAATTTTGGAGGCCAAAATAAATAAATACCCTAATAAATATTTTAGATAGAGAGACATTAAAGAGGCATGGGAGAGCTTAATTAGATATTTGTTGCATTTATGACCTAGGGATGCCTTCCCAAGAAATGATGTCACATGATGATGTAGCTATTCAATATAAATTTCCAAAAATAAATATTCAAAAATATCCATGGACAATTTACTTAAGCTCTTGATTTAAATTAATTAACCTTAAACATGATTTAATTATTTTTGTGCAAATCTTGAAAATTGATGCTCAAATTGATCAAATTGGTCAAAATGTCATATTATTGGCTCAAAATTGGATTGGATTAGAATTGGAAGGTGATGATAGATGTATTATATCCATTATCCAATTTAGGATGTTTTCAACATAAAATAATAAAGGCACGTGTCTTGTGTTAGAAAATTGGTAGAAAAGAGTAATCCAGAGCACCCAAGTGTGAAAATATTATTTTGAATCAAAATGATCTGATCAGAGTTAGCTATCTCATAAATTACATTGCCCCATTTAGGGATACATTATCTAAAATTGGCACTTGTATATGATAAATTCAAACCATTTAGTGTGTTTTAGTGTTTTTAGGCTAAATTTTTTATTTTGGTAGAAATTGGTCTGAAGCCTGGTTGGAGCTTATTGGTGGCCACTATTAGGTGTCTATAGTTTTCCCCTATTTTGGAAATAATTACAAGCTATAGGCATAGTAACATATTATCAAATAATGAAAAGGTCTGGCATGCATATAACTTCAACAACAATGGATGAACTATATGATTCCCCCTCGAGGGAATGGTTGTCATAAGTAGGTTTGAAAATAGTCCCTCAAAAAGAAAGAATTGAATTAAAGGGACTTAAAAAGGAAGATGATGGGGTGAAAACATAATTATTTTAAAAAATCTATCAAAATCACTATGAATGTAAGTGGGATAGTGTAAAATGGTTTGCCCAAAGGAGGTTATAAGAAATATACCCTGATAATGGCAATATGGTATGATAACACAATGATTTTCCCAAAGGTGATTATAATCATTGAGACGGTGGAGCTTCTCTAGTTAGGATAGACAAACAAGATAACAACATTCCCCTATTTGGGTAGGAAAAATTAAATTAGTGATAACATAATGATTTACCCAAAGGTGGTTAGAATTATTGAGAAATACAGGTGGGATGGTGTATAATGATTTTCCCATAGGTGTTTATAATCATTAGACCCTGATTATGGCAAACTTGATTGATTGGTTGATGATGATAATAAATTGACATAGAGGGTAATGATGAATTAGAATAACCTGCTAATAGGGAAATGTGCATCCAAATAAAAAAAGGTTAAAATTCTTTCATTGTTAATTACTCTATTTGGGATATGATTGGGATGTTTCTAATTCTAGTGCCAAGGAGATGTTGATTTCACCATTGCTAAGTAGGCTTCCTTAAGCTAATTTTTGTTGTATAACTTAATGGTAAGCATCATGATATAACACCATGAGTACTTGGCCAAAATATGCATAAGGACTGACTCTCAAAATCTAATATTCAAGGGAAAATAATGGACCAATGATAAAAACCATGATGTAAATGTAGATGTATGAATATAGATAAATTCAAGTATAAATGAACAAAGAATCACCTAATGAATTCACATATACTGAATCAAATAAATAGTGCTAAAATTAAGTAAACAAGCACACAAACAACAAACAAATAAATATATAAATAATAGTTAGTCCTAATGTTAGTACAAACAACATAATGAACATTACCCCTAGAAAATAGGTGACAATTTAAAAAATAAACATGATGGGGGGAAATAGATTAAAAGGAAGAGGGTGACCGAGCTATCTCTATATGCACTAGGTAAGTAGACACTACCTACATATTTATATAGATGTAATATCTAATAAAAAATTTAGGCCAAATGTAGTTCTTCCAAGAAATAAGAATAAAATGATAATTGATGAAAAACAAATATGATGGATGTGATAGAAGAATAGGAATGAGCTTGAAAAATGGCAAGTGCATGGAGAAAAAGGCCAAAAAGTATGGGGAAAATAAGTGACAAGTGATATGCTTATGACTTAGGAAGGGTTCCTAGAATCCTTAAGGCAAAGAAGTGGTTAATGTTTTAGGTTTTTCTAATGATTTTACAAATGTTTTTGGAATTTTTTAGTATCTCAACTCTGTCAAGAATGATGAGACACTAAATAGTTCAATCTCACAAAATAGTGAGAGTGTTGCTTAAGATGCTCATAAAATGGTGAGAATATGGCTTAAGGTACTCTAAAAATGGTGATAGTATGGCTTAGGGTGACTAAACAAACCTCAACAAGTATCGAGCACTACCTACATAATCCTAGGATGGGACCTCAAATCACTATAGTTCATCCTTATAATAGAGGAATCTGACTGGTGTAGCAACCAATTCAAACAAAATATGCATAGTTGGTATAAAGGCATAGTACAACATAGGAAATGGCTAGTTGGTACATCAAGGAATGATAAATAAATGTTGTACCTAGTTTTCCCATAGGTGGTTATAAATAAGATACAATGGTATAGGTCAATGATATTAATTTTCCCATAGGTGATTATAATTAGTAATAAGATCAGTGGGACATTGATTTACACATAGGTATTTATAATTAGGCATAATTGGTATAGAAAACAAAACAAGAAATGAAGGATACAAATTCCAAACTTCTATCTTACTACTCCAAAATACTACCTCTATCTGAAATGCTTGAAATAACTAATAAAACTGAGTCACAATCCTTTTTTTAAAAATGGATATGAAACCAAATATAATGAAAACAAGGTCAAAAGTTTAGGTAAGAAGGGATAAATCAACTCAGTTGATGGGAAATATATGATAGAATGGATATGCGATAGGAAAAAGTGATAGGTTGGTAGGATGATAGGATGGTAAAATGGTATAGTACAAAGAAGAAGATTGATAGAATGATACAACTTGAAATGGTCATTAAAGAAAATACACCAAGTCACTCAATCATAGTACCACTTGAGATAGATAATGTTCATTGGCTCATCGAGCTCATTTCCATCTAGTTTGGCAAGTATATATGCACTTGTTCCATAGTTTACCATAATGATGAAAGGACCAACCTAGTTGGGTTTGAACTTGATTTTATCCTTATTTTTGGTCATGGTATTCTTTTGGTTTTCTTTAAGGAAAAGATAACCAAGTTCAAATTCTCTATGTTTCACACATCAATTTTAATGGCTTTAGAGTTGATTCTAGTAATATTAAAGATTGTTTACTGCATCTATGTGTTTCTTATCAATTAACTCTAGCTCTTGTAGGTGAGTTATTGGATAGTCATTATCATCCAGGACATGCTTGAAAGAGATGCATAGAGAAGGAAACTTGACCTCAATGGGAAAAATGGCCTTAGTGCCATAAATAAGTGAATATAGAGTGGATCTTATGGGTATATGGTGATTGTTATGGTATGCCCAAAGGGCATATAATATTTGGAGGTGCCAATCACAACCAATATCATTGATAATCTTTTTAGGGATGTTAATAATTATTTTGTTTGATGATTTAGCCTAGCCATTACCTTGAGGGTAATATTCTATGGAGAAATTTTTTATGATGTTGTATTTGGAATATAGCTTTTTGACATCCTCATTCTTAAATGATCCTCCATTATTAGATATAATGTTAGAAGGGATACCATAGTGGAAAATGAGATGGTTTAAAATAAACTTGGAAATTTGCTTCCCAATCATGTGAGGGGTATAGATTCAACCCACTTAGTGAAATATTTGGTGGTGATAAAGATATATTCATGTCCATTAGATGAGGTGGGATTGATCCTCCCAATGAGGTCAAGGCCCCATGTAGAAAATGGCCATAGTGTTAACATTGGTTTCAGAGTCTTGGTTGGGGCATGAATCATATTGGCATGCCATTGACATTTGTCACACTTATTCACATATGTAGCTACATCTACATCCATCATGGGCCAATAATAACTAGGATAAAAGATAATTTTAGACAAGACTACCCCACTAGTGTGGGATCCACATAGTCCTTCGTAAACTTCATGTAATGTTACTGTAGATTCTACCAAAGTTAAACAAAAAAATAGAGTTCCATAAAAACTAAGGGGGTAAAGGGTTGATCCAAGTCAGTTATAACATGTAATTTGGTAAATTAAGGATTTATATTATCTTCAAGATAGGTTGGGTGGCATAATTTGGTCATGGAGATAGTTGTAAAGGTTTTAATATTAGAGAGAGCTAAGACCAATAATATCATAAATCATTGTAATGGTTGAAAGTGTATGAGCTGACACTAAAAATTTCTTAATGAGGAACTGATACTCTTTAGTTGTGTCTATTTATCAAATTAGATATCCAATAGTAGCCATAACATCTAGATTTATGTTACTTTCCATTGGTATATGCTCAAATTAGACATCAAAAATTTGTTGTTCGAGAGTGTTGATGATGGCCTTGTATGGTACCAACTTATAATCTTTGGTTTGAAATTTGTTTATAACCTGATTAATGATTAATTGAGAATCACCATAAACCTTGAGATGAGATATGTTCCATTTTACCACTTGGAAAAGTCCTAAAATAAGTGCTTCATATTTAGCCATCTTTTTGGTATAAGGAAAGTTGATCATGATTATTTAGGGATTAGATCCCCCTATGGTGTAAAAAATAAAAGGCCTACCCTCAATCTGTGTTGTGAATAGTTCATCAAAATATATCATCTAGTTATTCTCCTCAGTAGGTGTGTCAATGATGGTTATTATGGATTCATCAAGAAATTATAATGTGAGTAGTTTTGTATTAACAAAGGGTGCTTTAACAAGCTGATCTACAAGAACTTGCCTCTTAATGGATTTTTGGTTGACATAATCAATGTCAAATTTATTAAGAAGCATGATCCATTTGGTCATACATCCTTATAAATTTATTTTAGATAGTAGATATTTGAGAGGATATACTTTTGAAAAAACCATGGTCTTATTGTTTAACATGTAATGGCACAATTTTTGAGCTATGAAGATCATGGATAAACAAGATTTTCTTATGGATGTATAATTATGTTCATAAGTAACTAGTGCATAGCTTAAATGGTACTTGGCATGCTCTTTACCAGTATCACTGTGTTGAGCTAGAAGCTCCACAGGGCATTGTTAGTAATGGATAGATACAACAAGAATGGATTTCCTAGCATAAGAGGCAAAAAATAGGTGGATTTGCCAGATAGTCTTTTAGCTACTAACAAGCTATCTGGCACTGATCATCCTAGTGAAATGTGAATCCCTTCTTTAGAATATGCATAAAATGATGGCATTCTTTGGCCAATTTTGATATAAAGCATTGGATAGACTAGATCTTACCCTATAAACTATGAAGATGCTTCAAATCATTTAGTGGTGGCATCCTTGTTATGGCTTAGACTTTGGTTGGATTGACTTTAATGCCTTAATGAGATACAATGGAGCCAAGAAATTTTATTGATGTGATTCCAAAGACACACTTCTTAGGATTAAGTTTGACTTTTTACTCATGTAGTCTTTCAAATATTCTACATAACACTATTGGATAAATAGCCCTAGTCTTTGATTTGCCTTAAATGTCATCGACATAGTCTTTAATAATGTCATGCATCATATCATGAAATATGATGGTCATGGCTCTTTGATAGGTGGCCCCTACATTTTTTAGACCAAATGACATAACCTAATAACATAATGTTCCCCACAAAGTAGTGAATGTTATCTTGTGTTGGTCCTCTGGTGCTATCCTAATCTGGTTGTACCCTAAAAAGTCATCAATTAATGAAAGCATTTCATAACCCAATATGGAGTCAACTATCATGTCAATGTTTGGTAAGGGAACGTCACCCTTGGGGTAAGCTCTATTTATATCATGGAAATTAGTATAGATTTTGATTCTTTATGACTTTTTTCTAATTAGCAAAACATTGGAGATCCACTCTAAATAGTCAATTAACCAAATACATCATTATTGCAAGAGTTTTTACAACTCTTTCTTTACCAATACAATAATGCAAGGATGAATTTTATGCAAATTTTGTTTTATTGGTTTGGCATCAAGATTTACCACAAGGTGGTGTAAAACCAAGGTAGGATCCAAACATCACATGTCAAAATATTCCCATGTAAATATGTCAATAAATTACCTCAAAATGGTTGTAAGGACTTCACACTCCTCAATAAGGGACACACCTAGCTTGGTCCACTTTGGGTCAAATGGGGATCCAATGTTCACCTTTATTGTGTCCTCCACTAGAAGGGTCAAACCATCTTCAAGGATAGTGGTCAATGATTTTAATTGATTTACAATGTTACAGTCCTCTATTAGGACTGGCTCTTCAAGTTCTCCTGGGCATGATGAATAAGAGTCTCCCAATGGGAGGTTTGTCCATGTAATAAAAACTATTGGAAAATCTTGAATGATTTGATGAAAAGCTTGTTACTATTTAAAACTAAAATCAAACTCACAATTAATTTCATCATTGGTAATCTCTTGAGCTATACTTGAGGAAGGTTGAGCACCCCCCATGTAATGGTGCCTAAAATAGGTTGTCACCACTAGACTAGACTTTTTATTTACTTTTTCCCTGGTCAAAAGTGCCTCAAAGAGGTTTTCACTTTGGGACCTCAATTTTTTAATTTTTTTCTTTTGGCTAAGGGTGTTCATCCAGTTTCCAAAATAGGCTTTAGGATCTAACTTTATTGAGAACCTTGATTTATGGTCCCCTAATGGGACATCATATCTAAGACCTAAAAAATCATAGAAAGCCTCATCATTTTGAAATGCATCAATCAACACATTGGATTATTGTTGGTCCTAGTCTATCAATTAAGGATAATATAATGGTAGGAGGTTGTGATGAATGACTGGTCTAAGGGTACAAATAGAATGAGGGTTAAATAGGTTGGTCTTAACTAGGTCATCAAAAAGGATATGATCAGACTCTGCTTCACTTTTGGCATCATCATCACTAGTCAATGGCAATGGAACATGATTAAGGTACATGGGGTCACCCCTAGGAAATTTAAATCCAAGTCCATAAGGGCCTTTGGACCTAGTCATGAAAATTGGCTCAAGTGTTCTTTGTTGATCTGGCCTAAGGCCTCCTCCTTCATAGTCTTGATTATTCATGTTCCTATTGGGAATAGAATACTTTTCATTATAATAACAATTGGCCTAGTTATCATTATACAACCATGATTGATCTCCTTTAAAAGGGTCCTATTCTAGACTAGATGCTAGTATATACATGATGGGTCTTTGACTATACTTTTTATCTTTACCCTTTTGTTGCCATTCTAAATGAAGTGGTTTAGCCTTAGGTCTTCTAAAGGACTTTATGTTCTATGGAAGGTTTGCAATGTGAAAGTTATCATGGGTCAAATACTCTCCTACACCATTAGGTAAGATGGTATAATGATTGGATATATCATGAGGTGGCATGTGAGAAATGGAATCAAGGGTATTATTATCAATGCATTTATCCTCTAGAAAATCATGGAGTATTTCCTTTCCCTTATCTTTCTTGGCCATTGAATTCATGCTAAAATGATAGTTATAGATTTTAAACTCAACCTCTAGGTATTTATAGTGCTTGTATGGATGAAAATATCTTAGTATATAAACTTCCATCCCTAAATGGGAGAACATGATACATTGGTGAAATATTGATGGGACTACATGAATTTCATGTAATCAAGGTCTACCTGAAAGCATATTGTATGATAAATTGAGATATAACACATGGAAAAGTGTATCATGGGTCAAGGGCCCAAGGATGACTAGTAAATAGATGGTGCCTTATGATTCTCATTCTTCATTATCATAGGATTTTATGGTTATAATTTTTACTTGAAGATCTACTATTGTGTACCTAAGAAGCTAATGAGTTTTAGAGACACTATGTTTAAACTTGATCCATTATCTATAAGGACATGTTTCACTTTGTGCCACTTAATGCAAACTTTGATGTATAATTGATTATTATCCAATGGGACAAGGGATGACATATCACTTTGGTTGAAAGTTAATTTTTGTGTTGAAGCTAGGTGTTTGACCAAAGATTGGAATTTGTCAGGGGATATGTCACTTGAAATTTTGGATTGGCTAAGGAAATCATTTAGGATATTTTTATGGATTATTGACATACGCAACAAATCTAAAATGGATATTTATGTAGGTGTCTTTTGAAATTTTTCCATTATGTCAAACTTCTTTCCTTGGTTAGTTTTAAATGGCTTGTTCTAAGTTATAATTGTTGGTTGGGTGATGGGCAAAGTGGCAGATGGTTGTGGGCCTAGGGTGGTAATCTTTGATCCTCAAGTTGTGATTACATGATCAAGATTAAACATACGACCATGATTGCTAACAAATGATGGTGATGGTGGGGAACTAGATAGGATAAGTTTTAGCTATTGGTGCACTTATGTGTGGTTGTGAGGTAATGAAAATTTATTGGTATAGGGTCCAAAATTAGTAATCCCTGCTTGTTGATATGCCTATATATGGTACTAGGTTAATGAAGGATTATCAATGTGAGTTGGTGGATTGGAATTGTTTAGAAAAAGTCTTGATTGATTGGTATTTGGTCTCATATTGATAGACATGGTGTTAACATGACTTCCTACAATATGACTTACAACCCTATTGTAGTCATATGCAAATATATGGTAGGTCTACTGGCTGTTGTCATTTTGACCTTGGTTATTTCCATTATTTGGATGATATTGGTTTTTTTGTTGGTGATTCTATTGATTTTATTAGTTTAGCCTTGGTTATTGAAATTATTATTGTTGGTGTTACAATGTCATTATTATTGGTGTTTCTATTATTTTTGTTATGGTTGGTTGGTTGTTATGTTGGGGAAAATGGTTTGGAAAGATTCCAAGATTTTGATTGGAAGTGGAAGTACCACCATCCAATGTTATCTCCCCATTCTCCAACATATTTTGAATCAAATATTTGATTTTCACATAATGACAAAAATTATGCTCACTAACCTAATGATATTCATAGAATTAATTTGGTGGTACCAATCAAGATAAGGATTGCTCTCAAGATAATTTTTTAGTATAGGCTAGCTAATCAGCTTAGCAGTGCCAAACTTGTGAAACACATATTTAATAGGTTCTCTAAGGTCACTAAAAATGTAATGAATAGGAATTATTCTCCTTAGAGGAGGGTTTTGTAATGGAAAAGGTTGTTGCATTTGTTGTACAAGCCTACGCTATTGTTCTTGATGCATTTATTGAAAAGGTTATGGGTTAGGATTAATTTACATATACTATGTGAGATAAGCAGATGGTGTTTTCATTATTTGGACATGTCTTGACTCTGTTACTTCATCTAAAACAACATTTTTGTTACATTTGAATTGTTTTGGTCTATCATTATTATTGGCCTATGTTGGTTGAGATGCTTGTAGTTGGACATGATGTTGGTTTTGGACATTTCCTTGATTAGTACCTTGATTCTAATTTGATGAAGTAATCTTGATGATCCCTTTATTAATAAGGGCTCACTAAATCAAAAAACCTTTGTTGATGATCTCTTTAAAGGTATATGCACATTGTAGTTCTAGATGATAAGATATCTCACTGTGCAAATTTTTGGTAAACATAGTAGCTAATTATTTATATAGTAAACTATGGGTGAATTGGCTTACAAGGGCTCTCCATCACTATAGATAACTTTCAAAACTTTCACTAGCCTTTTGATTTACTTGTGTCAAAATGACCAATGAGATCTCATGCTCAAGATTATATGAAAAGTTATACACAAACTTGTCTAAAAGATCATAAAAATCTAATGCTAAATTCTTAGGAAAATTTAAAAATAACTCCAAGTCTTTTCCTACTAGACTCCTTGGGAATAACAACAAAAGATATATGCCACTGGCTAGCACACAATAAATAACTCAATCAAATGAGACTTTGGGTCATCTTTCCCCTTATATTTGTCAAATTTTTGTGATTCATATCCTAGAGGAAATGGTATCTAAAAGTACTCTATACTAAATGGATAAGAACACATGTCATCCAACTTAAATTTTTTTGTTTATTTCCTAGCTTGGATGGTAGCAATCGTATCCTACATCTATTATAGTTCTTAATCTAGGAAACTAGAGGAAACATTGGTTTGAGGTGGATTATTGGCTTGGGTAGATGGTTTAGTGAGTGGAGTACTTTGACTAGGGTATGATGGAGATATTTTCTAGGGTATGCTAGTTTGGTTAAGGAGTGGACTAAGAATATGCATGCATGGATTAGGGTTTGATTATTGAAATTATATGTACTATGGTGTGATATTTTGGTTGGGGTTGGATATATGGGCTTGGTTTTGAGTATTTTGAGGTTGGGATGGAGGGATATGGATATAATATGTCTGCTAAGGTTGAATAGGGGCATGATACCAACTAATTAAACCTTGCTTTTGAGATGGGACTTGTGAACCAAGACCTTGTATCTGAACTTATGGTATATTTTGTACAAAAGTTAATGTCTCTAGATAAGTAATTGAGGAACATTATAACCTCTTTATTACATGAATCCTAGTTGGGAAGTGGATGTATGTTAGAGATTCAACATTTGTTGGTGACCAATAGTCGTATATTTTTTATTAAACATCATTTGGCTTTGAATTAGTATATTAGTCTATGAAGAAAGAGGTATGTTCACTACTACCTGGCAAGTTAGAACATTAGTTTCCCCCTATTGAGGTGGTAATATGTTCTACCTCGACTACATTGGTATGTTTTATCATGTATGCTATTATGGAATTCCACTTGTTACCTATTGGGAAAGAGTAGGATTCATCACATTTTGTTATTGAAACATGGCATTGGTCATTAGTTAAATACCTAATCCTATTGGTGAGCGCTTAAAGAAGTCAATTGAGGTTGGGATGTATAAAATCCTACTCCCTAATTCTATAAACCACTCATGGTGTCAACTAAAGGTACACTTGTTTGTAGACTAGTTGTTTTTGTACTTACACCACTTTGATTTGGATTAGATATTTCTTTCACATTATCCATTATATTTTTCTTAGTACTCTATGTAGAAGTATAAGATACATCTTTAATGATTGGCATATGAAATTAGTTATCAACCAAAGTTTTTAGCACAAATGTGTCTATACCCTAATTTTCTTGACCAATCAGTTCTATTAACACTCCTATTGAAAGAACTAAATCTATGAGAGGCCTATTTGACATGGTCATCTAATTAAATTTATGTGTTAGGTTCAAGTAAGTTTGGTATGCTATCTGCATCTGTACAAAGTGATCCTCCATGAGGTCCTTTCCTTTGATAGGCATACTAGGGTCTTAATATACCATTGGGACTAGAGCTGAAGGGTTGATACAAGAAGCCTATTAACTATTCAGTATGTTGTGACACATTATTACTAGACTTGTCAAATTCTTATGGTGTAAGTTCACCAAAAATGTATCCCCTAATTTTATATCTCTAACCAAAATCTCATCTTTATTTTCTAATAAGTAACACTAAAATAGATGAGGATCATACATGGATGGTGTAGTATCATAGTACGGTTGTTGAGGAAATGTTTTCTCAACTATAGGTACTACATCTAGGTATTGATTTATTATCTCATGATCTTAATCTAAGTATGGAGGCATTTTAACCAAATAATGAGCTAATAGGTCTTAGTTTTGTGCCCCTATTTGAGTGTTATAAGATGGATAAAGATTCATCTCATAAGCAACATGTCTTCATATGGGTCTTGAACCATTTCTTCTTGTGTGACCATATTACTAAATCTTAAATTGTACATGAGGCCAATATGAATATAGGAAGACATGTTTGGATCCACAGTGAATAGTTCATGATCAAAATGAATAGAGTTATACAAACTCTGAAAAAGTGATGTCTAAAAAGAAGTTCAAACTTGATCTAACTTAGTCAAAAGAATGGATATGCATATTTAAAAAGATTGATACAATGACTTGTGATAAGATAAGATAATTTAAAATATCCAACATTACATGTCTCACATAAAAAGGTCAAGTAGATGGACAAAAAATCAAAATCCTAGATTCTAAGGTCAAAGTGTTTCAGATGAGTCTAATCTAGGAAAAATAAAAGTTGATAGGTCTTTTGGCCAAACATGGCATCAAAATCTAGGCTCAAAAAATGGTAAATGTTAGGACTTTTGGCCAAACGATGTCAAAATCTAGACTTTAAATAAAGATGAGATATTTAATCTAACAGATTTGAAATACCTTTAACAAAAACTAGGTATTTGACTTTTGGACTTAAACTTGATCAAAGGGTATGAGGTATGAAATAAAAGGAACTTGGAGATAGTTTATTTTCTCCCAAATAATGGTAAAAACTATATTATTTTTATTAATAAGCTAAACAAATTTGAATGGTGTAACTATGCTAGACAAAGGCTCATAAAGGTACACTCAAAATGGTTGGAATTTTTTAAAAAAACTTGGACTTTATGCAAACAATTCTAGAAATGATCAAAAGGTGTGACAAATGTTTTCTTCAAGACTCTAAGGTAAAATTGTTTGTCAATATTTTGGCAACATAACACTACTCTCCTTAAATCAAATGACACACACACACATAAAGTTTGACAAAAATCTAAGGCAAAAGTGTGGTATCAAATGGACTCAAGACAAATGGTAAAATAGGAAAGGTAGTATAAAATGTATCCTAGGACTCAAAGCATGAGAAATAAATAAGATGACTTGAGTCCTACCAAATGATGATAATGATTATGAGTCTAAAAATGGCCCTTAATTCAAATTATAAATTGAACCTAAGTTCCCTCAATTATAGTGAAAATGGTGAACCCACTTAACACATCAACCATATGAACTTATAAAGGTGAAATTTCAAATTTAAATTATCAATGAAGGACTTAAGATAATTGGGAAAATTGTCTAGACTCAAATGGGTAGCATAACTACACCAAAATGGAAGATATGACACAAAGTTTATGATAAATTTTTAAAGAATGAAAAAGATGATTTTTACTTGGGTAGCATAATGCCTCCTTGTTCAATAAAATGGTGGAAAATGTGTTTGATTATGTAACCCTTTATTAACAAACAATTTTGACTCCAAACAAGACAAAGTAATCTAATACAAAGATTAAAAAACTAATTAATCATTTTAAGCCCTAAAATGATAAGGTGTGGAAAAGTGGGGTTAATTAAACTAACAAGTTTTCAAACATCTAGATGGATTAGATGCACAAGACTTTCATGTAAAAATGCAAGATAAACACATGTCATTTGGGTTTGCATCATGTGGCTTATTGCAAAAAGGTCTTGCCCTTTTTACAACCACTACATCCATCACTCACTCAATGAAGTATATTTTTAACATGCTCAAATGTCTTAGGCTTATATTCTACTAAAAAATATGGTTTAACCACTCAAACCATCATCCCAGTGAGGGGATCCTAATTTATATACCCCCCTATGGAAAGGGGTTAAAGACAATGTCAAGAGATGAATTCCTAGGTCAAAGCTTCCCTATATAACTTATGAGAGGTAGTGAAGTCCCCCTCATAATCCAAGATGTAATTAAATAAAAACTAAGTAAAAGAGCTTTATGGTTGTTTCTAGATCACCCAAGCCATGTGAGTCTTGGGGAGATCCTTCACAACATCTGTTTTACACCTTGGGACTAAGGCATTTTGTAATGAAGATGGTAGTTTTGATCCCACAAGTTCCCTATAGGGGATGAGGGAAGAGATTACATGCACACCTTCATTTTTTCTCAAACAAATCTAACTAATCAAAAAATTATACACAAATTGTAAAAACTTTTAAGTGAGTTCAATTTTAAAAGCACTAAATGAAAGGTTTGGTTGTGTTATTTGGCCCCTTGGCCTTAAGTTACAAATTTTTTGAAGAATAAGTATAAAAATATTCAAATAAGTATCTAAGTTTTTCCTTAAGCATGAAATGAAAGTTCCTTATCCTTTTTAAGCACCTAAAAAGAGGTTAAAAAGACTAATTAAACATGATTTGGATATTTTTCAAATAGGCCTTGCAAGGAAATGATTAGCATTTTGTCTGGCCTTGAAACACTTTTTCAAATGAAATAAATAACTTTGTAAATTGAGCTCTCAGATTCACACAGTGAAATCCCACAACTCCATAGTTTAATATCACAACTCTACAAAACCATGACTAGTTAACATAATATCATAACTCATGAATTAGTCAATAGAAATTGATAATATTGCTACTCAAATTAATAATAATTAAAGTTATAGTGAAACATTGCAACTATGAGAGTTATGGTATTGTCACTTAACCACTAATGGTTTAACCACAATACCATGACTCATTCTAACAATATCACTACTAAAAAAATCATGATATTACAATATCATGACTATCAAGTCACGATATTGCAATATTGTAACTTATAAAGTCATGAGATTGCAATATCACTACTATCAAGTAGTGGTATTTCAATATCATAACTTGACCTATAGATAGAGAAAACATTAGTCAAAAAACATAGTTAAGATGCAATATCACTACTAAGACAAAATCATGACTATGTCAGTTGTGGGATTGTGGTCCAGAGGACAACATTGCAACTCCATAGTGATAAAATCATGACTTCTAAGAAAACATCTTTTTGATCAAAAATTTAACTATTTTTTCTCCCACACTCCAGGATCCTACATGAAAATGGTTATTAGGTTACTTGTAGGAGATATTCAATCAAATTTATGGGGCTAGGTCCCACTGGGCATGCCATTTATGAACATATGATTACAGTAAGTAGAGATTAGTATAGTGATAGTGTATGAAATCAAAATCTAAAATAACCCACTAATAGCTAACACCTTAATCCTATATCAAGGAGGGATCATAATGAACAAAAATAAATGTAAAAACACAACTAGAATGCAAAAGACACATGACCTTTCACCTTCCTTGGATGCTTTAAATGGATTTTTTAAGTCACTTGCTTGACTTCTACTCAATGAGTCTTCATCAAAGGAGGCTTCTATATCTCCTCTTCTCCTTGGCACCTTTGGCTTGTGATGACTTTGGCTTGGTTCAAAAATTGGGAATGATAACACTACATCAATGCCTTGAGAGATATTTTTAGCATTATAACTTTACACCAAAATAGTTTAAAATTATGAGTGTGAGTCCTTCTATTTATAGATTTTTTCAAATGATCAAAATGAACCTAAATCCTCCATCTTAGAATAAATATGTGTGGCTAAGAATCTATTAAATTTTTTAGGACAAAATCAATAAGATCCCTCATAAATATTTGGGATAGAGAGGAATTAAAGAGGCATGGGAGGGCTTAATCAAATATTTGTTGTATTTATAGCCTAGGGATGCCTTCCCAAGAAATGATGTCACATGATGATGTAGATATTAAATTTAAATTTCCAAAAATAAATATTCAAAATATTCCATGGAAATTTTACTTAAGTTCTTGATTTAAATTAATTAGACTCAAACATGATTTATCAATTTTGGTGAAAATCTTGGAAATTGATGCTTAAATTAATCAAATTGGTCAAAATGTCATATTATTGGCTCAAATTTTGATTGGATTAGAATTTTAAGGTGACTTTAGATGTGTTGGATCCATTATGCTATTTATGGTGTTACCAACACAAAATAATAAAGGCACATGTCTTGTGCAATAAAATTGGTAGAAAAGAGCAATCCAGAGCACCTAGGTGCAAAAATGTCATTTTAACTCAAAATGATCTTATCAAAGTTAGTTGTCTCATAAATTAAATTACCCTCTTTAGGGATACATTGGACAAAATCAGCACTTGTATATGACAAATTCAAACCATTTAGCATTTTTAGTATTTTTAGGTGGAATTATGCATTTTGGTAGAAATTGGTCTGAAACCTGGTTTGAGATTATTGGTGGCCACTTTTAGGTGTCTACATCAACTAGGGACCAAAATATACATCACCTCTACAAAATTTCAAACAACATAGAATGTATTAAATCTTGATGTAATAATAATAAAATACATTTTTAAATATTATTAAATACTAAAAATTAACTACTTCATTGACATATTTTTATTATTTTTCCTTTTTCCTACATAGTTAACCCTTTTGATACTAAATCTTCCTTATCACCTCTTTATCATTATAATTTATCCCTCTACCACAAAATCGGCCCATTTTTGCAGACACAATCATCCTTTTTGATACTAAATTATCCCTTTCCTAACCTTGGCATACTATATCATCCCTCTACCACATAGTCAACCTCCTTTAATAGACTATATCAACCACCTATTACATACTATATTGGCCAAAATATACTATGTTAGCCATATATATATATATATATATATATATATATATATATATATATATAAACTAGGTCAGCCCTCTACTATGCATTTGACCACCCCAGTAATACCTAGCCAGTCATTTGCTATGTAGTCAGCCACTTTGAATTCTCATCTTTTCCAATTGAGTTGGTAGGGCTGACTCTGTTCTTAATTTGTGATAACTTTTCAACCATTTACTATAAAATCCTTAAGGCATTTATTGGTTTGATTCTTTCCTACCTAGTATCCCAATTTACTCCTAGTTTACCTAAATTTTTCCTAGGGTAATTTTTAGTATCTAAATTTCCTCTAATATATATTTTTATATATCTATCTTAATTTTTTTTAAATTACCAAAAAAATCAAAATGAATGCATCAATTACTTGAGTTATACTAGTTACAACCATTAGGTGTCCTCCACATCAAAGCTATTGTCTCCTCACCATGATCTCTCTCAAGGATCAGTTGGGTCACTTAGAGAAATATTTTCTTAGAATAGTGAAAATAACAAGTGAATTAATTTCCACCCTATTTATATTTATTATTCAAAATTGTTTACATATCAATTATTTACTAATATATTTCATTTTTTCCCATAATTTTATTTATACTAAATCTTTTTTTTTACCTAAAATATATTCTATAATCCTAATGGCATAGAGAATTGTTTGACATATTACTTGTATAGTTTGTAAAAAATCAAGTTTTCACTTATTTTATAGGTTCACCTAATGTTACTCACATTAGACACCTGTGTGTTTCTCTTACTTAGTTATTACTCTATAACACCAAGGTAAGTAAAGGTATGTATTTTTTTATTATGTCCTTTAATTTATCTTTTTCATTTCTTACTCTAATTTACTTAGCTCAGTGTTGTGTGTTGATTGTGTTCTTTTTTCGAAGCACCATCCCATGTTGTAACTATGTGACATGTGATGATCTTCGATTAGGGCATATATATACACACAATACCTTTAAAATTTATAAAATACTAATTATTTCTCTCTTATAGGAATGTATCAAGTCTCAATCTCTCTGAGTGCACACCTTAAAGGGTGTACCAGGAAAGGGGTAGGTAGACCATTGGTGTTTTGTAAGATTATTATTACTTATACACCACTTTGAAACTAACATAAACCTCTCCTATACATTTTTGTAAGCTTTGACACCTCCCTCATACACTCTTCCAAGAAATTAACTACCTCAAACATACCCTACCTAAGACAAAACCTCTTTTTTCCATTTATCAAAACAAATTGAACTAGGCTGACCCCATTCTTAAAAATGAGCATGTTACAAGGCTAGGTCAACCTAAACTGACCTAGTTTAGGACCTAATTACTTTATTTATTAAATAATAGGGTTGACATAGCTGATTCTATCAACTAAAACTTTATAATGGTTTAGGGTTAAATATGGATATATAAACAGATCCTTTTCACCATTTTCATTAGAGATAGATAGAGATAATCATTTATTTTTACATCTGATTATCCACCATTCTACTTGAGGATACATTGTTTAGGGTTTCATACTTACTTTAGATAGAATAATCTTGTTTTGTGGGAGAAGTCTTTTGGTCACATAGGAGAAGTCATGTATCCTAGAGCTGACCTATATTTGTTATCCTTACAAAATATAACAACCTCTTACAAAGCACCCTTGGCCAAAGGAGAGATTAAAGCTTGGTAGTTTCGTCATCAAAGGTAAATATTCCAAAATCATATTCCTCTTTATTAAGTATTTATATTTGCATGTGTTATCTTTTTAATTTTTCTCTCTTTCCATGTATTAGGTTATCTATATATTCACTTAAGTAGATTTTATGCCATAACCTTTGGTGAGCACTATTTAGATTTAATTTAATTTGTAATTTACTTTGATAATAAAACATAGGACCTATCTAGAGTTATTGTGTGGTAAGAGACCCTATAGTTAGTTCTGTGGGTTCATATTGGTATGATGCTAATTGTCTAAATATACCAACAAGTGAAAGGGCTAGTGTGATTTATCTTCTTTGATCTATGATTGATTCCTAGATAAGATTGAATTTCCATTATATACATATGCTATCCATCATGAGGCCACTACACCAATAGAAGAGGTCCATGATTATTCTTTTGATGGTTGGAGAAATAGATATTATAAATTTTATCCATGTGATTATATGGGACATGTAATTTTAAGCTATTATTGTATGCATAAAGAAGTCACTTCCATACCAATAAGCATAAAGCCAATAGAATATCCTAGTGAAACTTGGTAGTTTTAATTTGAACTTGTTAAGGAGTTTGAGACTGTTAGTGGGATATCATCCCTAAGAGGATAGAATGAGAATACTAATGTACTTCCAATAATTGGAACTTAGTTTGGTATAGCCAAGAACATCATAGAAGAGTATAAATAATAAGTCATGTTGGTGGAAGAGGTTGATCCTTCCTCTAGAAATTAGTCAAGGATGATAGAGTTGTGAATCCTCAAGGAGAGCTTGATGAGACTTAATAGTATTACTATGATATCAATGAAATATTTTAATCTTTTATTGAACCAATGGAACCTAAGGAGTAGTATCAAGGTACCAAGGAACTTGAAATAATCATATTTCAATTGGATAGGCTCAAATATATAATATAAGATCAATATAAATGTATCAAATAAGAGGATACTCAATAGGATTCTAGTGAGTTACCAAAGGACATTACCAATTTAAAGAGCATTCTTAACCCAATTGAGCACTTGGAAAGCAAAAAAGTGAGATTAGTGATCAAAGAGGTAGAGAATGGGTTGATAATTATTGCCAAGAAACCACTCTTTTAAGATGGCATGTCAAATGTTCAACATACAAAACTAACCTTCACTCACCCCTGTCAATTAGATAATGATATGTTTTCATGGGGTATAATATATTTCAAAAGATTTTGTTTTAATCCAGGTTGAGTGAGCCCATTTTAAACCTTGTACATAGTAGGTTAGATCTTTATCTTTCCTTCAAGTGTTGATTGAACATTATTTTTAGTAGCCTAATTATTTTTCCTTTTCCCCTAAATTTTTTTGCACATTTTTTAATTGTTATTGCTTATTTATATTCTATTTTTTAGGTAATTATAGTCTTTCTAAAGCTTTCCAGTAAAGTGTCACTTGCAAACTAAGTTCTTTATTGACTCCATGACTAATGGATTTAATAATTCAACTAGTCTAAGTGTTTATATAAGTAAACACCCATTAGAGGTCACTAGAATGTTGGTTATCCTATCCACCCTTGGTACCTAGGAAATTTTCACACTTAAAGAGGGGTAATATTTACAAAAACTCAGCTTAGTTTGATCTCCTTGCAACCATTTCCATTATGATTAAGTGTGTTCAAAATTAGGTATGAATAATTCATTGAGGTTCCTAGTAATCTTTATCCATTGAATAAGTCTCATAACCATTGTTATATTCATGATTTATATTAAGCCTATTAGAGGATTTATCAATACAAAAATTGTGTATTAGGGTCTTGTTTAGGTCTTAATTAACCTTGTTAGGCCTCGTTTCATGCCTAGAAGCATTCAGCTTGATGTTAATGTAATATAATGTTGTAAAATTTTGATAAGTCATCTCAAGGTCATGAAAGTGATTCTTAAAACAAAGATATAAATAAAAAGTCCTAAGAAAGAATTCATGAGCTTATAAAGGGGTTTAATAGGTCTTGTTCACTCATTAAAGTCATTATTAAGAGAGTGAAGCTTTATTAAAGTTTAAAAGTGTCATAAATTCCATGGAAATCTCATCCATAACCTCTCCCATTCATACAAAAGAGTAAAAATGCATTAAACCTAATGTTTTCCCTTTATTCTTACTTTTGGTGGCCTTCTACTCTCTTAATGTGGAGGAGTACACTTGATTAATAAAAAAATTATTATCAGCTCAAGTAGGATTATGGCCTCTTAATTATTTTAAGGATGTTTTTTAGGTTTGATGAAGAATATATCAAATTAAAACCACCAAGATCAGATTATCTTATGGTTTTAAACCTCTGTCAAGGACAAAAAGTTCCAAAGCATGATGTCTCTATCCTCTTTTACAGGTTTATTCAAAGCTCCAAGGAGGAGAACACCATGGTTTTGGAGGGTTCTGGTCCCATAAAATTATATTCAAGTAATCCAATAGAGATAAGGTTTTTCCATGGGAGAAATGATAGGTTTGAGAAAGATCACATGAAGATAAGCCATAAACATGGGTTGAAGACCTAGAAATTTGTTGGTTTTGGCCTTAAAGGCACATGATTTTAGGGGTTTTTGAAGCTTAATTAATTTTAATGAAATAAAATAGCCTTGATTAAAAATGTATGAGGTGTATCAATCTCCTTAATTATTTTTTAAAGTAGAACCAGGAATAAAAGCCTTCCAAATTTGAAGATTTTCATAAAAATGCAAGTTTTGGTAAGGTATTATGCAAAGTTTTAGGGGCATTAAAATGAAAAATAAGGTCATTGGGGTCCCTCACACCATATTAAATCCCTCATAGTACTTAAAATATGAAAACCATGCAAATGGACCCCAAAACAAGATAAAATTTAACCACAAACCTTCCTCATAATCACCTACAGGTAGTTTTCTAAGATGTGCAATCTTTGCTCATGAGTTGTATGCATGTGTACAATTGTTAGAGAGAAATGATGATTTATTGAATAATATTTTCTAGGTTTTTAGAATCAAAAATAACCAAACAAGGCTATTAACCATTGCTAAGAAGTCTAAACAAGCTTGCAAATAACTTGATAAGAACATGATTCAAGATTTATACTCACTCCTCTGATTACATGGAAAATAATGGCTCATGGAGAAAAATATTAGGTTCATTAGGCATCATTACCAATCATAAATCTTTATTGAGGATATTTGAGGCACGTAGATACATCAAAAAGAAGTCAGGTAGTCTTAAACCCTAAGAGCTTTTGTACTTACCTTTTGATGTTCTAAGCATGCTTAAATGAAGAATATGGTGGATGAAGGATATTAAGGTAAGGATAAGGAATAATTTTAACCCTCCAATAAATTTTTAATCCATGGGGACCATGTTTATGTTTTTAATTATGTTTCAATATTGAGGAGACCTATATAGGTATATAGGTTTAAAAATGAAGTTTCAACAGGTTTTGAGGTGTTTAATTCCTAATGAGTGGGCATAAAACAAGCCCAAGATTCCCCCATCTTGCATTAAAATACCACCTATACATGTATGCATTCCTATAAGAGTCTAGGTTAGAGTTTCAATAAGCTTTTAATCTTGAATAAGACTTGTACATACTTGCCCCATGAATTTCATGCAAAATAAGGATTATATGCAAGATCTTTATGTGTTTTGAGTAGGAAGAAGAAATTTTTAGGTAAAAGGGATTAGAATAGTAGAAAATTTCAAGTTACATGGACAATGTCAATAATCAAGGGAAAATTATGAAGTATGGTCATTAGATGATATAATTTTAGGGGGTTACCAATAGTGTGTAGGTCTTGAAGAGGCTAAAAGGCATATGATTGAAAACTTTGATAGTGTTCTAGTGAAAACAAGGTCTTCAAACATCAAATTCCCTACACATAGATATACAAATCAAATAGAAGGTTCCAAACTTGTAAATAAGTATTCATAGGATCCCATAATTCCTAAAAAATCATAGATCTATGTAATATCATTAAAATTAAAAAGTAAGGTTCTCATTATCTTTGAACCTAAAATAAGAATTGAGTGGCTCTTAATGTGGAAGCATGAAGTTGCAGGCCTTGAAATCTCTTCATGTGAATCATGAAGTTTTAGGTAAGGTGATAAGTGTGTTGTTGAATCTTGTGAAATGGGTTTATTGAATTAGAGGGAATCACTATACAGTTCTATAGAAAGGATTATTTTTTCAAACTTATTTTAAGATGTTCCCTCTTAGTACAAGGACCACAAGCCCAAGAGACTCTCTTTTGTATCTAAATTCCATCCTAGACAAGTTAAAATGTGAGGTAATGGATATTATATGCTCTTTAACAACTACTATATCCATGATAATGCAAGGTTTAAATTTAAAACATAAAAACATAAGTCTATAGGCTTTTTATGAGCCTTAATGATAGTTAGGGTTTCTTATAAGTAAAGTTGGGAGAAGGTCAAAATATTGTAGACTTTAGATATGGTTTCATGACCTAAAAAATATCATAGGAAAGGGCTTAGGAGATTTAGGCTTGAATATACCTATATAGTGTCTACAAATGAACAAAATATCCAATTCTATGAAGGCCTAAAAATGTAAACCTAGCCAAGAAACCTAAATTGATACAAGGTTTGGTGGGGAAATTGATAGAAAACTATGAAGAGTTACCACTAGGTAATAGGGTCAAAACCCCTTAGATCTCTAAATTGTAATCCTACACTCAAATTCTAATCAAAATAATTTTTAGAAGGTTATAAGTCTAGGAACATCATCTACAAGCTTAAATCATATGTTTATAATTTGTTATTTTTGGTCATGTAGTTAATTTGTATGGTTTCAAGGTTGGTAAAGATGAAAATAGATGCTTCATGATGCCAAAACCTAGGTTAAAATTTTGTAAAAATAAGAGACAATGGTTTCCCAATATTAGTCATGGTTTAAAGGCCTACAACCTACCTCCAAGAGTTAACAATGTTGTGATTGAAGATTTTAGTATGATGAAGGGGTTAACTTCTTCAATATTCAAGCATGATCTTAGGTTATATTATGGCCTACATGGTGTCCAATAATTATTATAGAACAAATATATAGGCCTACAAGGTTTCCATGGTTAATGTGAGTTCAAATTTTAAGATCAAGTTTCAAAAGTGTGAGGTCTTGAAATGAGGTGCTTGAACAAGAAGGAGAAGGTCTATATATAATTACAGGTCATAAATATGATCAAATAGATTCTTGACAAATCTATAAGTTTAAGTACATATTCTAACACTTTTTTATAGGCCTTCATAGTAGTCAAGACTACTAATCAAGTTGAGGAGAGAGCTGCAAGAGTTGTAGATAGTTTTTAATGTAAATATTCAAGTTATCAAGGAAGGTCTTAAGCTTAGGAATGACCTAGAAACCAAGTTTCAATGTGTAATAGGTATTTAAGAGTGTCTTGAGGTGTGAATAAGCTTTTTTAGGGTTTGTATAAGGGATAAGAGGATAAAATGGGATTGTCAAGAAAGAATATATATATTTCTCAAGCCTCTCGAGGAGTCCTCATGAGGAACTAAGACACTACATCAACTTTTCTACCTCTCTTAAAGATCATCATGTGAGTTTCAATGTGATTTTTAGTTTGATTATGCTCATATAGCCTATCAAGCACTACTAGGAGTGGATATCAAGGATAATTAGTAACATTATGGGTTATGAATTATTATAAAACTAATATTAGAGGTATGTAACTCCTCCATAAAGTGTCCATCATGACAAGTCAGCCTTGAATGCTCCAAATGGCATAGGAAGCCTATTTCTAAATCAACCATGTAGTATCCTTTGACATGCAAGTGTGAAGAGAGGGTTGAGTTAAGATAATAATGAAAGAGTTTATCAAGTGTAGAATTCCTGTAAGATCATAATCATGTATGTTAAAATACATAAAATAGATAAAATAGAAACAATGTATCTTTCCCACTCTTGCACCTATCTTCCATAAGAGGTCATCAATGTGGTAGGTTTGATGCATTGAAGAAGGCCTAATGTGTTGAGCATGGTCATTCATGTTAGGTTGTCATTGATTTCAAAGAAAGCATGAGATACTAATGCATTAATGAAAAATAAGTTGTGTTTGATAGCTTTGAGAATATATAGAACATATGTAGGTCTATAAGGATAAAAAAGTTTTGAGGCATCCATAGATGTCTTGGTGAATCTCTGGTGTGACACTTGATCATTTGGAATGAGAAACATGCATATTCTAGCTTAAGATAAGCCAGACTATCATTACACACCATGTAGATATAAATGAAATAATAAGTTTCTAAATTTATTTTAGGTACTTAGAAATTAAACCAAGGTCAAAGGATTTCATGGAGATGTCTTCTATAGTGCCAAGAAGGTACCCTAAAAATTTGGACTCTCGAAGTGTTTTCTAGCTCAATTTATAAAATTTAAAAGTTGCTCTTGCAGAATATGATGGGCCAGAGACCATCAAGTTTAACCTCATTAAATTCTAAGGTCACTAATCAGTAGATATAATAGTGAGCATTGATCATCCATATCTTTATCTAATGGTGTGTATTTATTCAAAATGTCAAAGAGTCTAAGATTTCATGTATTGGTGATAAGTGTCACTCTCTCATTGAGTTGATATAATATTAATGGTTTATGGGAATTTGTATAGATAAAGATCAATAGTGTAGGTTGAGTCAAAATTCAAATGTGTAGAAGGCATGCAAAGTTACTAAGTGGCATAATCGTGAGAGATCTAATCTAAGGTCAACAATGAGCGTTAAAATATATATATATATATATATATATATATATATATATATATATAAATCTACTCAGAGGAGATTGATGGTGTGTATTTGTCCACATTTTCTAGGAAGCATGAGATGATGTTAAGGTGATTGATGTTTAGTGTCTATATATTGATTGTTGGAATTTAAATTTGTGAAGGAAAACTAGTGCTCAATGTTTAAGCTATAAATTGTGATCCATGATGAATTTATTTTTGTAGTAAAAATTAAAGATGTAAATAACTTCAAGGCACATGTATTGAATATGGTTATAAGGTTTGAATGTTTGTATAATAAAATTTATGGAGATTCAAAGTTTACTATTTTTTTTATTCATGGTGATACTATGTACAAAATAATGTTTGAGCAAATTGTGCTTTAGCAAAAGAATGTTTTGGTGGGAGAAATCACCTGAAGATGTTTAATAGATCATATAGAGTGGACCCATGTATTTTAAAATTATATTATGTTCTTATTTTTCTTGATAAAGTGTTAAATGGGTGAATAGGTCTCTATGAGACCTATAAAGGCTACTAAGGCCTAATTAAAAGGCATATCTACTTAAGTGTAACCCATAGATGCTATGTCCAACCTATGAGAATGAATTTGATCTATGTGTTAGCATGTTATATCTATTAAGGGTTAAGGAATGTATTATGGCCAACCTAGTTATTGATATTCTTGAAGACTCTATAAAATGTGGAGACCAAGGCAATGGTTTCTAGACTTGAATGAGCATGTGTTGAGAGAGCAGAAGATAAAGATGAAGGAAAGAGATCAGATGGAGTGTGCTTAGTGGATAGGATAAATTAAAGAGTAGATAGAATATGAGTGAATAAGCTTAGAGAGATCCAAAAGAGGTGTTTGTATGCATTGCTTATATGAACAAATTTGTGTGTATGTGATGTGTTGAAATAGAGGTGTTAAACATTGTTTCTTTAATTAGATTGATCTTTAATCAATGTTATAGAGATATTTATTTCATAGGTTTTGTGTGTTTTCTCAACATCTAGAAGAAGTGGGTGATTATTCATACTTATGGGTGGTTACTACTTGTGAAGTAGGTGCTTCACTAAAAGGTCTCATGTTTGTGATCATCTTATAGGACAATTAGTCCATGTGTTTTCAAGCTTGAGAGTGGGTTTTATTTCCTAAGAGGGTTTCTCATGTAGATCTTATTTTATATGTGTGATCTTGTATTAACTTTCTTCTTCATTGTTATGAATATCTTATATTCTTTATGAATGCTTGTGGTCATTAATTAAGAGATTTAAAGGATTAAAATTGAAGTTTTAAATATATTGCATCACTAATTCACCCCTTAATGATTGTACCTATAATAATTGGTATTAGAGTAGGACCTTCATTACAAGTTTAACCACTTGAAGTTGATCCAATGTATAATATGATAAGTCAATAAATGCAAGGTTTATCTACAAAGTATTCACCATTTTTCAATGGGTCAAGTTATGCTTTCTATAGTATAAGGATGAGGACATACATCATGTCTCTTAGGTTTTATATTTGGAAATATATCATGGATGGTTATACTACAACAACAACTCCTCCAACTAGTGCTACTGACAAGAAACTGAGTGAAAATAATTTAAAATCTATGAATGCTATCAATTGTGATCTATACAAGATTGAGTTCACCAAAGTAATTCATTACAAGTTTGCCAAATAAATTTGGATCAAACTACAGACTATCTATGAAGGAGACTCTAAGGTAAAACTAGCCAAGTTATAGGCCTAGCGAAGGTAATTTGAATGTCTCAAAATGAAGGAAGAAGATACTATGGCATTAAATCTTCTAAGGGTTAATGAGGTAGTAAACATGATCAGAGGTCTTTGAAAGATAATTCATGAAGCTACTATATTATAGAAGGTATTGAGGAATCTTACACTCAAGTTTGATTCAAAATTTTTTTCTATAGAATAAATTCATGATCTCACTCATATTAAGATGGATGAACTTCATGGCATCCTTACTTCCTATGAAATGAGAGTTGATGAGGATAGACATCCTAAGAAGGAACCAACCTTCAAGATGATCAAGGAGACAAAATCTAAGAATAATAAGTTAATTCTTGAATATTTTGATCTTAATGACAATAAACTCAAAACTATGATTGCAATAAAATTGAATGTAGGATCTGGTAAGAATGAAGGAAAACTTCCTTTCAAAAAAAATTCATATGATAAAGTTGGTCATTTTACAGCTAGATGTCTAAATGGACACAAGGTTGAACACAAAGAAGCTCATAGTTAATCTCATAAGGATGAACATAAGAAATCTAAGGGTTTTAGTAAGTACAAAAAGTTCTTCAGTAAGAAAAATAGAAAGAAGGAATCATATAAAATAAGAAGTAAACACATTCTATAGTGATGGTTATTTTCATAATGAGGACATGGAGACATTACTCATGGATCTTAATGATGATGAAGTTGAATTTTCTTTAAGTAGATATTTCTTTGGTGGAGATAGCTCAGAGGAAGAAGATGAGAAAGTCACTCTTGAAAGATAAATTTATAGTTACTATGGAAGAAATGAATATACTACAAAGAAAGAATAAAAACAAGATTCCTTGATCAAATATTATGAGGAAAAATTTAGACTTTTTGAAGGTAGGTTGAGTAATGAAATCAAGGAGCATGATGAGATTACACAATATCTTGAAAATCAGGTTTGTAATCTTAATGATGAAGTAAAGATTAAGGATGAAGAGTGTATCATGTATCAATTAGAGATAGATTATTTTAACATGAAACTAAATCAAAATATGAGCAAATATACAACTGATGATTTAGATAATAAGGATGAATTAATTAATACTCTTGAAGATCTGAATATTGAGAAGATAAATAATAAAGAGATGATGTCACAAATCAAGGACTATGAAGAATAATTTAGTGTTTGAATCAACATTGAATGATGACACTAATATGAAGATACTATCATGCATCTCAATAGTCAATTAGAAACTATGTCTACAAGCCTAAAATCTAAATAATATGAGTGTTTAGGGTATGTGATTAAAATTAAGTCATTAAATGTTGAGTTAGACATGACATCGTATAAGGTGAAGTCATTTTTAAAGTTTGAAAAGAGCTCAAATGATCTTGATAGTTTTTTGAGTAGTCAAAAGCATGCAAGTGATAAAACTAGTCTTGGACACAAAGAATAACAAGAGAATGTAACTAAAGACAAGATAAAGGTTGATATGAATAAGGACAATCATACTTTGAATATCAATCATCAATGAAGGAATGAAGATATTAGCACAATGAAGACAAATTAGATCAAACAACTAAATGCTATGAGGTATACAAATTTCAATGGTCATTGCTACTCTTGTAATAATTTTGATCATAGGTCAAAATATTGTAAAAGATCCTCAAGGAATGAATTTGTATGTAATTATAAGCAATAAAATGGAAAGCATGAAGAACATCATCACTCAAGATAGTCAACAAGCTCACAAAGAAATAATGACATCTTTTGCTACAAGTGTCAAGGATTTAGTCATATTGCAATTTTTTTTAATATCTTCATCAGGAGACCAAACAATTAGGTACATGAACAAATTCATAAAAATCCAAGGAATCATCATATATCTCAATCATAAGGTATGTATAATTTGAGAAATTTAATTTGTTTCAAATATCATGAGAGAGGTCACATAACAAGGTTCTGCAAGAATGATCATTATTCTTCTTCAAATATTATCAATCCTAACACGAAGATAAGGTGTCATAGTGAATGGAGGCCTAAGCAGGTAAATGAAAAATAGGCTCAAAATGGATTAATTACCATGATAGAATAGGGAACAATATGAAGTATTAAGAAACAAGCCTTATCTACGTAAATGGACAAGGAAATCAAGTAGGATCCTGTGATAAAATAAAAGAATAAGGTTGAGAACTCATTTAAAGATAATAGAAGATGAGTAAAGACTACAAGTCAAGTGAGAGCATGGAGATATGAGAATATCTTGAGTTTTGAGATCATTAGTCCCTATATGATATGTGGGTTTCTACCTATGATTCTTAGGAGACATATTTATGTGTAGAATCAAGTATGTGTGATCTAGGTAATGATCAAAGTGTCAATTAGTATAGAGCTTGAAGGCAAAGGGTAAGCAAGAGATTATGAAAGATATGTTTGTAAATGAAGGACTTTTAGGTTAAATTAGTTTGGATGCTAGTTCAAGAGGTTAATCAGTCAATACAAGAATATGTAATTGAAGGAAAAGAACATCATTTGAAGATGCGCATGATGTGAGGGGGAACATATGTGAAGATGCTTCAGTTATGATAGAAGTGTGAAGATGTCTACTACATTTTGTGAATTCAAAAAGATTGATATGATTAATCCATTAAACCAAGTCATGTATTTTGACAAGGTATTGATTATTCATGTATGAGCAAAGATAACTTGTGAGTTATGTAAGTAGGCATGTCCAAGGATTAGAAAATCCCAAGTTCAGATTGGTGTATATCAAAGAATAGATTATATGAGGTGGAGCTTGATATTAGGGGGAGATTTCAAATCTCTATGAATATATTGTTAGGTCCAAAGATCAAAAAAGTCTAAGTTAAGATTGGTACATGTCAAAGGGGAAGCAATTGATTCATATACCTAAAATTATGTATCTTAAGAAACTTAAATAGTATTTGAATGCATACATAATTTTGAGGAATGATTATTGGCATCTTGAGGAAGAGACCCTTTATCATTAATTTCAAAGGGGGAGAAAGACCAAAATGAAGGAGCTCAATTTAAATGAGTAAGAATTCAATCTAAGGATGTTTTTCCATCAATGACAAAGGGGGAGATTATTGAGCATGGTCATTGATGTTAGGCTGTAATTAATGTCAAAAACATCATGAGATACTAATGCATTAATGAAAAATAAGTTGTGTTTGATAGCTTGGAGAATATATAGCACATATGCAGGTTTATAAGGACAAAAAATAAATTTTAAGGAATCCATAGATGTCTTGGTAAAGCTCTAGTGTGTCACTTAATCATTTAGAATGAGAAACATGCATCTTCTAGCTTAAGATATGCTAGACCATCATTGCACATCATGCACATATGAATGAACCATCAAGTTTGTGCATTTATTTCAAGTAATCAGAAAGTAAATCAAATTCAAAGTATTTCATGGAGATGTTGTCTATAGTGCCAGTAAGGTACCCTAAAATTTTGGACTCTTTACGTGTTTTCTATCTCAAGTTATAAACCTTCAAAGTTAAACTTGTAGACTGTGATGGGCTAGAGACTGCCAAGTTTAACTTTGTTAAAGTCTAAGGTCACTAGTTAGTAGATCTAATAGTGAGAATTCATCATCCAGATCTTGATCCAATGGTGTGTATTTAGTCAAAATGTTAAAGAGTCTAATATTACATGTGATGGTGACACATTTCACTATCTCATTGAATTAATAAAAGATCAATGGTTTGAGGGTGTTCATATAGACAGAGATCGATGGTGCAGATTGAGTCAAAAGTTAAATGTGTAAAAGGCATATAGAGCTTCCAAGTGGAATAATCATGGGAGATATAATCTAAAATCAATGGTGAGAATTTAAAGATAAAGATCAAGATACTTAGAGGATATTGAATATGCATACTTATCCATAGTTTCTAGGAAGCATGAGATGAGGTTAAGGTACTCAATGTTTAGTGTCCATATAGTGACCATTGGAATTCAAATATTCAAATTTATGAAGGAAAACTAATGCTTAGTTTTAAAAATATAACTTTTGATCCAAGACAATTTTCTTGTTGTACTAAAAAGAAAAGTTATAAAGGACTTCAAAGTACATCTAGTGAATTTGTCTAAAAGGTCTGAATGTTTATACAATCAAAGTTATGGATCTTAAAAGTTTATTGTTTATTTATTCATGGTGCTATTATGTACAAAATAATGTTTGTGAAAATTATACTTTAGTATAAAAGTGTTTTGGTAGGATCAATCACTTGAATATGTATTATAGATCATATGGAGTGGACCTATGTATTTGAAAATGATCTTATGCTCTTTTTTTCTTGATAAAGTGCTAAATGGGTAAATAGGTCTCTATGAGACCTATAAGGTCTACTAAAGCCTAATTAAAAGGCATATCTACTTAAGTGTGACCCATAGATGCTATGGTTAACCTGTGAAAAAGAATTTGAGCTATTTGTTAGCATGTTAGATATATTAAGGGTTGAGGTATATTTATGGCCAACCTATATATTTATATTCTTTAAGACTCTATAAATAGTGGAGACTAAGGTAATGGTTTTTAGACTTGAATGAGTAGGTGTTGAGAGATTAGAAGATAGAGATGAAGGAAAGAGATCAGAGGGAGTGTTCTCAATTGATGGACTAAAGTAGAAAGCATATATAAGATGAGTAAAGAAGATTATAGAGATATAAAATAGGTATTTAGATGGATTGATTTTCTGAGCAAGTTTGTGTGTATGTGATGTGTTGAAAGATAGGTGTTAAACATTATCTATCTAATTAGATTGATCTATAATCAGTGTTCTGGAGATATTAATTTCATATGTGGTTTGTGATTTCTCAACATCTAAAATAAGTAGGTGCTTGTCCATACTTAGGGGTGTGTGGTCTTTATGAAGTGGGTGCTTCACTAAAAGGTCTCATATTTTTAATCATATTATAAGACAAGTAGTCCATGTGTTTACAAGATTGATATTAGGTTTTATTACCCAATAGGATTTCCCACATAGATCTTGTGTTATGTATGTGATCTTGCTTCATCTTTCTTATTCATTATTATGAACATCTTGTATGCTTTATGAATGTTTGTGGTCATTGATTAAGAGTGTGAAAGGATTAAAATTGAAGTTTGAAATATCTTTCATCACTTATTCACCTCCCCCTTTTAGAGGTATGTAACTCCCCCATAAAGTGTCCATCATGACAAGTCAACCTTCAATGCCACAAATGGTGTAGGAGGCCTATTTCTAAGTCAACCATGTAGTAGCATTTGACATGAAAGTGTGAAGAGAGGGGTGAGTTAAGGCAATAAATGAAAGAGTTTCTCAATTTTAGAATCCTTGTAAGAGCATAATCATGCATGTTCAAACATAACAAAGAGCTTAAATAGAAACAATGTATCTTTCTCACTCCTGCACCTATCTTCCATGAGAGGTCATCAATGTGGTAGGCTTAATACATTGAAGAAGGCCTAATGGCCTCATTTCACTTGTTTTATTTCTTGAATAGGCTAGAATTATGTTTTAACAACTACATTTATGTAATTTAGTAGTGATTTCCTCCATCTCTTATCTCTTATTTCTTATAAATTGGGATAGAAATACATTATTTTGGATCCCTCTTCTTGTGTATGACAATACTCTACTCTTTTAGAGACCTATAATTTTGGATTAGGACTTGAACTATCAATAAAATACTTTATTTTCTTCTCTTTCCTTTTTATCTTACTACATACTTTAGAATTTCAATCACATTTCATGGTTCTTAGTCTATTTTTCTTAGTTTGAGGTCAATTGAAGATGCACATTAGTCTTTTTTGGCTCATTTGTAAGGAAATTATAGACACTACAACCCTTATGCAATCTAGTTTCCTCATCTTAGACTTTTATAGTAAGTTTTTGAGAGTGTGCATCTAAAATTAATCTTTTAAAGTTTGTTCTTATTCTCTTAGATCAAGTGGAGGAGATACTAAAAATTGGTGCATCACCTTATTTTTATTTTTTAGCTTCTTTATTTTCCCTTTACATGTCAAATTCATAGTTGTATCTTAGATTATGCTTTATTAGTATAGTTTTTAGGACTTTAATCTAATCTTAAATCAAGATCACTATAGTTTGATAAGGATATATCTTTATCCAAATATTTACTCATGTTATAGGTCACCCACAATCTAGGAGTGTTTCCATTGTGTCTATTGAAATAGGTCTTAGGACCTAACAGGGTGAATTTTAATGTGACAAAAAGAACTACATGATTTTAATACCCTTTTTAGAGTATTATCTATATAGGTACTACCCATTGATAGATATGTATTTTTGTTATCTTGACACCATCTTCCCACTAAACCATTTTTATATTATCCATTATGAAGTATGAAGATGAAAAATTAGGGTTTTACTATTTAATAAGGAGTGACAATCCATGAGCTAAATTTAAATGCACTAGAGCAAAGGTGACACATAACCTAGATTCATCTAAGTGTTTTCATCTAAGTTTAATAGGGATTTTTTAATATATACCTACATCTTAGTTATAAAATATTGCTGATGTAATTATCGTATGTTGATTCAAGTGTCCATGGCTATAAAGGTATAATTTCTAGAATCAGATGACTAGTCTATCTCGAATCTACTTTCTACCTGTTCCAAATATAGAGTTATATTAACATCAAAACCACCTAAATATCTTGTTTTCATTATCATTTCATTTTATATCATAGTTTTACTTTCCATTTTTAGCATATCTCAGCATAATAAATTGAATATATGTTTATCTAAGTTTCATAATTAATTGGCCTAATTTACAAAGAGTCTACCATCCTTGTGTCCTAGGATATCTCTACCATTTTAACCCTAGATTCCCCATATCTAGATATTGATAGTTAAAGAAAATCAAATTAGTGTCCATTTTTGGAAGATATAATAAAATGAAATAATTGAACTTACTATACACTTGAGGTGTTAATGGTACTTGATTTATCTAGTTTCTCCAAAATGAAATTTCATTAGGTGAAAAATGCAAAATATTTATAATGCCCATGAATCCCAATTGATATAGTTCTAAAATTTGAATTTCTCCATGTGGAAACCAAAAATTTATAAAATCATTAATTTAAGTTTTTATTATAATAGTTGGATATGACTATGGGATTTCATTCCTTAGAGAAACATAGGATAAATCCAAAGTATTTGGTGACTAGTGCCTTATCCACCTTATGGATAGCAAGAAGTGCAGATGCATATCTAGAACTAGCCAAATTACAACCATTTCATCTTTTCTAATATTATGGGAATGAACACAAATTTATAGGCTTGATTATTGCCTTCAAAACTCCAAGTATATTTCTATTATTTATAGTTTATATTTTGTAAATATAAACAATTTAAGAACTCACAAATTACACAATATTAAACCATTTTTGTAAATTTTTTGAGATATATAATTTTATGAGAGGAGTACATATATATAATTTATGACATCCTAAAACCAAGGAGTTAACCCTCATCCTCAATATCTCAACTTCTCCCACAAAATACTCTCTGCACCTTTATTTTCTCACACATCTCTATCTACTATCTACATCTATTATCAACTCACATAATTATTTATCTAACTATTAAAATATTATGTGAGAACTAAATCATTTTCCTAATATTCCCCCCCCCACCTTATTATGAATATGGGGAAACATTATTCTATACTACAACTACCAAAAAACTCAAATGATGGTTTTTCACTTGGCTAACTACCAACCTACAAAAAACCAGGATGGTTTTACACTCAACTTACCACAAACCTACAAATAAATAGGATGGTTATACACTTGGCTTACCACTAAAATACAAAAAAATAAGATGGTTTTACATGTAGTTAACCAATAACCATATACATCTTGATGTTATAGTACTTTATCAGTTCTCATCACTATCTTACCTCAAGTGGAAATACAAAGAAATAATCTCACTTATTAAAATACTTGAAAAATTATGATTTATATGTTCTTATTTTTATAAAGTTAAAACATAATTGAAAAACAAGCCACAACTCCATTATGTGGTCCCATCGCTTGTGCCTAATGAGAGGACACTGAAAGTCCTCCTTCTTTCATTGCCTCCATCCTCTAACTAGAAGCTACATACTTAGAAATTTTGAACATGAAACTTGTATGTATGAAGTTTCCAAGGATAAATCCCCCCATAGGCTTGACACACTTATTAGAAGATGGGCATTAGTTATCCTAATAAAGCATCCTTATACAAATAATTTTATTCGACTTTGACATTTATTGACAATATTGACTCTTTTACAATAAAATGGTACATAATAATGACCTTAATTTTAATAGATAATTGAATATATTAACTATATAGACTATAACTAATGATGATAGGCCTAAGACTTTAACTAGACTACAAACTCGATGATTCCTTATTGTAAACTTATTATGACCAATAATAAGACTATTTTTAATAAAATTTCTACAAACAAAGGACTTACAACTTAATTTTTATACAATTTTAGTCCTCACATTAATTTGTGAATATTTTAGTGTGCATTATTATATGAGTAATAATTCACTGAGAGTTATATTTGGTTAGTAGTTGATTATTATTATTATTATTAGGTTAGTAGAATATATTATTTATAGAAACAATATATTTTAGTTGTACCCATATCTCTATTAACAGGTTAGATTGTTGTTTACCTTCCTATTTTGTATGAAGTTGTTAGCCCATCTTGGCTATTTAATAGCCTATATACTACTCAAATGTATGGAGAATAAAAGATATTTTTTATTATTGATTATTATTTTCAATATATTATTAGGTTAATTATGTATAAAATATAATCAACCTCAATATCTAGTATGAGAGTAGGTGATTTATTATTTTTTTGATTGCTTCATCAGGTGTTGAATTTGTTAAGAGGTTTCTCCAAATTCGTGGCTACCCCAAGTAATGAGTGATGGGTGTGGTCAATCCCCTTAATTTAATAATGTCAATCTAGGGCTGGTGTCCAAAGGTTGTATGCAAAAATAAAAAGATATCTTTGGTAAATGGTTCCTTTTATCACACTCAACACATGCAAGAATTGAAAATCACACTTGAAAAAATCAAAACACACTTGCATAAATTAAATAAAACTTGTAGAATGTAAATTATTGAATAAAAAATAAATGAAAAACAAAACACCTGTACGTTTACATAAACTATACAAAAATAAATGATTACAATAGCAAAGAAATAATATAATAATTTACAATAAAAAAGATAATTACAAAATAAAGGAATAAACATAAATACATGATCCATATTCATTGAAATGAGTTTCCAACTCATTCCTCAAAAGAGGATTTATTTAGAACATGAATTTTATAATGGGTTGCTTAGAATAATGGAAAGAAAAAGTGTATTGATTGATTAATTATTTTATTTAGGTGTGGAAAGTTATAATTATAATTTATGCTTCCAACCAACACCTTATTTGGGAGTAACAACTAAGATAATCTATCCTATCTAAATCTCCATAAAATATGGAGAGAGATATTTATTTTAATAAAGAAATATATTGCTACCTAATCTACCTAATCTCTATCTCCACCAAATATGGAGAGAGTTAATTATTTGGAGTGAAAATTACATAAACGTATATTTGAATATACTCTACAATGGAAATTTTATACATAGAAACCTATATTTATAAAGAATTTAAATGGAAAGCATTTTTAATGATAGATGGAACATTAGAATACATTTAGAAATACTTTCCAAACATGTCTATAGTAGTTTTATTGAAGTCCATATAAATTCTATTGAAATCTGTAGCAAGTCTGCTAAAATCGGTAGCTAATTTGGTGAAATCCATAGCAAGCTTGGTGAAATATGTAATTGGTCTAATGTAATTTATATCTAGTCTATAACTAGTCTAATGTAATCTATAGTTGGTCTGTAGCAAGCCTATCATAATTTGTAGCTATTATAACAAATTTATTATAATTTGTAGCTATTGTATCAAGCATGTTGTAATCTATAGCTATTGTAGCAAGTTGGTTATAATCCATAGCTACTGTGGGAGTCTGCATCAAACCTATAGGAGTCCATAACTTAACTACAATATTGGACCTTTTTGTAGAATAATTTGACACTACTCCAACATTATTCTTGAATGGTTACTCTTTGTACTTTGAATCATTATTAGGTTAGTATGGACTGTGTATGCACTCATTGACATATTTTTCCCAAAAATCATTAGTAATAGCTAAAAAATAGATAAAAAATAATTATAAATACATAACCATGATATATACTTACTTTTTATTCTAAATAAACTCTAAGTTTAGAAACTACATTTAGATCCACTTCTTATGCAAGAAAAAATATATTATTTTGTAGGTATAATGAGCCATTTTATGGGATAAGAAATGATAAAAATTATATTTACAATTAATATTTGTTTGTAATCATTTTAATTTAAGTCACTCAACATTTTTTATCATCTTGGCTAATTATTTATAGTTTTTATAACCATGTGTCCATTACCTAGGTATAAGTCTGCATAATCTTGCATAAATGGATCTATATACAATTATTTGTTTTGTCAATATCTCTACCTAATATTGTATAAATGGATCATGTTTGTAATGATATGAAGTATAAAATTATGTTGAAATGATCATTCCATTTTTTCATTCATGAGTCTTGATAGTTGTGACAAATCTATATTCTCATAGTCATACCATTACTAGATCTTATATTCAATGGATTTCCTCATTCTCATCTCATTTCAACATAGTGCCTTTTATATTCAACACACTACACATTATCTCAATATCAATAGTGATTATACCTTAGAAAATCATCCTCTCCTAGATTAGTGTGCCTATCAAAATAACATTTAAAATTTAGTTAGTTCTGACCTCTGTCATGTATTATGGGTCAGTGACTTTTCAATCGAATGAAATATCTAGGGATTTTAGACGATTTTATCTATTTATATAGAAGTTTCAATATATTTTGTGTGTAATTTATCCACTGTCTCATCCTAAAGGTTTCACTACACTATCCATTCAAGGCATAACAATTCAACTTCAGCTTAGATGCCCTCTTTGAGATCTATCTAAAATACACTCTCTACCCTATACTCTCCACTATCGCTCCATGACATGAGATTTAAATAGAGTTAAATTTTGGTCAAATTTTAATTGTATAGTCTAAATTATTTTTGGTCTTAGTATATATTTATTTTAAGTATCAATAGTGGGTCAATGCCAAACTTTTAAATGTTTTAGGATTTTATTTGTTATTATGATCCAAATAATCATACTATTTTATATTATTCAAAAATGCAAAAGTATTTAGTAAAGTGGTTATTTTTAAATGTATAGGGCATGATTTTATAAAAATTATAAATTCCAAAATGTGATAAATGTCAAAAAATCTCAAAGTGTCATTAAGTCTCAATTTATATGTCATAGTAAAAAAATTTAGTTGTTAAGAGCTATAATAATTATCAAAAGTCATATTTTGTAAAGGACTCATTACCAGTAGAAAATGGCATTGTATTTTAATTCTAAGGTCATAATGGTCAAATCAGGAAAAGAGAAAAGAAAAAGAAGAAGGAAGTAGAGTGAAATTAAAACAACTACAAGATCTATATATTTAAAGTGATGAAGCAAGTGCACCCAAATGTTGATATTTATAACAAAGGTATGTGTATAATTAATTCTTTCATTAACAATATTTTTGAGAAATTAGCTCAAGAGGCATCTATGATCGCTTATCATAACAAGAAGTTAAATATTACATCTAGGTAAATCCAGATGGTTGTATGTAATGCTTTTACATGATAACTTCCTAGACATGTTATTTATAAAGGTACCAAAGCTGTCATTGAGTTTTTTAGCTTTTAAATAAGTAGAAACTTATTGGAGGTTGGAGGAAACTAGAGGATGGAGTATTTATATGCCTCTCATTAGCCACTAATTAAGAAGTGCTTCTTCTTATATTGGTGCATATATTTTTTATTTTCATCACTTTTTTGTATGTGTGCCAAATAAGAGGTGTACTTCCTATTTTCACACATAGTGTATTACATAAAAAACGTGTTTAGGAGATACAAGAGTAAAATTTGAGTAGATGGTTATTTCTTATGATTCCCACACTATATAGGTTTATGAGAATCCCTTAGTGAATGTTTGATGGTAAATTATTCATGTTCAAAATTCCTATACTAATTTAATTTATGTTTTCACAACAGTGAATGGTTAATGAGAGGTCGATGTGTTCCTTCTCTACTTTCATTAAGTCATGTGAAATACAAATTACCATGTAAGGCTTAAGGGGGGGAATGTTAGGAAATGTTAGTCCTCACATTAATTTTTGAATATTGTAATGTGCATTACTACTTGAGTAATAATTCACTGAGAGTTATATTTGGTTAGTAGTTGATTGTTATTAGGATAGCCAATATGGACTAACAACTTCTTAGGAAATAGGAAGGCAAAGAAACAAATAACTCATTAATATAGATATGGGCACAAATAAAATATATTTTTTATATAAATAATATATTTTATTTGTACCCATATCTCTATTAATGGGTTAGTTGTTTGTTTGCCTTCCTATTTTATAGGAAGTTGTTAATCCATCTTATATGTACTATTCAAATGTATGGAGAATAAAGGATAGTTTTTATTATTGATTTTTATTTTCAATATGTTATCAGGTTAATTATGTGTAGACTCTAATCAACCTCAATATTAATAACTATATAAAAAACTCTATACCTTACAGTAATATTTAAAACTAATTTTGACAATAATAATGATTTTGACACATACTATTTCTAAATAACAAAATAATGACATGAAGAAAAAAGACTCCACTAAACAACTTGACTTTTAAAGTCACCAATTAACTAAAAACAACAAATTGATATATGATAAACAAAATTAGACTTAATAAAATTAGACTCAAAGGAAAACTAACAAAATATAATCAATACACAAGATAAAAACTATATTATAAAATTAAAACTTAACTTATCACTAGCCATGTTAAATAATAATTTGGGAGTTGGGATGGTGGGCGATGAATAATTCAATGTAAACATGTCAATATTTGTCATGAATGAAAATTGACTGCAAGCTTGAGATATCATCCTTTTACATACACAAATCCCTATTTTGAATGCATGATTAGATCAAGCACTGAGAGATGATAGGTGTGAATTGAAATATCACAAGGAATATAAGAATAAAATGGATGAGAATAATGTCTAATCAATTATATTAGAGATTATAATAACATGGTCTAATAATAAGATCACACACTCACATTGAAAATACTGAACAAGATTTCATGGTGAGATGAACAAGAGTTAAAGTTAGAGATAATATTTTAACTATAGATAATGAAACATATAGTAATGGGTTTGGTGAGGTATTATTAAGAGAAAATGGAACTATCAATATTTGTAGACTTGATAAAATTGCATGGGACTAATGAATCACACCTTCATTTGAGAATGCAAGTGTATTTCCCTTATCTAATATGCTAAAAACATTTGCACAAAAATAATCTTTCTCATTATCAAGGGAAGCCATGAATTTGGAGAATCCCCTTAAAAATTTTCACATTCCATGAATTAATAATATATTAAACTGTTGCTCTGATACTAGATATTATTTTTGGTTTATATTTTGCAAACATAAACATATAAAAAGCTCATAAATTACACAATATTAAACCATTTTTGTAAATTTATCAAGATATATAATTTTTTGAGAGGCGTAAATATAAATATTTTAGGACCTCATAAAACCAAGGAGTCAATCATAATCTTAAATATATCAACTTCTCCCACAAAATACTCTTTGCACCTTTATTCTCTTACACATCTCTATCTACTATCTACGTGAGTTATCAACTCACATAGTTATTTATCTAAATATTACAATATTATGTGATCACTAAATCATTTCCTAATAAATAATAATGGATGGTTCATAACACAGTCTATCCAAATAAATCTAGCTAATATCTAGTTCACCTATCCCAATCATATAGGAAATGAATGTGTATTGTCAAGCCATATCATTTATTTTAAAATTATACATGTTTGTCTAAGTTAAAATTTGTGGAATTTTTATATTATTGGAAGGTCATATAAGGATAAATTTTATTTGTGTTTAAAAACACAAGATAGTTTTTTTTACACCTTTAGAAATAATGTAACCTAGAACTGATCTTTATAAAGCTTATGATATCTATGATCATCTAATAATGGGTGTGTTCATGCTATAAATATTTGACAAAGAAGTGTCATATCAATTTATTTATGTTTTTAAATAAAAATATGATTTTATATGCCATACTAGTATTATACACTTGAAAAATACCAATCATGGCTCAACCCTTAAATTTATAACCTTGGCACTACCAAAAAGCTCATGTTTTCCATCTCAGTGTGCCTAATCTCTTATCTTATTTTATGAACCCTTAATTTTGATTACACAGATCACCTATAGCTTAATATTTACATAAAATTTTATTTCCATCTTTTAAATATAGTTATATATTCTTAACAACATTTTACCCTACATGACATTAGCATCTAGATTAGGATACTAGTGTTGACATAGTATCCCTACCTTCCAAATGGTAATATTACAAATATCTTAATATATACAAGTCATCTTATTTATCTTATTTAATGCTCCTGTGAGATTATTTCAAAAGTTTGGTATAAATATAAATAAAAATTAATTCATTAAGAACATAACAAGATCTAAGCAAGCACTTTTCAAGCTTACACTAAACTACTAAAAATAAATTGCACAACTAATTTATACTTTTATATTCTTCCTTATTTCCAAATCACTCTTAGGAAAAATATTTTTACAAGTTTTAAGTATTCAAATAGTATCCCATGAGTAGTATTTGTCAACTTACAAGGTATATCACTAGATACACTCTCATATAACATATTTCACAATTATTCACACACAATCCCACATAGGGAAAGAACTACATTAGTCTGAGGTCCTCTTTAGATTATATGGATATATAATTAGTTCTAAGTGATAAATGGATATTTAAGGTCAGCTTGACATCACTTAATCCTAGTAACATCAATTTTACAAGGTGACATGCCTTGATAAGAGGACCTAAGGTTTTGAACAAAAGAATAATTCTGGAAATGTGTGCTGAAAATCTAGATTGGTAACTACAAGGTGATAGTGAACAATAATAGTTGCATCCAATTATTCCATAAAATTATCTATATATTTAACCAAACATAAGCACCAAAATTAGTATAGAAGCATCAATGATAGTGTCCCTAATTTGACAGTAGTGTTTTAACTAAAAAAAAGCTAATTCCAAAATATAATGAATCGAGTTGAATCACCAAACTATATTATTAGGAACCTATGCCTTTTAGATCTAGATTTGCATCATTTCATAAGCTAAGTGTTATTTCTCCTTGACATTTTTACATTTAAAATATTATTTAGAATTATACTTTTATATATTTAGAATATTCACAAATTCAATATATTTATTAGAATATTATAAATATAAATTATTTAATTGGCTTACTTTAGAATATATTATTCCATATTTGATTAGGCTATTCCCTTGACCCTTATTCCCAACAATGGTTAAACATTTGGTGAACCTAATTATTGTTGAACATTGTAAGCCTTAGTTTTCCCTTAGGGTTTCCTTCTAAAATTTTGTCCTCCTAGGGTTTCAAATTGAATTTTATTTTATTTATCATGTCATATTCTTCACTAACATTCATATTTATATATTATCATGTTTTCATCTTAATATTTTGAACATTTAAAATGGACAAAAAAGAGTGTCTTCCACTTCCTAACCCTAAATAGGGTGATAAATACTTACCCTCTAACCATGCACATGATTTCACTACTTCAATGGGTAAGGTATCCCCGCTTATAGTTCCAAAATAATGTAACTATTATCAATTAGACTCACACCCTTGTGAAGGTAGTTCAAGCCTTCACATTTTGTTGAGACATGGAAACAATATTAGGCTATGGGTGGCCTAATCATTAGATTGAATATCTAGATTATAAGTGCTATCTCCCTTTTGTGTATCAATTAGGATCCGTACTCTATGCTATAAACAAATAGGGAAAATGGAAGAGGGAGAAGGTAAGAAAGAAATTTGAAGGGAAATCATATTTAATGATGGTGAAACACCTATATTTTGGTTCATCCACTCAATTTGAGATTCTAAAACACTTATTAGATAAGAAACAAATGAATCTTCAACTCCAATTAACTCCTATACATCAGTATTTCATGAAAAAAAATTATTTAGTGATCAAATCTTGAGGGAAATAATGAGATATTATTGATTTAAGGCACTAACTAGCCACTTACATCCCTTATAAGCCAAAAGACATCAAACATAGAACACGACCTGCATAATCTGATCAACTACTAATTAGGTAAGAATCATCACTTGACAAGGAAGAAAATTCTATCACATATGCAAATGACTAACATAAATACACTATACCAACACTTTGGAATCTAAAAATAGTCCTTCTATTTATTTGAAAAGGCTACAAAATTCAATCTTGATAGAGTCTATTTTTTTTTAAAGAGGGATCCTCCAAAATGGCTAAAAAGCCAACTTATATAGTAAAATAATACAAAACCCAAGAGATTAGCATTGAAAATTGGGTAGGAGATCAAATTCCACATCACACAAGTCCAACTTGAGATATCAAAAGATAACAAAACCTTCAAAAATATACTTTTTTCTTATGTCTTGTTAGGTTGTGGAGCTAAAAGCTTCACAGGTATGCAAACATGGAGGAGGTGCAGAGTGTCATAGTAACCAGTGTCGGTCAAGCCAACCGACATTGATTAGAGGTAGATAGGAAGCTACTGACATCAGTCATGTATCAGACAATATCGGTCATCTCTAAATAGACAACGATCGACGTCGGTCACCTGTTTGGTTCCAGAACTGTTAGTTTCATAAATAGTTTGTTTAATGAACCAGTTGTTTGCATGTAAAGACTAATTTTAGTCTTGGAGCTGCATTTCTAATTATTGTAATTAGAATTCTAATTATTGTTTGCATGGGATCTATATAATAGATTCATGGGGCTATATTTTAAAGTGTGCTAGATAAAGAGAGCAAGGTTAGCTCCTTCAGAGGGAGGAGAGCAAGGTTAGCTCCTCATAGTGCCACAGTGCCAAGTGTGTATGATCAAGTAGATCTGTGGGAGAACAATATCTAGTAGAATATCCATAGGGGTGCTGGTGGGGAGAATCATAAGGACTTGATGAGGTAAGGACAAGGGTTCTTCTGGGTGTGTATGATCTAGGTCGGCAGGTGTACAAGGCCAGGTTGATCTGTGGTGTAGCAAGATCAGGTTAGATCTACATGGTAAGTAAGGTTGGTTGATATGTAGGTGTGTGTGTGTGTGTGTGAGATCTAGGTTTATAGGTGTGCAAAACTAGGTTGATCTATAGGTGGCAGCAAGATCAAGGAGATTAGCGACACAATAGGTAGTAAGATCAGGTGAGATCTACTTGGAGTACATAGTGTACTCAGGCTTGGAGTACGTGGAGTACTTGGTGGACTGGCAGTATTGTTACTAACTGGTGGAGGTGAACAACTCTATGTTTGAGTTATTTGTTGTGATTGTAGTTGAGAGAGAGAAATCTTGAGGGAGATTATTGTATGCCCTAGAGGTGTGGGAGCCCTAGAGGTGTGGTAAGAAGAGTGTGGCATCTTCTTTATTGTAATTCCTTTTGGAAGAGTATTAATACAATTGGGTATTATCTCTCATATTCTGTGTTGTTTTTGATTTCTAGTTACTTATTACTTCTGGTTAAATTCCGTGTTTAGTTGTTTATACAAGGTAATCAATTGTGATCCTAATCTTGACAGTGGAATCAAAGCTATTTGTTATTCTAGATTCCTGACAAGTGGTATCAGAGCCTGGTTTAGAGCAGGTTTGTGTTTGATTATAGGTCACTCTTAGGGGGTTTTGATTGAATGGGAGTATATCAATGGTAGAAGAAAGTAAGCTAATAATGGAGGAATTCAAAAGCAATAATGATCAATTATGGAATTATGGAAAGAAAGAGCAGGTAAAGAAAGATTGCTGGTTGGTTAAAGATCAGCATGAAGGAAATGAAGAAGCAGATGTTGCAAGGATTGTTACACAGGATGATCTTGTATGTTCCTTGGATAAAGTAGAATCTTGGTTTATAGATTATATTTCCTCTTTCCATGTAGCCTCAAATAGAGTATTTTTCCATGTTAATGTCCTTGGAGACTTTGGAAAGATTTATTTAGGGGTTGGTGAGCCTTGTCAAAGTATTGGCAAAGGGGAAGTGTAGCTGAAATTGCAGACTACCAACACATGGGTGTTGAAGAAGGTCATGCAGGTCCCAGTCTTGAAGATGAGTCTAATTTCTTCAAGAAAGTTGGGTGATGAGAGATGCATAGTAACTCTCACAATGGATGCACTTGAATTAGCATGTGGTAAGAAAGTAGGTACTCTTTATCTACCTACTTGTATTACTGATTCTCCTTCTATTGCAAAGACGTGGCTTTGTAGGCTTGGTCACATGAGTAAGAAAGAGATGCATGTTCTTAAGAGGAAGTCAGATGTCTTTGACAAAATTAAGAACTGGAAAGCCTTAGTGTTCATGGAGGAGATGATGGATAGAGATCAGCTAAAGGGACTGAATAACTCTGAGCAGGGTAGTTTGGATAGGGTTTTGATCCAAAGTGAGCTCACGGGTAAAAAGTCATCACTTACAGGGAAACACAGTTACCAACATCAATCAAGTGGAACCAACATCAAACAGGTAGGTACCGACGTCGGTCATGTGCAGACTAGAGTTAGTGGTGTCAGGTAGGTGGTTATCAGCATCAGTCAGAGAACCGACGTTGGTGACCAGGAGGACATCGACATCAGTCAGGGAACCAGCATCACTGATCAGGTGGATTTGACATCGGTTGGGTGCAGACGAGGGTCAGCTAAGAAATAAATTTTGGGCAGATAACAAGTTGTCAAGGAGTCTCAAATGCCCATGTGGAGGACTGAAAGGGTAAGTAAGCCTCAAATTCATTATTCACCTTATTTAGACTACTTGTTGCTCACTGATGGTCAAGAACCAGGAAGTTTTAAAGAAGCAGAGAAGGTAGAATCTAGGAAATAGTGGGAGCATAGCATGAATGAGGAAGTTGATTCCTTGGATGAGAACCAAATAGGAGATTTGGTAGAGTTTCTAGCTAGGATAAAAGCACTGAAAGATGAATGGATTCCTTGGTTAAAGAAGAGAGAGAATGGACACGTGAGATAGAAGGCCAGGTCATATGGTTTTGAGGAAGCTCCAAGACAGTGGTACAGGTTTGACAGGTGTATGACAAAGCATGGCTTTAGTCAGTGTCAATGTAATCATTGTGTTTACTTTACCAGGTTGGATAGTGGTCATGACATTATCCTGTTATTGTATGTAGTGGGTTCACACATGCAGGGTTTTGCTGAGCTAAAGGTAAAGTTAGTTTAGTGGTATGTTAGGAAGGATTTAAGAGGAGCAAAATTCTTTGGCATGAGTTTTTCTAGAGACATGGAAGGTCACAAGTTGATTTTGTCTCCAAATGATTATGTGAATAATGTAGTGGTGAGGTTTGATATGCAAGATGTACAACTGGTTAGCACACCTATGGATGGACAATTCACATAATAGTGTCCTAATTCACATGATGAGGTTAAGTACATGTGTACTAGACCTATTTTTGCCATAGTAGTGGGTGTTGTCAGCAAGTTTGTAGCCAATCTAGGAAAGAAGCACTGGAGAGTAGTTCAGTGGATTCTCAGGTATTTAAGAGGGACCAGCAGCAAGTATACATGTGATGTAGGGTCAGGGACTTCTCTACATGGGTATGTAGATTCAGATGTGGCAGGTTACTTAGATGATATGCGGAGCACCACAGGATGTGTGGTGGTTGGTCTTCAAGATTGAGCTTGAAGAGGGATACAAGCCAAGAAACAAATTAGATGATGTATAGGTATAGGTATAGGTGTAGCTATTTATCTCCAAGTGGGAGATTGTTAGGTTGTGGAGCTAAAATCTTCACAAGTATGCAAACATGGAGGAGGTTCTGAGTGTCATAGTAACCGGCATCGGTCAGGCCAACTGACATCAGTCAGAGGTAGACAGGAAGCCACCAACATTGGTCATGTATCAGCCAACGTCGGTCATCTCCAGACAAACAACGACTAACGTTGGTCACTTGTGTGGTTCCAAAACTATTAGTTTCATGAATAGTTTGTTTAATGAACTGATTGTTTGCATGTAAAGACTAATTTTAGTCTTGGAGCTGTGTTTCTAATTATTGTAATTAGAAGTCTAATTATTGTTTGCATGGGATATATATAATAGACTCATGGGGCTGTATTTTAAAGTGTGCTAGATAGAGAGAGCAAGGTTAGCTCCTTCAGAGGGAAGAGAGCAAGGTTAGCTCCTCATAGTGCCATAGTGCCAAATGTGTATGATCAGGTAGATTTGTGGGAGAGCAAGATTTGGTAGAAGATCCACAAGGGTGTTGGTGGGGAGAATCATAAGGACTTGGTGAGGCAAGGACAAGGGTTCTTCTGGGTGTGTATGATCTAGGTCAGCAGGTGTGCAAGGCCAAGTTGATATATGGTGTAGCAAGATTAGGTTAGATCTACATGGTAAGTAAGGTTAGTTAATCTACAGGTGTGTGTGTGTGCAAGATCTAGGTTTACAGGTGTGTAAAACCAAGTTGATCTACAGGTGGTAGCAAGATCAGGGAGATCAGAAACACAATAGGTAGTAAGATCAGGTGAGATTTACTTGGAGTATGTGGAGTACCTGGTGGACTGGCAGTATTGTTACTGACTGGTGGATTGGTAGTATTGTTACTGACTGGTGGAGGTGAATAACAACTCTGTGTTTGAGTTGTTTGTTGTGACTGTAGTTGAGAGAGATAACTCTTGAGGGAGATTATTGTATGCCCTAGAGGTGTGGGAAGAAGAGTGTGGCATCTTCTTTATTGTAATTCCTTTTGTAAGAGTATTAATACAATTGGGTATTGTCTCTCATATTCTGTGTTGTTTTTTATTTCTAGTTACTTATTACTTCTGGTTAAATTCCATGTTTAGTTGCTTATACAAGGTAATCAATTGTGCTCCTAATCTTGACAGTGGAATCAAAGCTATTTGTTGTTATAGATTCCTGACATGCCTTACATGAAAAAGCTCTTTCAAGTTAGAAAAGGATGGTGGGCCCATCCTAGACTAATCTCCTTCATGCATGGAAATCTATGCCAAATATTCAAAGAGAAACTTCACTTGATATGTTTGGAAGTTGAGTTGAAACAAAAGAAAGTCTTTCTTTACATGGGAAAAAAGGAATATGTATGATAAGCCTTATCTAGTCAACTCCAAGTAACTCTATCATATATGAGATGATGTTATGCCAATCCTTAGGTGAAGAAATTTAGTTTGAATAAGTTAGAAGTGTTTGAAATCCTTCAGTTAACAAGATAAATCAGAATATATTAACACTTTGATAAAAAGTCAACTCAAACTCAAGACAAATCAACTCCAAATGGCCTCTACTTACATGAAAAGGGGATTTGAAAACTAAACCATGGATGAAATTCCATGTTAGCCCTTCAAGTTCATCAGCCTTTTGCTCTCGATCTCTTCATTTCTGCATGTATTCCTTTGAGCTATTTGTTTGGCTACTTTTCTATGGAAAAAGGTCTTCAAAACTTTTCTTTAGATTTTTTACTTCTGTCTATTTCTTTCAGAGTTTTGTTTCTTCAGGATTTTTTCTTAGTCCTTTCCCATGAACAATTTTTCTATGACTTTTCTCTTCAAACTTTTATTTTAGGCACTTTGAGATGAAAATTTCCTTCAGATGATTTATCTGGGGCTTGTCAATTTTCAGACTTTTCTTTTAAGATTTTTGTGGACTTTTTATCTTGAACAATTTATGCAAAAAAAATGTTTGAAGGAAATCGTGTCTTTGGGAGATCTATTTTGGGCCACTTTGCCAAAAATACCCTTCATCCTTCCTAAAAATTCCCTTTATATTTTTTTAAATGCCCTATTTGAAAGGAAAGTACCCTTTCGATTTTTGAAATGGACCATTTCCTCATGAAAAGTACCCTTCAGAGTTTTAGAAAATAACCTTATAGCTTTGTAATTTTTTTGTAGAAATCATTCAGGTAATCTTTATGAAAGAATTCCTTTAGGCTTTCTATAAATTCCTCTTGTCTTTTTTGAAATGTCCTTTTAGAAAATTGTAAATGGTCCCTTAGGTTCTTGAAAGTGCCCTTTGGGAACCTTGAAATGACCCCTTTTTGAAAGGAAATTACCCTTCATATTTTGTAAATGAACCCTTCAAAAATTTTGAAATGGTCTTCAAATTTTCTAAAAATGACCTTTTTTGAAGAGAAAGTGACCCTTCATGTTCTTGAAAGTGACCTTTTTGCTGAGAAAAGTTCCCTTCAGCTTGTTAGAAAAGAGCATTTCTCTGGGAAAAATACCTTTGAGAATTTTGGATAGACTAATTCCTTCAAAATTTTCTAACTGGACCATTCAAAAAAATTGAAGTGCCATTTAGAAAAGTTCTTTTGGATAAAATTTCCAAAACAATCCCTTCAAAAAGATATCCTTTAGGAAAATTTGCTTTACACAAAATGTCTGAAATAATTCCTAACACTTAGACAAAAACCTTAAATATAAGAACTCCATGTTAAGCACAAGCTTATTATACTAAGAAGGGGGAGGTGAATCAGTATAAGATATTTTTTTCACTTTTTACTATTAATCTCAAATCCAAAACCTCAAATTACTCTGTAATTAATAAATTTAAAGAAATCAAAGAATACAATAGAAAACTACACAATGCAAATAGACATAGATTTGCATGAAAACCCTTTTAGGAGAAAACCACGAAGAAATTATCTTAATATAAATATTCATAGGCACCAACATACTAGAGCACCAACCCCAAAAACAATTTTGTAGGCACCAACCTACAGGAGCAGCAACCCCTTTCACTGAGTACCAACTCAGCAAGAGACACCAATCTCTTCAAAACGAAGGCACCCACCTTCAAAAAAAAAATCTCTCTTTTATCTCAAATTTGTTGTCAAAATAATAGATGATAGAACATTTGCTTTATCTCCTTTAGATTCAATCCACACTTGAGTGTTCTCACTATTATACTCTTCCTTAGACTTGCTAATTTTTTCTTTTCAATATTCTCACAAAAAATTGCCTTTAAAAATTATGCTCTTCTTTTATATATCTTCCACTTTCTAATCTACTTATTTTTCCATTCATTATGCACTTATTTATAACCCATGGAAAGCCACAAATTAAGGTCATGACTTTTCAAGTGAAAAGGTCCTTTCAAACAGTCACAACTCCTCCCAATAGGTTGGCCAAGGTTGACAATTCTTTCGACATTTGTGTCAACAATTCCATTCACTTATGTCAACATTTCTGTCCACTTCTAAAAATAATTCCGTTCAATTCTATCAACATTTTCGTTCACTTCTGGCAACAATTATATTCACTTTTGGCAATCAATTATGTTCACTTCTGGCAATAGTTTCGTTCAATTCTGGGAACAGTTCATTTGATATCAATGACAATATTCCAACAATCTCCCTCTTTATCATTGATGGCAACCACATACTAAAATTTCTCCCTCTTATTTCACTATCTCTTTTCTCTGAATCCTTCTTTGCTATAGCTCCCCCTTTTTATGACATCCTCTTTCTGTACTTCTCCCCCTTTGACATCAATGGCAAAGGGTCTATCCAAGAGCTAGTACTTAGCTCCCCCTCAGATGATGCTTCCCTTCAGTGGCAAGAAGAAAAATAAATTAATCCCAACTTTTATCATAGGTAATCAAATGTTTCCTTTAGAAGTGGCTTAGTGAAGATATCTACCATCTTTTCAGATGTGGAAACATAGTCCAATTTTACTTGTTATTATGCCACCTATTCTCTCAAGAAATGATACTGTATAGGGATATGTTTAGTTCTAGAATGCATAACTAGATTCTTCAAAATACTTATCGCACTAGTATTATCATAGAATATGGAGATTGGGTAATTATACTCTACTTTGATATCTTTCAAGGTTTGTTTCATCCATAAAACTTGTGTACAACATAGCACTGTCGATATGTACTCTACTTCTACTATAAATAGAGATACAAAATTTTGCTTCTTACTTAACCATGATATTAGGCTATCTCTAAGAAAGAATTATCCTCCACTTGTACTTTTTCTATTATCTACACAACCAACCCAATCTGAATCTATGTATGCTACCAATGTGAAGTCTTTACCTCTTGGGTACCATAACCCCTAATCCAAAGTTCTCTTTAAATATCTAAATATATGTTTCATGGATTGTACATGTGTTTCTTTTAGAGTTGATTGAAATCATACAACCATACCTATTGCTTGCATTATATCTAGCCTAGATGCCATCATATATAGTAAACTCCCAATCATTGATCTATAAACAGTTTGATCAGTATTCATAGATTCATCATCTTTTCTCAACTTCATACCTATAGCCATATGTGTGCTAACAAGGGCACACTCCTCCATATGGAATTTCTTCAACATCTCCTTCACATACTTGCTTTGGGATATGAATATTCCTTTGTTTTATTGAGAGATTTGTAAACCAAGGAAAAATGACAACTCACCTAACATGAGCATCTCAAATTACTTTTGCATATCTTCAATAAATATCTTCAGCATTTCCTCATTGTCTCCTCCAAAGATTATATCATCTACATACACCACAATAATTAACTGGTGATCTCCTTCAATTTTGATGTAAATGTTACTATCAACATATCCTCTCTTGAATCCTTGGTCTTGTAGGTATTTATCAAACCTAGCATACCATGCTCTAGGAGCTTGTTTCAATCCATACAAAGCCTTCTTCAACTTACACACATAATCCTTGGTTTTTTATAAGAGGAATCCTTCTAGCTATTTTATTTAAACTTCCTCTTCTATATTTCCATTTAGAAATGTTGATTTAACATCCATTTGATAAGCTTTGAAATTTTTGAATACTAAAAATGCAAGAAATATTCAAATTGCTTCTAATCTATCAACAAGAGCAAAAGTCTCTTCAAAATCTACACCGTCTACATGAGCACACCCCTTACATACCAACCTTTCTTTATTTCAAGTGACTTAGCCATTTTCATTCAATTTGTTTCAAAAAACCCACTTAGTTCCAATCACATTTTGATCCATTGGCCTGGGCACAAGTTCCCAAGTCTCATTCTTCTCAATTTAATCTAACTCTTCTTCCATTGCTTTTACCCAATGTTTATCATGACTAGCTTTAGAAAAAATCTTAGGCTCTACCTTGGATAACAAAGATAAATTTACATGCTTAGGTATACGTACAATTCTTTTTCTAGTTTACACCTCAACATCAATGTTGCCAATGATCTAACTTTTAGCATGATTCTTCTGAACAAAGAGAGATGATGCTTTGGTGTCCTGCCATTCAGATTCACTCAATTTTTCTACATTTTCTTCCTCCCCTTCTTCTACAAGATTGGGTATTTATAGAGGCTCTTCTAAAGGTTCTTTTGCCTTTTGATTTATGATCTCATCTATTCTAACACTAGCACTTTCTATGATAGTTTGTAGCCTTTTGTTATAACATCTATAGGCTTTTCTTTTGATGGAGTAGCCAGGAAAAATTCCTTCGTCAGATCTTGAATCAAATTTGCCCAATTTTTCTTCATTCCTATTGATAATACATTTACTTCCAAACACTTTGAAATGTTTGACCGAAGTTGGTCTTCCTTTCCAATTCATATGGAGTTTTATCATTATTAACTCTGATATGCCCTCTATTTAATATATATACTACTATATTCACTGCTTCTCTCCAAAATCTATCTAATAGCTTAGATTCATTCAACATAGTTCTAGCCATCTCTTGAATTGTTTGATTTTTCCTTTCCACCACTCCATTTTATTGTGGAGTCCTTACATCTGAGTATTGTCTCTTAATTCCATGATCTTCACAAAACTCAATGAATTCATTTGAAATAAACTCACCACCTTGATCTAACCTTAGGCATTTTATTTTCAGCTCTTTTTCATTTTCTACTAATGCCTTATAAGATTTAAACTTTTCAAATGCTTTTGATTTTTCTTTTAGAAAGGCTACCCACATCATTCTAGTGTATTAATCAATGAGCAACATAAAGTAGCTCTCACCTTACATGCTTTTAGTTCTGGTAGGACCACAAAGATCCATATGAATCAGCTGTAGTGGTTTGGTGGTCAAATATTCCTTCATTCTAAACCCTGTTCTAGTTTTCTTCCCATGTTGGCATTGCTTACATAGAGTGCTTAAAGGTTTTGCTATCTTGGGCATATATTACATAGCCTATTTATTGCTAATTTTCATAAGATTATCAAAATTTATGTTCCCTAACCTTTTATGTCATAGCCAACTCTCTTCAACTTGACTCAAACAACATCTCTCCTCTCATTGCTCCAAGCATGTATAGGTTGTTTGTGGTTCTATGAACATCTACAATTAGTTCTCAAATGTCTCTTTTTATGATCTTGAAACCTTCAAAAAATAACTTGAGTGTGTGTCCTTGATCACACATTTGGCTAACACTTAGAAGATTATGCTTTAACCCTTCCACATATAACACATTTTCTATTTTGGTTTTTCCATTATCGAGACTAAGTGTACCTTTTTCCTATTATTCTGGTTGGAGTGTTGTCTCTAAACTTCACCATGCCTTCATTAACCTTTTTTAATGAGATGAATTTAATTTTATCTCTATTCATGTGTCTTGAACATCCACTATCAATGAACCATTTTTGTCCTTCATCTCTAGCATGGAATTTTGTTTAAACAATCATGAATTCTTCTTTCTTCTTCTTCTAGGTCTTTGATGGTTCTCTTTTCTTTATGACTGGAGCTTTAAAATTTTGATCTTAAAGATTCAAAAACACTTCTACAATAGCATGCTATATGTCCATATTTATCGCACTCATAACAAACTATAGCTCCATCAAAGTTTGATAAGGGAGCAAATGAATTGTAGTTTCTGTTCAAAGCTCCATAGGTTCCTTTGTTTCTACTCTTGACTTCAATATCCTTGGCTCTCTTTCTAAAATATAATTTATTATGACCAAAATTATTGCAATAATAACAATATCCATCAAAATAATTACCAAACCTAGTTTTATTTGAATATCTTGGAGCAAATAGTCTTCTGAAGTTTTGTTCTCCTTTGCTTTCTTTGTTGATAGAGCTAGTTTTTGTATTCTGGGCTTCTTCCTTCTTGGTCTCCTTTTTCACTAGTTCCTTAAGATTTTTAGCATAACTCTTAGCTTTCTCTTTTTCCTTCTCATACCCAGTGCTTAACTTGTTATATGGTGATCTTTGACTCTCTATAATTTTATTCAAAACTTGAGTGCTTTTCTCAGATTTCAATTCACTTGCTATTTTAGAATTCACCTTTTCTAGATCCCTTTTTAAAACATCTATCTCAGATTCATACCTTTCACAGTCTTCTCCTTTCTTCTTTAGTTGATCCATTAGATCTTCTTCAATTATCTTTGCTTTTTCAATTTGGACTTTTAGATCATAAATTACCTTGTTTGATTCCTCAAATACTTGTGATGTCTTCACTTTGAAGTCTTGATTCTCTTCTTCATATTTTTGGAGTTATAACTTTAGTTTCTGATTCTTCTTCTTAAATGGTTTTATTTCTTCCAATGCATAAATAAGTTCTTCTTCAAGGTTCACTTCACCTTCTTCTTCCATGTCTTCATCTTCCTCCAAATTATGTTTGTTGGTGGTGGCATTTTCTTCTGTAGCCATAAACAAAATCTCTTCATTATCACTCTCAACATCACTTTCTTTGTTTTCTTCAGATGAGCTATTATACCTCTTAGAGTATAGACTTTTCTTTTGTTTCTCAAATCTTTGCTTGTCTTTGCTCAACTTGAATCCCTTTTTTTACTTTGATTTATTTCTCTCATCATCACTATTTCCTTTATTTGGACATTTGGTTGCAAAATGACCAATTTTACCACAATTAAAACATTTAAATGGTAACTTTCCTTTATATTTGTCTGATCCTTTCTTTATCTTCCAAATGAATAGAGCTTCATTTTCATCATCTTCACTACTTGAATTTTCACTTGATTCTAGTTCTTTGATATTCTCTTTCTTCGAGACCTTGAATGATGTTTCCTTCTTCAAATGTCTCTCAGATTTGGTTCTCATTTCATAGGCCATAATAATTTCATGGAGCTCATCCATTTACATCATGTCTAAATCCTTCATTTCTTCAATGGTAAAGACCTTCACATCAAATCTCAATGGTAGGGATCTCAAGACTTTCTGAACAATCATAGATTCTTTAATTTTCTCTCTAAGTCCTCGAATGACATTAACAATCTCATTTATATGAAGAAGATACCTAGCAATGTTTTCATCATTCTTCATTTTTAAACTTTCAAACTACCTCCGATGGGTTTGGAATTTTGATTTTCTAACCTTACTATCACCTTCATAAATAGTGTTGAGTTTATCCCAAATCTCTTTTACAGATTCACATTGCATAACCTTAACACACTCATTTTTTGAAATCCCACATAAGATTTTATTCATAACTTTTACATTGTTCTCACTGGCCTTTTTTCTAGTGGCATCTGTTGGTGCAATTTACAGCATTGTGTATCCTATTACCACTATTTGCCAAATATCAAAACCTAGGGCTATCAAGTAAGTCTTCATTTTTATGCTCCAAAATGTGTAATTCATTATATCAAACAAAGGAGCTTTGTTAGTGGAGAAACTAACACTTGAGATCCTACCATATGTGCTTTCCAAGATCTACCTTTTAGCAATTGTGCTAACACTGAAAGAATCAGCTTTAATACCAATTGTTAAGCATAAGCTTATACTAAGAGGGGGGTGAATTAGTATAAGATATTTTTTTCACTTTTGACTATTAATCTTAAATCCAAAACCTCAAATTACTCTGTAATTAATATATTCTAAGCAATCAAAGAATACAATGCAAAACCACACAATGCAAATAGACACAGATTTGTGTGGAAACCCTTTCAGGAGAAAACCACGAAGAAATTATCTTAATATAAGTATTCATAGGTACCAACCTACTGGAGCACCAACCCAAAAAAAAAATTAGGCACCAACCTATAGGAGCACCAACCCCTTTCACCAAGCACCAACTCAATAAGAGACACTAATCTCTTCAAAATGAAGGCACCAACCTTCTCAAAAAAATCACTCTTTTATCTCAAATTTGTTGTCAAAATAATAAATGATAGAACATTTTATTTATCTCCTTTATATTTAATCCACACTTTAGTGTTTTCATTGTTATACTCTTCCTTATACTTGCTGATTTTTTCTTTTCAATATTCTCACAAAAAATTGCCTTTAAAAATTATGCTCTTCTTTTATATATCTTCCACTTTCGAATCTACTTATTTTTCCATTAGTTATGCACTTATTTATAACCCAAAAAAATCCACAAATTAAGGTCATGACTTTTCAAGTGAAAAGGTCCTTTTGAACGGTCACAACTCCTCCCAATAGGTTAGCCAAGGTTGACAATTCCATTGACATTTCTATCAACAATTCCATTCACTTCTGTCGACATTCACGTTCACTTCTAGCAATAATTCCATTCACTTCTATTGACATTTCTATTCACTTTCATTTACATTTCCATTCACTTCTGACAACAATTCTGTTCACTTCCATCGACATTTCCATTCACTTTTGGCAATCATTTCCATTCACTTCTGGCAATAATTCCATTCACTTATGGTAATAGTTCATTTGATATCAATGACACTCCAAAAGAATGAGCACTTGGTGAAAAAGAGTCTCGAAATAAAATAAACTTGCACTTTTAATTAATCAAGTTCTCCACTTCTTACTTTAAGATTTGGGCTAACATGACCATAACTGACCAACTACAAGGGGAAATTTGACCATCCCAAGGAAATTTTTAGATAATAGGGGTAGCAATTTAGCCTTGACAATTCAAAATTGCTAACATTTTGGTGACTCAACTAGGAAGCATGCCTGCTATGCTGAAGAACCAAACCATTTACATGACTTTTGAACTCACAAAGTAATGGCAAATTTTATCCATGATTGTAAATTTTCCTTTTAGCCTGGCCAAGGGGAAATTTGACCATCCCAAGGAAATTTTTAGATAATAGGGGTAGCAATTTAGCCTTGACAATTCAAAATTGCTAACATTTTGGTGACTCAACTAGGAAGCATCCCTGCTATGCTGAAGAACCAAACCATTTACATGACTTTTGAACTCACAAAGTAATGGCAAATTTTATCCATGATTGTAAATTTTCCTTTTAGCCTGGCATGAGACAACCTTCATCTTCCAAAATAAGAAGGAAAACACACAAAATAGGAAAAATAATTAAACAAAGCAAATATGCAAATAAGCACTTATTTAGGACAAAACATAACTAAACTAATGTGCTTGAATATAACTTGGAGGAAATTAAACAAATAAACCATGTACCAAGAACTTAGCTCTTCATTGGCAATGTGTTAAATGTATCCCATTAACTAGCATTAAAAGCTCCTCACCATCCATCTTTGCAAGGTGGAAGGCATTATGAGATTTGTAGTTGGAGATTGTATATGGGCCACTCTAAAGGGAATCAAACTTTGTGTGCCTTCATGGTTTAGCTCTATCCTCATCCCACTTGAAGACCAAATATCCTTCTTTGAATCTTTATGAAAAATCACCATTGTAAAAAGCTCTCTTCACTTGTGCTTGATGAATTTTCATAGCTAGCATGGACTGATTTATTATCTCTTCCAACTCCATAAGCTTAGCATACCTAATATCTATGGGCTCATTCTCCAATAACTCAATTTGATGCATTAGTTATTAAGTATGAAACTCAAGAGAAATAGGTAACCTTTCTTCCTTACCATATACCAACTTGTATGGAGAGTTAGATATTGATATTTTTTAGGTGATCCTATTATCCCATAGAGCTGACTTCAACTTGAGATGACATGACCTCTGATTATCTTCAATAGTCTTTATGATCTTTAATGGCTTCTTATTCGTAGATTTAGCAAATCCATTACCTTATGGATAACAATTTGATGAAGTGCTAAGATAAATTCCATGTTGGACATCCCATTGGCTGATCTTAGTTCCCACAAAATCCATTGCATTGTCAAAAATAATAGTTGAAGGAACTCCAAATCTAGTAATCAAACCTTCATAGAAATCTATAACATTAGTTTCATTTGCTTCTTTCAATGTGATTGCTTTTATCCAATGTGTGAAGTAATTTTTAGAAGTTAGAATCCATTTCTATCCTAAACTTGAAGGAGGATTTATGAGACCAATGAATTATAATCCCCATTGGATAAAGGGATGATCCACTACAATTGGTTAAAGATGTAAAGCTGCAAGTTTCACTTTTCTTATAAACATAGCACACTATTTGCACTTCTTAACCCATGCATGGAAATCACTAAATATACCAAGATAATAGTACCCACCTCTCATGATCTTAAGGGATATAGTTATTTTATAAAAATGTCCACCATTTCCATCATTGAATTTTTCAAGCATTCTATAAGTTTGGCTTGGATCTATATATCTTAGCAACTTGTCATTGATATCTTTATTGAACAAAACACTGTCAATAAGAAAAAATGGAATTGATATCAACCTAAAATATCTTATTTTTGAAACACTTATATGAGAGGGATAAATACCATCTTGGAGATAGCTTATCAAGTCATGAAACTAGCTTGAAGGTGAGGTATGACCATCTGTAACCTCTTCATCATTTGACACCAAAATAACCTCATTAGTCTCTTGCAAGTCTTGAGATATATGCTCACAAAGTCCTTTTCCTCTAATAAGATTTGTGACCTTAATTTCCACATCATACTCCATTATCTTGGTTACCAACCAACCCTCTTATCATTTATATCTTTGTTCAAAAGGAACTCCTTGATGCTTGGATGAGAAACCATTAGGTGTATTTTATTGTTAGATAACAAGTATCTAAACTTTTTAAGAGACATTATAATTTAAAGTACGTGTTTTTTAACAAAATAATACCTTGTTTCATACTCTTCCAATCCTCAACTAAAGAAGGCTATTGTCTGCTCCAAAGCCTCATGATTTTATTGAATAAGAATGCCTGAAATGGTGTCCATGTTAGCATATGTATACAAAATAAAATATTTTATAAAATCTAGATTTATAATTATAGGATCACTAGCTATGGCCTTATTAATATCCTCAAAACTCTTTATTCCTTCTTTGGACTAGCTAAAGCTCTGATTCTTCTTTAACATGGCTATAAATAGCCTAGCTAAAATGGCAAAATCTGAGATATATCTACTTATGAAATTAATTTTCCCTAAGAAGCTTTGCAAAGCCTTTCTATGCTTAGGCAAGGAGAGTGAAATAATGAAGTCTACCCTTTTATAATATATTCTTAAACCATACTTTGAAACAACATTTCTAAGGAGCTTACCTTCATGAACTGAGAAGACATACTTTTTGGGATGTAGAGATACCCTAAATTGCCTATACCTTTCAAACACTTGCTTGAGATGAACCATGTGATCACTTGCACTCTTTGAAAACACTATTATATCATCTAAATAAACAAGTACAAACTTGTTAATAAAGTATTGGAATTCCATATCCATGGCTCTCTGAAAGGTTGCTCCAGCATTAGATAAACTGAAGGGCATCTTTATGTATGTAAATGTCCCCCACATGGTTGTGAAGGTTGTCTTAAATTGGTACTCTTCCTTAACCAAAATTTTATTATAGCCACTATATCCATCCAAAAAATAAAACCTCTTTGAACCTCCAACTAGCTATAAAATTTATTCCATTAATGGTAATGTATATTGATCTTTAAGTGAAGCCCTATTCAAATCATGAAAGTCAACACACAATATAATGTCACAATTCTTATTCTATACCAAAATAAGATTTTCCACCCAAGTTGAGTGCTTGATTGGAAATATAATAGCTAACTCTATGAGCTTGTGAAGCTCAACTCTCATCAAAAGCTCAAGCTTAGGATTGATGGGCCTTTGTCTTTGTCTCACTGGTTTAGTTTTAGCTTCTAACTCAATGGTGTGTTGAGCTAAACTTGGGTCAAATACGTTGATATCACTATATTTCCATGTAAATACATTAGTAAAACTTGTACATAACTCAATGAAAGCTTCCTTTTTTAAAGGAGTGCATACCTTATCCAACTTCAAATTCTTAGTAGTTGTAATCTCTGCATTAGTATAGTGCTTTTTTTGTTGACAAGGATGACTTTTCCTTCATTAACTCATCATCACAACTAAAAATATTCTCAAGTGTGACTAATACCTTGGGCAAATTTTTTTTTAGTTACACAACCTAATCACCATACTATTTAAAATACTTTGATTGGTTTCTTGAAGAAAACTTAGCCTCCTCTTGCAAGAATCTCACAATTTGATTATCATCTTCAAACACTTGTCAATTCTCATGATTATATAGAATATAAGGCCTTACAACCACCTTTATATGTAACTAGATTTTTTCACTTTTTATATTAGTTGGGATACTAAATTGTGCCCCAACATTAGCCAGCCTATCTACATGTTTATTCTCACCTCTTGGTATTGCCTAAATGTTAAAATCTTAGAAATATTCAAGTAAGTCCCATATTATATGCCTATAAGATTTAAGAAAAAATAATTTACATGAATTTGAACCTCTTACTTGGTGAACTATAAGTTCACTATCACCAAAAACTTGTAAGGTGTTGACTTTCATCTTCCTAGCCCACTACAAACCATGAACTAATGCCTCATACTCTGCAACATTATTTCAACAAACAAAGTGAAACTTAATAGAAGATAAATATCTATTATTTATTTTAGAAACAAATATCATTCTAGATTTGATACCATGTTTATTCCTTGATCCATCAAAGTATAATTGCCACAAACCTTCACTAGATTCATCATCCTTAACCATGGCCAAAATTAGTGCATCGTTCTCATGAAGGCAATACACACAAAGTCCTTCTTCTTAAATCAGATTATAAGGATCATGATCATGTAAATTAGAATCCCACTCATCAAAAAACAAATTTGGAACTCCATCCAAAGATGATCCATTTTCTACTCCACTAATTTTTAGTACATCATCCAAGATGATACAGTTAGTATTCATAACACTTGGCATATATGGATCCATATAGAAACATGAAATAGGTTTAGAATAAATCATTACCTTATTACCATACTTGGTTATAAATATAAAATAATTCTAATCAGCTGATAAATATCCCCCAATCTTTGAGGTGAAGTCATTTAAAAGGCACATAGCAAAGTAAGGAGGTAAGTCTACCACAATAATATCCTGTTAAATAGTAACATTGGGACAAGCATGTAATGTAAATTTAATGTCTTTAATTATGCCTAATATCTTTGTTGGTGACCCATCCAATTTCAATACCTCCTTAGTGTTTGGCTCATAAACAAGGCTGAACTTGTCTACAATCTGTTAATGCATGACTGTACTACTAGCTCCACTATCCACCACACAATTATGAACTAAAGTATCACCCAATATCAAAAAAATGTATAAAGGAGGATTTTTATTTGATTTTACCTTAGTTTTTTCCACCTTTACTATATTATTTAATTGATGTACTTGTTTGTTAGTTGGCTGATCAAATTAGTTAAGACAACACTTTCTTTCTCAATTGGTTTTGGAGACAATTTGAGAGCCAAAAGCTCTTGGATGAGAATATATTTTTGTCCTACAATGGAAAAATAATCCCAAAAAATAATTTTTATATTATAATTCCTTATCTGATCCACTATACTTAACTAAGATCCACCAACCTTTGGTTACACTTTTTGAAGCACTGGTTGCTCATGAATTAGAGGTATTTGATGAATTTTACTAACCTCTATATTTTAATTTTTTTGAGTTGTAGGGGTATAAAGTTGTTCTTTTTTACTCTTTAAAAAACATTAGGATTACTTGAATTATTTTTCACCTCTTTCACCTCATCAATGGCTCTTCTTTTAGCTCTAGTTATAACTACAACTTGACCACTTGTATTGTTAGTTTCAACACCCTAAGTAAAAGTAACATAATTATCCACTTTCCAATTTACATTAGTGGCATTAGGACGCCCTTGAAATTGTTTTTTCTCTCCTTGTGATTCCAAACTTGTATCTTGGTACTAACCTCCTTGAAAAGAAATATCTTCTTATGTCATTTATGGCATAGTGATGTTTTGTGATACCAAGGCTTGGTTTTGAGCATCATTGAGATTTGAGGACTACCAACCTAAATATTATATCAAGTTATTTTGAGGTGGGGTGAGAATAATGGTATTTTAATTGGAAAGAGAATTAGTATCAAGGGTATTATATGGCTTAGCTGGAGTTATGGCTCCTTGTGTTTGATAAGGTGGTCTATTCTCTCTGAAACCTTGATAAAAAGGCCTTTGATCTTTGAAGGGTTGATAGGTGGTCTAATTTTTTTGTTGATAAGGCCTATTATCCTAATATTATTGTCTCTTTAGTTTCATTATTTCATTCTCAAAGTATTTTAACAATTCTTTCAACTGTTTTATCTTATTAGCTTGACTAGTACGGGCTGTAATTTGAGCTTGAGGTGATGGAATGGGTGTTGTCATCAAATTGTACACCCTAGGAAAATATATATTTAACCATTATAATTTTATTAAAAATTGAATCATCTCTCAAGTTGTGGGTGAACTTATAAGAGAGATGATTTTCTAGGATTGAAAGGGCTAGCTCCCTAGATATTACTTGATGTGATTATGCTACTAAAACTACCTAACATGAATGAAAAGGGAGAGAAGATGCATTAAAAAAATAATAATAAGAGGTTATATGCCAATATTTTCTTCCATTCATATACTTAATATTTTCATAATAGACTAAGACAATCAAACTAGACTCACACCATTAATGGAGCTTCCTAGCATTAGTGTTTCTCATCAAGGCAAATAACAACTCAACAAGTGAAGGCAAGTGAAGGGAAGGTCAGATATGAATATAAAAAACTCATACACACTTCAAGATTCTAATGTATCAGCATAAAATTTATGAAACCTATTAGGACAGAAGTCAATTTTCAACAACACATTCAAGGATTGCATAAAAGCAAGATGCACTCAATCTATACTTGACTTCCAAGATGGATCACTTCAACACATAGTGAAAATGGAATTAGAGTATAACTAGCTTAATTATAATTATATTAAGTGAAATAAAGGTACAATTTTGGTAGGGATTCACCATACAAAAATTTGGAATCTCAAACAATGGCAAAAAAGGCCCAATTTATAAAATTTGGAAGGAGAGAGAGAGAAAGAAGAAGTTGAAAATACACAAGGACATGTGTCACCAACTTAAAATTAGTTAAAATTTCATGTATAGGATAATTAAGGGTGATTTTTGCTAGGTTAGGAGGTAAACTTGTCAAAATAGATCACAAGGAAGGTAAAAGTGTCACAAAACTGCCAATTTTGCATAAGAAACTACCTACCTGAGTTGCCTTCCAAAAATCCTCTTTTCTTTGGAAAACATGAATTATGATGGTTTTATAGGATATTATGGGTTAAAATAAACCTAATACATCAATTTTTATGGTATCTGATCATTTCTATTATTGTGTACATGCATAATCATCTCAAGCATTTTCAAAAGGCATCATTTCCATGCACCTTCTCCACTTGGCATTAAAAACTCCTCAAACCTAAAAAATTGTCCATGAAAAATATGGAATGACACCTTTAAAATAATCCCAAATAATTATTTTTAATAAAAAGCCTTTAAAAGGATTCCCTGATTACTTTTCACTACTTTTTCAAATGTTCACTAGTTTATATCACAAGACTAGCTAAAAGTGAAGGCCTAGTTGGTGAAATTATAGGATTTTTAATGAAATTATATGAATTTTTTGAGTTATCTCAAGATTAAATATTTCTCCCAAATTTGGTTTCATATCCTAATTCTTTATCTAGCTTGTACACCACTCAAAATGGCCAAAACAAGCCATGTTTTCCTCTAGTCTGTATAATTTCATATAATAAAAACACATGTGTGGAATCATATAAGACCCCTTGATCATCTATAACTGGTTTAATTTCCATCCCTTTTAATTTTTGTGTTCAAAATTCTCTACCTCTCCAATCGGGTTCCAATAAGGGTTTAATGAGGGTTTTGAGAGGCCTAGACTCTTAACCTTTGTTCATAGCCATTTCACATTGAACCTCCCTCAAAATTAAATTTAAGGATACTCAAGGACCTTAAATAACTATCTTAAATGTCTCAAGGTCCCATGCATTAGTTCATGAAATTTTTGAGTGATGGAAGTTAACCTTTGAGCTCCATTTCTTGTATTCTGTGAGGGGTTTGGTTCATTCCTAGCCAAAATGGCTTATTGATGATTTAATTTTAAAAATAAGATTTTTATCACATATATATATTATCCAATAACATTATAAAATTTATATTATATCTCATTGATATATATAAACATGAATGGCTCCTTCTTAAGATTAGGCCTAAACCTTATGCAAAGAGTTTGCTTGTAACCTTGTGTTAAAAAATAACTCTTTAATGATGATTTATTACCTATGATAGCTTATAAACCTCAAATATGATTTTACACACATGTAAAAATAATTATATTACTTTCCAAAATCTATAACAAAGGATGACACTTTATTTTTCCTCTTGCTCTTGAATCTTCCCATGGGTTTTTAGTGCAACCCTCCTTGTATAAAACTTTATGTTTACCACCAAAGCTTATATAAATGAGTTTTATATTTCCATGGATTTATTAAATCTTATAAAATCATTATTTTATATTTTATTGGCCTCTAGTTCATGATTTGACCTCTTTTCCTCAAAATTATTCCCTTGTGCAAGGCAAAAGTAACCTTGCTCTAAGACAAAATAGAGAGGGTTTTCCTAGCTTGATAATAAAATACAATAATTTATAAGTTTATAATTGGTCCCAATAGTGATTCCTACAATTTTCATATTCCCATTCTAAGCAAAAGGTCTTTGACTTGCCCAATTTCAAGACTAAACTTTTCAAGATGGATTGTGTGCAGGGGTGTTGAATGTTGACTATATTTTGCTTGTTTGGAGGGTCTTAATTTTTCATATACTCATGAAAATATTTTACTATAAGTATCATAATCATATATAATTCCTTTAAATAATCCTTCCATTATTTTTATTCCTCCAACCTTCTCTATACTCCTACAAATACAAGATTAGGCTTAGTTGTTGTTTGATTGAGACAACCTTTTTGGTCCTTCACACTTTTAGGCGTTGATGGATATCTATGAACTTGGCCATGATACCAAAGGTTCATTGAGGTCATTTTAAATTTTTTTATGGTAATATCTATCCATAAAATATCTTTTTGTCACAAATGGAACCCCACTTCTCACTCACTGCCCATTCCCTATTTGACTGTGTTCCTTCTTAGGCCTGTAGATGATTGGGAGTGTTTCAAACTTGTTTGATGATGAATTATATATCCATGAAGTTATTATAATAAAAAAACATCCTATATATTTCAATCACCTTTAAAACTCAAATCAAGGTCAAAACCTCAATCTTTTGCCTCATTGTCCATTCAAATTGAGACAATCCCAAGACCCTGCTTGTAGGTGATTGGAGGTTGAGAATGGCATAAGATTGGTATTGATGTATGATTTGAAAACTTATTTAGATTCCTAAATTTATTATATATATCATTTATAACTTTTTTATCCCTAAAATTTCCTCAAGACTCCTCCAAATCCCTTGATCTCACTCCACACCTACTATGCTAGCTGTAGGTGGTTATTCCTCATTCATTCTAGGCCTGTAGGTTGTTTCTTAGGTTAAGATAGACTTGATCATAGTTCCATTGATGGTATGTATTATTATATTTAATTAAAACCCTAAAATATCACCTCATATCATCCATTATTATACCTATTTCACAAACCTTAAAATCCCTACTTGTAGGTGAGTGTTCTTAGGCCTATACAAATAAGGGATACGCCTAAGGATTATCTCATTTAAAAACATGCTTCTCCATTGTCTAGATGCTCAGGACTCTTTTTTATATTGTTTGTAAATGTTCCCCTTCCTTGTAAAAGGTTTAGGACTCCCATTATATGGTGCATGTTGACACTCCCATTTCATTTCTTGTAGACATCACTGATGTAATTTAGTGATTTTTGGCCATTTTATGAGGTCTTAAAACCAATACTCCACTCCATATTTTATCTTAAAGTTTGGCATAGTTATTATTATAGGATAGGGATATAAAACCAAATAAATATAATTAGTTAATGCATCTTCTATCATGACATATGTTATCTAAAAAAACCCTCAGGATCTTTGTTTTCTACATTTGGGGACTAAATAACAAAACTCAATCATCATCCTCTTGAAACTTTCAATGCTCTTTTGACTCCTCCCCATTAAGTGTGGATCAATAAAAAAATTCACCAAATTCATTTTATACATCTCCAAGGCTTTAAACCATTATCAAAAGCTACTATCTAGGTATGATGACATCACCAGGCTACTTTGTGAGAGTTGGCAGTCATGGAAGGCATGGTTTTGAGAGCATTGTTTTTTCATTGTATGAGTTGGAAACTTGTTCAAACACCATTAAAAACATATCCATGGATCAAAAATCTTGAAACCATAACTCATTCCTACATCCAACATAAAAAATCCCTTCTATGAATACTGAGACAAGTATAAGAGTAGAGAGACCAGTTGAGGAGCATTCACAAGCCTAAAAGATTCTTTCTTGGACATTTGAACTCTCTAAATATAAGAGGATAATGAGAATGTATAAGTATGTGGAAACTCATTAAATAACCAAATACATCAATCCAAATCAAGATAAATTGAAATAGATTCAAAAAGAGACCCCCTCTTTAATGCAAACTCTCAAAAAGTTGCTTGAGGTGTTGGTGATTGTTCATAAAAGAGGATACACCAAATTTCAACTTATTATTATAGATTTTCAGTAGACTCAAATCCATATCCACTCCCAAAATCATTTCCTCCAACTCTAACTATATGGCACATGGTGAGCACTTGAAATTGAGCTTTCTTTGTATGCCAAGAGGAGAAAATGAGTTGTAGAAGATATTTTTTGCATTCTCCTTGAATTCCAAACCTAAAAATGAGTATGAGAAGGTAAATAGTTGTTCTTTCCATGTTTTTGGCTAATGGTGGACTTGGGGAGTTCGTATGAGTGCCCAAAAGCTCTTATTTTTTAGGGAAAACAACCATCCATTGAAGATAACTACTTCTTTCATTAAAAATAATAGTCCTTGAAATGAACCTAACATGATCCATATTTAAACGCATCTAGGTGTCTAATTTTCTTTCATTAAAATCTATGCAAGTCATTAAATGGTTCAAAATATGACCAAAAGGCCTCTTCTTGCATATGAAAACAAGGTGAAAGATAATTCAATGAATTGTAAACCCATTACAACATTTTAAAATCCATATTATAACATTTTCAACATAACTTGAATCTTTGACTACCTTTGACCATGGTTGACCAACCTTTGACTCAAGTTGACTAGCCTAGTGCATAAGGGGTGGACTTTAATAAAGACTAGAGAGGGGATTAGTAAGACAATGGACTAACGTAACACCCTATAAGACCTATGTGAATCTTCTAAAATGTAATGAAATTACTTCAAGAATTAAGTATAACAGAAGAATTATATCCAAATATGACTAAAATATATCCAAATATATGATAATAGATAAGCCAATTTGAGGGGGCAACCTCCACAAGCTTGAATAAGAGCAGAATTCACAATATGATGATAAATGATTACCCACTACCTCATATATATAGTCTAACTAGGCCATGGTTACTCCATAGGCCGACCTACTAATCTAAATAAAGCATCGATAAATGTAATATAATGTCAAAGAGGGATAAGTAAGACACAATTTGGCTAATACTATCCTCATACGTGTGATAGGTTAGGGGCGTAGCATGCCATTCCCCTTCAAACCAACGCTGTCCTCAACGTTGAACAACTCTGGATGTTGTTGCAAAAATTCTTCACCTTCCCAAGTTCCATCTTCACTGCTTTGGTTTTTCCACTTGATCAAATATTCCTTAATCTCTCTGGTTCTCAACCTCTTAGTACGTGTTTGGAGGATCTTCTCTAGTTCCAAAATGACTTGTCCTTCTTCATCTACTTCTGGGAGCTCTGTTTGGGTAGAAACTTTTTGTCCAATGACCTTCTTCAAATAAGAAACATGAAATACTGGGTGTATGTGAGATGAATGAGGTAACTCAAGCTTGTAAGCCACACTTCCAATTTTTTGTAGAACCTGATAAGGGCCATAATACTTTGGAGCAAGTTTGTTGTCCTTTTTCTATTGCTTCAAGGACATCTACTTGTAAGGCTGCAAATGAACAAATACCCAGTCACCCACCTCAAAACATCGCTCACTCTGGTGTTGATCTACTTGTTGCTTCATCCTATTTTGTGCCAAGGCCAAATTCTCTCTCAAGCTAGCCAAAACCTCTTGTTGATGTTGAATGTGCTCTTCCACATCTTGAACCTTGGTGTGTACCTTTAATGAAGAAGTGATAGAAGGTGGATGGTAACCATATAGTGCTAGAAATGGAGACATTTTAGAAGAGGTATGGAAAGATGTGTTATACCACCATTCTGCAAGTGGTAGCCATTTAACCTAATGTTCTTGTTTATCTGATACAAACAACGGAGACACCCCTCTAAACATTTGTTAACCACTTCAGTTTGTCCATCAAATTGGGGGTGGTAAGATGAGCTATGAGCTAGCTGAGTACCCAAACAATAAAATAGTTTAGTCCAAAAATTACTAGTGAAAATAGGATCATGATCACGATCACTTACAATTATTTTTGGGGTTCCATGTAATTTGAGAACTGCTTCCATAAAAATAGTTGTGACTGTACTTGCTGAAAATGGGTGTGAGAGAGCACAAAAATGGGCATATTTTGTAAGCCTATCCATAATGACCAAAATAACATTCTTACCTTTAGAACAAGGCAACCCAGTGATGAAATCCATGGAAACCTCCTCCCACCTTTGACTAGAAATTGCTAATGGTTGTAACAAACCTGGGGTCTTAACTGTTTCACCTTTATTCTATTGGCATATCAAGCATTCTTCCACAAAATCTTTTACATCTCCCTTGAGTCCTTCCCGAAATAGTTCTTTCTTACTTCTATGATAAGTTTTTAAGAACCTTGAGTGTCCCCCAAGTGGAGATGCATGCAACTCTGTAAGAATCTTATGCTTAAGCTTTGAATTTTTGCACAAGTATAACCTATCCTTATACCATAAGACATTACCTTTCCATTCAAATTTGTTAGAGGATAAATTACCTTGCTGGAGATTCTGAATCAGACCCTGTGTATCCTTGTCTTGTTCCCATTCTAACCTAGCTTCATCCACCCAATATGCTTGCAATATGGACATTGCACAAAGTAATGTTTCTGTGGATGCATCCCATCTGGATAGTGCATCTGCTACTACATTATCTTTACCCTTCTTGTATATGATTTCAAAATCATAACCCAACATTCTGGTTACCCATTTTTGTTGTTCCTCAGATGATAATCTTTGCTCCAAAAAGTATTTGAGACTATCATGATCCGTTTTCACCTTAAAGTGTCTACCCATCAGATAAGGCCTGCATTGTTTAACTGCATGAAGAAAATCCATCATTTCTTTCTCATAGATAGGCTTTTGTAGATTCTTACCTTTGAATTAACAACTTTCAAATTCAATGGGTCTTCCTTCTTGCATTAGTACTGCCCCCAATCCAGACCCAGAAGCATCACATTCAATAGTGAATGTTTGTGAGAAGTCTAGAGTAGCCAAAATTGGAGTGGTGCACATAACTACTTTTAGTTTCTCAAATGCTTTGGTGGCATCATCATTCCAATGGAAAGCATCCTTCTTTAGCAATGTAGTGATTGGAGCTACTATGCTACCATAACCTTTCACAAATCTTCTATAGTAACCTATTAGTCCAAGAAACCCTCAAAAGTTTTTGAGAGTTTTTGGCATGGGCCCTTCCATTATCACTTTGATCTTCTGGGGATCAACTTTGACCCCTTCATGGGAAACAATGTGACTGAGGTACTCTACCTCCTATACTCCAAAAGCACATTTAGATGGCTTTGCATAAAGTTGGTGCTTCTCCAAAACTATCAAAACCTATTTCACATGTTGCAGATGTGCTTCCCATGTCTGACTATAAATCAATGTGTCATCAAAGTAAACTAGCACAAACTTCCTTAAAAAAGGCCTAAAAATAGTGTTCATCAAGATTTGAAAATTAGATGGTGCATTTGTAAGACCAAAGGGCATTACCAAAAACTCATAATGGCCCTCATGTGTTCTAAAAGCAGTTTTATGAACATCTTCATCCTTGATTCTAATTTGATGGTACCCCGAGCGAAGATCCAATTTTGTGAAATAATTAGCACCATGTAACTCATCAAGTAAATCATCAATTATTGGAATAGGAAACTTATCTTTGATGCTATACTTGTTGAGTCCCCTATAATCTTGGCACATCCTCCATGTGTCATCCTTCTTCTGCACCATGACCAGTAGTGATGAATATGCACTTTGGCTATGCTTGATGGTCCCTACCTCCGGCATCTCATGGACCATCTTTTCAATTTCACTCTTTTTTTCATATGGATATCCATATCATCTGATATTTGGTGGTTGACTACCTAGAATTAGTTGAATGGCATGATCATGTTATCTTTTTGGTGGTAGTCCTTTTGGCATGGCCCCAAAAATAGATGAGTGGTCTTCAAGAATTATTTGTAGATCAGGATGTGTAGATACCTATGTGGGTTAAACTTCTATGGAGCATAATCATGCAATAATTCCCTCTACCCCCTTTTTTAGCATCTTGGTCATCTGATGTGAACTAACCAATTGTGGAGATTTTGTATGTAATCCATGTAGTTCAATTTTGTTACCTTCAGAATGAAAGCACATGAATAATTCTTGGAAGTTCATCTCAATGGTACCTAAGGTTGTGACCATTGAACTCCCAAAACAATGTCTGTGTTACCCATGGGAATAGAAAACATAGGAGAGTCGAGATTGTACCCACCCATAGTAAGCTTAATACTATGACATTTACCTGAACAATTAATTGTGCCACCATCTACAATCATGACCTAAAATTCTGGTGCTGGGTAGATGAAATAGTTCAATCAAGTGGCTAACTTATGGTTTGTAAAGTTATGTGTGCTCCCTAAATCAATCAACACTATCACCTTCTATTTCTTGAGGAAACCTACCAACTTAAGAGTTTGTGGAGTGCTAATACCTGCAAGTGCATGACAAGAGATTATAGGTTGGGAATCTTCAGGTACCTCCTCTATATCTTCCTCATCATCATTGGAGGCATCATCTACTTCTTCATCTTCATTTGGTCCCTCAATGTAGAATAACTTCTTCTCAACACATCTATGTCCTTTACTCCACTTACTATCACAACCAAAACATAATCCTTTTGCATGTTTCTCTTTAATTTGCCGAGGGGTCAATCTAGTAGGTGGAGGAAATGTTGGTGACGATATGCTACGATCTTTGAAGTGAGTGAATGGTTGCTTCTTGTTGGCTATAAATTTTTCCTCAGCTCTACATGCTAGGATAATAGATTCATAAATATTAAGTGGATTAAACATGTGTACCTCATGTTGAATGTGGTCCTTGAGTCCACCCAAAAATAGGTCATTCAAGTTTGCTTCAAAAATTGTCTCCACACGTAAAGATATGTTCTAAAAATAATGAATATAATCCTTGATGGAGCTAGTTTGTCACAATTTTGCCAGTTGGCTGAACTAATTATCTATCACACTATTGCCATAGTGTAATTGTAGCTCCTCTGTAAAACTAACCAGGTGACATTGAGAGTCATCTTTTTTCTTTTGAGTACACAACCATCGATACCAAATGAATTGATCAGGTTCAAGATACAAGGATTCCATGGTAACCTTCTGTCCACTTGGAATCTGATGTAGGTTAAAAAAAACTCTCCATTTGGTTGAGCCAATTGAGTGGATCTTTTCCATCAAATTTGCGCATATCCACCTTTGGTAATAGGTTCCTCTGTGGCCATGGAGTTGGATTTGAAGTAGACTGGTTAGGAGAACCACCCTGGTGGGTTTGTGAAATAGAGTTAGCCTAATGATTTGACTGATTAATTTTCAAAGCCATCATGATATCTCCCAGACTATCTTGTATGGATTGCATATTAGATTGTATGTATTGCACCTCACTCTGAATGCCTTGCACACTATAGTCAAGCTGGCTCACTTTGTGATCTATGTCAAAAAACCCTGGTACAAAGGGTCTATTATATCCCCCTTCTGACTCCATCTCATCCTTGTTAGGAGTTTTACCTATAGTTTTAGCACCATTTCCTCAGCCCCGAGTTTGTGGACTTGCCATAAAAGGGTTTTACGATGTCGACCCTTATTGACACTTTTGACCCAACTTTGACCAAGCAATTTTGGAATTATTTCGGCCTCAAATAAAAATATACAAAGAAAAAACCGTATCCAAATTTTTATAATCTTTCCAAAAATGTAAACAACTCAAAAAATTTCTTTTAATTTTGCACTATAGAGCAATTTTATGAAAAAACATAAAATAGCGATAACTTTTGAAAAATAGATCCAAATGAGCTGAAATTTTAATGGAAGCTTAATTTTATTATTTCACACCTCCATAAAAAAAAATTCATAGAAATTTTCAACCATTTTTTATATATCACAAAATTAAAAAAATTAGTGTTTCACCCACAAGATTGCCCAAATCGCAGCTCTGATACCACTTGTAATGAAATTACTTCAATAATTAAGTATAATAGCAGAATTATATCCAAATATGACTAAAATATATCCAAATATATGATAATAGATAAGCTACTTTGAGAGGGCAACCTCCACAAGCTTCAATAAGAGTAACATTCACAATATGATGATAAATGATTACCCACTACCTCCTATATATAGTCTAACTAAGCCATGGTTACTCCATAGGCCGACCTACTAATCTAAATAAAGCATAGATAAATGTAATATAATGTCAAAGAGGGATAATTAAGACACAAGTCAGCTAATACTATCCTCATACATGTGATAGGTTAGGGGCGTAGCATAAAAAGTTTAAAATAGTAGGGTTTGGCCCAAATTTGACTTGGGGGTTAAATTTGGTCAACATTATTTGTGATTCGTAGGGGTGGCATGCTTTTTATGCATAATAATATTTTCCTTACACCTCTATTGGGCATGGAGTCATGCATATGGATACTCTAACTAAATGTAATATACCTTTGACTCAAATAACATTAGTTGGTTGACCCATACACACAAAATCAAAGACACACACACCAAACAAAGGAAAGGAAAGCACACAACAAGAGTACAAACACACAAGACACACATGTATATAAGCACTTAGGAAACACAAGACAAACTAAAACAAACATAATCAAACAAAACACACATTATCTTAAAATAATCTCTCCCTCTTGGATCAAAGGGAAAATTTCTTACCTCATAGAATGAAGGGATATTTGAGACATGTTGCCATTTGAACATTGGAAAGGAAGCCTTCATCTTTCTCATGGTGTTAGCCAATCTTCTTAGAATAGATTTCAATGTAGCTAAGCCAACTTCAAACAAATCACCTATAAAGATGAATTCTTATTACACTTCAACTACCTCAACTTCTTCATAATACTCTTTAATTACTACATGATTTAATGATGTTTCATCAAAGCATGTTTCTTAGCTCCCCATGATGTTTTGAGAATGGACAAGTGGTTTTTTAGCTGCAAGTTCTTCAATCTCATCAAGGAGCTTATTGTAATCTTCCCAATATTGATCGTTGTCTCTCATAGAGACTTCTTACTCTATCTTCTCATATACTTTGCCTTTAACCTTGCAAAGTTCTTCAAGATTTTGTAGGAACTCAATCTATTGTACCCATTCTTCTTTGTTATCTTTCACATCAAGGATCACCTCTTCCTCATTAACTTCTTCTTCAAACACCTCATCTTGATCCTTGGTCATATGACCCATTCCAAGTCTATCCCCATACTTCTTATGAGCAGTTATAACTTCATTTGAGTCTTCTTTCTCTTGGTTCAAGAAGGGTGAGTTATGCTTGATAGCCCCAAGTGAAGTTCCAATGATAAATTATTCTTCATCCTCACTTGTGCCATATTTTTTCTCTACTAAAAACTAAATTTGATCCTCCTTTGATGCTTCCCTTAAAAGAGGTGCTTTTACTTTGCCCTCCAATGGTGATGCAACAAGACTTGCACTCTTTTTTTCTGTGTTATTCTCCATGAGATTGGATTTCTCTTCTTGGCATATGAGGTCACCAAGTTGATGCTCTTCATGTTTCAATTCATATAAGGGTGACTCAAAGTCAGATAAATACATGGAATCATCTCCAAGGATCATGTCTTTTACCTTGATTTCATGAGACTCTTTCAATGTTGTAACTTCTTGAAGAGAGACTTGGCCTTCATCCTTGATATTTCTCTCTGCTTTATGCTTGGGATGGTTATATAGAATCTCATGATTAGGCCTGGAGTCTTCTTTCTCTTGAATAATAATAAAGGTCTCTTGAGTTGAAGTCACATTACTTTCTTCCACAACCACCTCATAACATTCATCATCCTTTTGAAATTCTCTCTTGACCTTTTCCTTCCCCAACACTTCACATTTTGGTCCCAAGTTGAAAGGTTAGAACTAGTAGACTCTTTTGAGGACTGAATAGGTTATTTTTCAAGGAGAGGGATGGTAGAAGAGAGATATATAGGTCTATAGGTTGTGGATGAAGTATTGTGGTCATGTATGGGCATGGAGATGGGTGAAACTTCTTGAATGGGCTCTTGAGGGAGAGGTAAGATAGGATAAGCAATAGGAATGATATATTCTTCATACACTCTTTCATCATCCTCTTCATCTTCTTGAGGCTCTTCATAACTTTTTAGAGATTATTTTATAGCTATAACTTGTTTCATGGCCTCTTGGGTTTCCCATCTCTCTAACCTATCAATCCACCATTGAAAATCTTTTCTTGCCATATACAATCCTTCATTAATGGCATATTGATTATCTTCTTCAACATACACCCATATATCCATCAACAACCCAGATGAAACCCTTAACCAATTCAAAATACCACCAAGAGTTTCATCATAACACTCATCTAGCACACTCATATGCTTCTCCAACTCAAGGAACTTTAGCATATCTACCCACACATTTTGAGAATGAGAGGTGTAGTAAGCTTGGACAAAGTGGCTAGATTATTGAACTTATTCAAGCAAGGTTTTGAGAGATTCATATTTTCCCTCCAAACTAATGTGTTTTTTTAATCATCATGATAAGGCTAAGAGTAATATGGGTCATATGGATGGTCAAAAAAAACATACTCGTTTGGAAAGGAACTAGGTTGACCATAGGATTGCCATGACTCATAGGGAGGATGGTATTCTTGATATGACTATTAAGAAGGATAGAAAGGGTAATGAAAGGGTTGATAAGGAGGTGTATGGTAAGTTTTATCCTCATATCCATCCATATCAACTTCATAAGTTATATGAAAAGATAATAATTGATCAAAATCTTCATCAATAGATACCTGGGCTACTTACAACCAGAAATTCATTTAGAGCCCCCATTGGTGCTTGCTTGGGTGCTTCCAAAATCTAATGAGAGAGAAGACACACCAAAAATATTCCCACTATTTGGACCTCATCCCATTTGGCATGCCATAACTATTATCATCAAATTATGCACCCTAGGACACTCTATATTCAACTCCTACAATTTTATACAACATTGAATCATATCTCAAGTTGTGGGTGAACTTATAAGAGAAATGAGTCTCTAATTTTGAAAGGGATAGCTCCCTAGATATGAATTGATGTGTTTATGCTACTAAAACTACCTAATATGGGTAAAAATGAAGATAATATCCATAAATCAAACCTACACTAAGAGGTGATACACCAAGAGTTGCTTCCATTCATACACTTAAGATTTGCATAATATACTAAGATAATCAAACTAGACTCACACCATTAATGGAGCTCCCTAGAATTATTGTTTCTCATGAATGAAAATAAAAACTCAACAAGTGAAGGCAAGTGAAGAGCATATACTTTATGAAACATGTTGGAAGAGAAGTCAATTTGCAACAACACATTTGAGGATTGCATGAAAATAAGATAAAATAAATCTATACTTGAATTTCAATATGGATCACTTAAATCCATAGTGAAAATGGGCATAGAGTATAACTATCTTGATTTTCATTAGCTTAAGTTTAAATCAAGGTACAATTTTGGTAGGGCTTCACCATACCAAAAGTTGGAATCTTAAACAATAACCAAAAAGGCCCAATTTATAGAACTTGGAAGTATAAAGAGAAATAATAAGTTGAAAATACATAAGGACATGTGTCACCAAGTTAAAATTAGTTACAATTCCATGTACAGTAGAGGTGTGGTGAACTATGCTAGGTCAGGAGGTACACTTGTCAAAATAGATCACAAGGAAGGTAAAAGTGTCACAAAACTACCAATTTTCTATAAAAAACTACCTACTTGACTTGCCTTCCAAAAATCATCTTTTCTTTTAAAAACATGAAGTATGATGGTTTTCTAGGATAGGAGGGGTTACAAGCAACCTCATCCATTCTCTAGTCTCTGATCATTCCTATTATTGTGGGCATGCACAATCATCTTAGGTAGTTTCAAAAGGCCTATTTTCCATGCACCTTCTCCAATTAGAATTAAAACCTCCTCAAACCTAAAAAATGATAAATGAAAAAAAGGGATGACACCTATAAAAGACTCCCCAAATCCTCAGTTTCAAGAAAAAGACTTTAAAAGGCATCCTTGATGGCTTTTCACTACTTTTCCAAATGTTCACTAGTTTGGCTCACTAGACTGGCTTAAAGTGAACACCTATATGGTGAAATTATAGGATGTTTCCTAAAATGAGATGAATTTTTTGAGTTATATCAAGAGAAAATATTTCTCCCAAATTTGGTTTCATCTCCTAATTCTTTCTCTAGCTTAGACACCACTCAAAATGGCTAAAAAAAGCACTATTTTCCTTTGGTTTGTATAATTATGTACAATAAAAACACATGTGTGCAATCCTCTAAGATTATTCTATAATATCCAAGTGTTTTCATGTCCATCCCTTTTCATTTGGATGCTTAAAATGCTCTACCTCTCCAATCAAGTTCTAACAAGGGTTTAATGAGGGTTTTGAGAGGCTTGAACTCTTAAACTTTGTCGATAGCCATTTCATGCTAAAAATACTTTCAAATTACACTGAAGGCTCCTTAATGACCTTCCATAACTCTCCTAAATGTCTCAAGGTCCCATGCATTAGTTCATGAAAGTTGTGAGTGATGGAAGTTAACCTTCAAGCTTAATTTCTTGCATTTTATGAGGGGTTTAGTCCATTCCCAACCAAAATGTCTTCTTGATGAATTATTTTGACAAATAGGATTTTTATCACCTCTGTATATTCTCCAAGAACATTCTAAAACTGATAGTATATCTCATTGAGAGCTAGAACCCTTAATGGCTCCTTCCTAGGATTAGGCATGAACCTTATGCAAGGAGTCTGCCTATAACCTTCTATTAAAAACAACTCTTTCTTCATTATTTCTTGCATATTATATATTATAAACCTCAAATATTCTTTGACACATATGTAACAATAATTTTAAGACTTTCCAAAATCTATAACTAAGGATGACACTTTATTTTGCCTCTTACTCTTAAATCTGCCCATGGGGTTTGAGTGTAACCCTCCTTGTATAAGACATATTATTTTCCCCCTAAGATTATATAAATTATTTTTAGGTTTCCATGGATGTCATATATCTTATAAAATCATTACTTGGTCTTTTCTTGGACTCTGGTTCATGATTTGACCTCTTTTCCTCAAAATTAACCCCTTGTGCGAGGCAACAGTGACCCTACTTTGAGATAAAATAAAGAGGGATTTACTAGCCAGATAATCAAATATAATAAATTTGGAGTGTATCATGGTTAAAAATTGTGATTAATCCCAAATTTTAATTTCCCATTCCAATAAAAATGTCCTTTACTTTCCCAATTATCTACATTTGGGGACTGAAGAACAAAACTCAGTCATCACCCTCTTGAGACTTTAAATGCTCTTTTAACTCCTCCCCATTAAGTGTGGATCAATAAAGTATTCACCAAATTAATTATAGACATATCCAAGGCTTGAAACCATTACCAAAAGCTACTATCTACATATGATGACATCATCAGGCTACTTTATGAGAGTTGGTAGTCATGGAAGGCATGGTTTTGAGAGCATTATTTGTTCATTGTATGAGTTGGACAATTGTTCAAAAACCCTTAAACACATATACATGTATCTAAACTCTTGAAAACATAACTCATTCCTAAATCCAATGTGTAAAATCCCTTCTATGAAGACTGAGACAACTACAATAGTAGAGAGACTAGTTTAGGAGCATTTAAAAGCCTAAAAGAGGCTTTCTAGGACATCTGAACTCTTGAAAGCTAAGAGGACCATGGGAATGTCTTGAAAAGTATGGGTAATCTCCTTAAACAACCAAATACATTAATATAAATAAATATAAATTTAAAAAGAGACCCCTTTTCAATGCAAACTCTCAAAAAGTTGCCTGAGGTGTTGACAATTGTTCATAGAGAAAGTTGCTCCAAATTGTAACTTATTATTATGTATGCGGAGTATAATTATATAACTATACACCCCCAAAATAATTTCCTCCAACTCCAAATTTATGGCTCATGGTGAGCACTTGATGTTGAGCCTTTTTTGTATACTAGAGGAGAAAATGTGTTTTAAAAGAGATTTTTTGAAATATCCTTGAATTATAAACATGAAAATAAGTGTGATAATGTGAATATTTTATTTTCACACGTTTTTGGCTGATGGTGGACTTGGGGAGTCCATAAAAGTGCCCAAAAGCTCCTATTTTTGAGGGAAAACTACCATCCACTAAAGATAACTACTTCCTTCCTAGAAAATAATAGTCCCTGACATGAAACTAACATGATCCATGTTGAAACTCATTTGGGTGTCCAATTTTCTTACATGTAAATCTGTACAAGTCATTAAATGGGTCAAAATATGACTAAAAAGCCTCTTCTTGCATATGAAAACAAGGTGAAAGATAATTCAATGAATTGTAAACCCATTAAAACATTTTAAAATCCATGTTATAACATTTTCAACATAACTTGACTCTTTGACTACCTTTGACCATGGTTGACCAACCTTTGACTCAAGTTGACTAGCCTAGTGCATAAGGGGTGGACTTTAATAAAGACAAGAGAGGGGATTAGTAAGACAATGGACTAACATAACACCCTATAAAACCTATGGGAATCTTCTAAAAAGTTTAAAATAGTAGGGGTTGGCCCAAATTTAACTTGGGATCAAATTTGGTGAAAAATAGGAGCTAAGAATGGAATTTGAAGAATTTTAGGGGCTGGTATATAATTCAATTGTGGTAATATAGGCATTATAGGTCTTAGAGAAAGTTTACCAGCTTGTATCAAACTATTCTCTACCCTTATTGAAACCTCATAAGCATTTGGCAAGGTAGTACCACTCATTGACTATATCATCATACTAACTTTAGAGTTAAGGGCTTTCAAATAATATAGGAATGTATATTCAGGGGATGGCCTAATCAATATAGGTATCTTAGTCCATGTCTTTTAGAATATAAGATTAAAATCACACATGAACTCATGAGGATCTCTATTTATGGTAGTTAACTATTCAACCAAAGAGAGGTGATCAAATTTTTCCTCAAATTACTTGACTAAGGTTGCACCTAATTCATCCTAGGTATAAATGGAGATTAGTGGTAGGTTTCTATACTGCTATTAATGATTTTCCTTTGAAGGAAGCAATAAGCAATATAATAGCAACATTATCCTCAACAACATTATGGACTGAGAAGAGATTAGCTACATCTTGGATGTGCTCAATAGGGGTTGTTTGATTTTATCCTAAGAAGAATTGGATGATCTTGAGGGAAGATATAGGAATTTCATCAAATTTAGCTAAATTCAATGGGCTACCTCTATTGAATGGAATAAAAACCTAGTTTCTAATAGCCATTTAGATAGTGGAGATTATAGTGATTAGAATAGTAGGATAACTAGGAGATAAATATTATTTTTGAGGATATGGATTTGTCCCACTAAACATTGATCTTTTATATCATGTAGAATACAACTCAATGAATTTAAAAAAATACCTTTGCTAACTGACCTCATGTTAACCTTTGGCATAAAATAATTGCTTAAATGATTCTATGAATTCTATAACCTAAAGAATCTTTATATTGTGATGAAGATAGATATTCTCCTCTATTGCAAATGCTTCTTCTTAGCTCCAAAATTTAGCTATGTCAAGGATTAAGTGTCCCACTGGGCATGCCAAAAACTATTATCAATCAGACTCACACCCTTGTTAAGGTAGTTTTAGGCCTTCACAATCTGCTAAAACATGGAAATAATCCTAAGTTGTGGGTGGCCTAATAAGTGGATTGAATCTCTAGATTTTAAGGGCTATCTCCCTTTGGTCTATCAATTAAGATCCCTACTCTATGCTATAAATATTCAAGGAAAAGGGAAGAGGGAGAATGTAAGAAATAAATTTGAAGGGAAATCCTATCTAATGATGGTGAAACACCTATATTTTGGTTCATCCACTCAATTTGAGCTTCTAAAACACTAATTAGACAAGAAAAGACTAAATCTTCAACTCCAATTGACTCTTATGCATCAATATTACATGAAAAGGTTCTTATGTGGTGATCAAAAATTAAGGAAAATGATGGAATAGGCCTAATTCAAGGCACTAACTAGTCACTTACATCTATTGTAACTTCAACCAAAAGACATCAAACATAGAACATGACCTACATAATTTGATCAACTAGTAACTAGGTAAGAATCAGGACTTGAAAAGGAAGAAAATTCTATCACATATGAAAATTATTGGCATAAATACACTATACCAGCACCTTAGAATCTAAAAATAGTCCTTTTACTTATCTAAAAAGGTTACGAAACTCAATCTTGATAGAGTCTTTTTTTTTTTTAAAGAGGGATCATTTAAAATGGCTAAAAAGCCAACATATATAGTAAAAGTATACAAAAGCCAAGATATTGGCATTGAAAATTGGGTAGGAGATCAACTCCCATATCACACAAGTCCAAATTGAGCTATCAAAAGATAACAAAACATTCAAAAATATACTTTTGTCTTATGTCTTGCATGAAAAAGCTCTTTGGTGTTGGAAAAGGATGGTGGGTCCATCATAGACTAATCTCCTTCATGCATGGAAAGTTACACCAAATCTTCAAATAGGAACTCCACTTGATATGTTTAGAAGTTGAGTTGAAATAAAAGAAAGTATTTCTTTGCATGGAAAACAAGGAAGATGCATGATAATCCTTATCTAGTCAACTCCAAGTAACTCCATCCTATATGATATGATGCTACACCAATCCTTAGGTGAAGAACTTCAATTTGAACAAGTTGGAAGTGTAGAAAGCCTTTAATTAACAAGATAAATTAGAATAGATGTGACACTTTGACAAAAATTCAACTCAAAATCAAGACCAATAAACTCCAAATAGCCTCCAATTACATGAAAAGGGGCTTTGAAAATTGAAACATACATGAAATTTCATGTTAAGTTTAGATATGCAGCATTTGAAACTCCATGTTAGCTCCTTAAAGTTCCTTCGCCTTTTTCTCTTAGGATCTTTGTTTTTGCATGTATTCCTTCAAGCTATTTATTCAACTACTTTTCCATGGAAAAAGGTCTTCAAACCTTTTCTTTGGATTTTTTACTTTTGTCTATTTGTTTTAGATTTTTTTTTCTTCGATCTTTTGCTTAGTCCTTTCCTGCAAACAATTTGTTTGCAACTTTTATCTTCGGACTTTTCTTTCGGGCACTTTGAGATGAATTTTTCCTTTGAACAATTTTTCCATAGTTTATCTATTTTTGGACTTTTCTTTTGATAATTTTCATGGACTTTTTATCTTGCACAATTTCCATAGATAAAATGTCTGAAGGAAATCATGTCTTTGGGAGCTCTATTTTGGGCCACTTTGCCAAAAATACCTTTCAGCCTTCCTGAAAATGCCCTTTGGATTTCTTAAAATGCCCTCTTTGAAAGGGAATTACCCTTTAGCTTTCTAAAATAGATCATTTCATCATGAAAATTACCCTTCATAATTTTAGAAAAAAAACTTCTAGCTTTGGAATTTCTCCCACAAAAATAATTCGGGTAATTTTTCCGAAAGAATTCCTTTAAGCTTTCTGTAAAGTCCTCTTAGCTTGTTTGAAATGTCTCTTCAAAAAATTGTAAATGGTCCCTTGGCTTCTTGAAAGTGCCCTTCAGGAGCCTTGAAATGACCCCTTTTCAAAAATAAATTACCCTTCAAATTTTGTAAATGAACCCTTTGAAACTTTTGAAATGGTCTTCAAAATTTTTGAAAATGACCTTTTCTAAAGAGAAAGTGACTCGTCGAGTTCTTAAAAGTGATATTTTTGCTAAGAAAAGTGCCCTTCAACTTTTTGGAAAGGACCATTTCTTAAGGCAAAATACCTTCAATAATTTTGGAAAGACCAATTCCTTCAGAATTTTATAACTGGACCATTTGGAAAAATTGAAGTGCCCTTCAGAAAAGTTTTTTCAGACAAGATGTTTGAAACAATCCCTTCAAAAAGATATCCTTCAGGAAAATTTCTTAAAACAAAATATCTAAAATAATTCCTGACACTTAGATAAAAACCTTGAAAACAGAAACTCTAAAAGAATGAACACTTGGTGAAAAAGAGTCCCAAAAGAAATTAAACTTGTACTTTTGATTAATCAGTTTCTCCACTTCTTACTTCAGGCTTGGGCTAACAAGACCATAACTGACTAGATACAAAGGGAAATTTTACCATTCTAACAAAAAATTTAGATAATAGGGGTAGCAATTTGGCCTTGATAGGCTAAAATTGTTAATAGTAACCAACGTACCCTTACTCAAACCTCTCAACCTCCTTCATCCCCTCTAGATGGTGTGTGTAAGCATATTCAATTAAAGGTACCTACGATTTGTGCTTTTGAATCTCTTAAGGATAAAATGATCACTATGAAAAGGTAAATATAAGATTTACAAAATAAAAATCAGTATTTGGTTTCAAAGATCGTAACATATCAAATAATAACACACATACAAATAATCCATAATATGTTATTTTTAATCATGTGTTTGCATCTTCACTTAGTGAATTTATGACTAATAAGACTTCACGTCAATATTTTAATCCAAAATATAATACATATATCACTAATTATTCAAAAAGTAAACAAAATGATATTAAAATCTCAAGTGAAATTTTAAGATAAATGCTTAGAAACAAAGTGATCAAATTACCTCTTATACATCCTCTTATAATATCAAAATACTATTGTCCATATCATATATTTCATGGGAATCATATTGATTGTTTTTTGGATATAAATAATAAAATATAAAATAAAATTGATAGTGGTGATCATATAATAGATGAATGAATCAAACAACCCACTCACCTTATGAGTGCATATTTTAAAACACAAGTGCAAAAAGAACTAGTATGGGTACAAAAAGATATTTTAGAGTAAAAATAGTTGTAATTGAAAAAATTAAAGCAATAAATTATTTAAAATTAAAATATATAGCAATAAATGTTACAAATTGATCTAGATGAAAAAAAAATTACAAAAGGCACAAGATGAAAAGGAACAATTAAAAAAGAAATGTATTGTAAAGGTAATATTACAAAAAGAGAAATTAGAAAATAAAACTTAGGGTAACCAAATGAACATGATTAAATTGGTATTTATAACAAAAGAGGTCAAAGAGAAATAAACACTTGAAAAAACTAAAGTTTCAAATGTGTTTGCAAAGGGAGCAATTGCAATCATTTCCTGATATTAGTACCCTTTCACTATCACTGCTCACATAAATGGTAATCAATTTATAGATATAAAGGTTATGGACTATCAAGATACACATTTTTATTCCATGTAATTTCTTATCTCTCTTTTAAATAATTATCAACAAGTGGATCAAACTAGTACCTCTAAAACATGTATGGGATAAATCAAGTTAAGATTATATTTTTATTCAAAATAGTACCATCTTAATTTTCATGTTATTTAAAATCCAAGTGCATATAATGTTATGTTTGGAGGCGCATGGTTAAAATGAATAAGAGAAATGATTGATAAAATAAAAGGTTGAATATCATTTTATTATGAATCCAAGGTTACATCCTTTTATTAATTAGGAATTTTTTTAGATTAAAATCAATAGAAAGAAAGCATATCTTAAACAAGTATACAAATATTGGTAAATAAGTAAAGGCAAAGGACACAGTATATATTATAAATTAGAAATTAGAAAGGCCAACAACATAGTATGGGTAAATTCGTTATTCATATCTAAATACAAAATAAGATAAGAGTATAACTCAAAAACTTTAAAATTGAGATGATGATACTAAATATTTATATTATCCTCATGATATTTATTATGCAAAACATTATTTTGGTTATGCATCAGATTATTAGAATAACATAACTAATATGTAGGATGAACATGTCAATATAATATTGGTTTATAACACATATGATACAATTCCTACATAAATTCATCCCATTGATGACATAATCAACTCCTTATATCACCTTTACTTATGAAAAAACCTTTGATAATAATACTATATTCCAAAATTCAAAATAATCAAATAATCAATAAAATATAAAAACATTCAAATAAAGCAAAAAATAAAAAAGTATTTAGTGTACACATGTTCACTACCTTTTTCATATATGTTGTTTAATTTCTTTTAGTAGATAACATATCAATTCTTTTCTATACACACATATGTTTCATGTATACTTGAGTGTGATACAGGCATACACATATACATGATACATGAGAATACAAATGTTGGACCTTTTCCTCTACCTGTATGACATAATATGTTGGGGGTATTTACTTTATTGATCATGATTGATATAGGTTACATTATTTTATGATCACTTTACATTATCAAGTTGAGCTTATATACTAATTCTTATACATGTATATACTCATGCTTACATTTTACACAATGTTCTAGATATGTTATGTTACATGACATTTTGCTAACACATGTACATAGGGACTACTATGATATGCTTGTGTTGGTTGGTTATAATTCACTTCTTCGTCTTATCACATGGTTTACTTTAGTGTATTTCTTATTTGATACCTTTTTTTGGATATGAAACATGTGAACATGTTCCTTTTTATTGGCCATAGTTCCACTAAGTGTTGTTTCTTTAATTGGCATATATTTTAACATGTCCTCCCCTCAAGTGTGCAACATTTGAATATTCCCCTTATTTTGGTCTCCCTAGACCCATTTTTGGTGACATTGAGTGCTCTTATATGTGTCATTTATTTTTTGATGAACTCATGATTGTTACTCATATACTTTACCATGATCTATATCATGCATCTTAGGGCTAATTGTGATTGGATGCTACAAGCTTCATTAATATATCTACATAGACATGATACTACTATATGCTTGATTACTACATGATTGATACATATATGTCATGGTTATCTTATCCTTTTGAGATAAGGTGACTACTAAATTGAATTCACCTCATATAAAAAGCAGGGGAATATTAGTGGGGGAATGTCATAGAGACATAAACCCACACATATATAGTTGGTACAATTGATAAAATTTGATATAGTTTAAATGACTTAGATATACGCTTAGGATATTATTTTATGTATTTGGCACAAATTTTCATTAATGTAGGATAATTGTTTTTAAATATGAGACATATATTATATACATTTATAAATTGGAGGTTACATTTTGACATATACTTAAGCTTAAGAGACATTAGTGGTACACATGCCATGCAAATACACCAAATCATAGATAGATATTCATATTATAAATTGTTTAAAACAGATTTGATGAGGGGGATCAACATGGATCATTCCTTTCTCACCACACATTGATGCATAAATTTTTCCAAGACACACCAATTGAGATTTTACCTAAATGTAATAATTTCATCCATTACATAGTAAATTCAAGATTTAATAACTCAATAGCCTTGGAGCTATTACCTTTTTCAGGTTGAGATGGTTACACCACTTGACTTTGGCTTGATTGGATAGATTGACTAAATTGGCTAGATAATGTAAACATTTAAGTTTGGAAGTTAAGATTCAATGCCCTTGATGGCCTTAGAACAACTCACCCTTGTACTACATTGGGGGTATGATCACCCTCTCATTCACCTCTTCGTATCTCCAACATTCAATTATGAACCTCTCTCTCCAATTATTCAATAAGGAAGCATCATCACTAAATCAAAATACCAAGGGAAAACATGGTTACATCAACATAAAAGTGTATTCCTTCCTTGATATATTTAATTTCACTAATTTTAATTATTCATTTTTCATATTATACACACTAAATACATTGTAACATGTTCTTAGTTATAGGTAATGCACACAAAACAAAATCAAATGGGACTCAATAAAAAATGAAGGTGTGGTGTACATGTCAAGGTATGCATTTATTTCCTTTAACTTAGTAATTTCATAATTGTGCATTACTATATTAAAGGGGGGGGTGTCGATACTAAAATATGATTTTATATGACATATTAATCTTTCACACTTGCCAAAAAAGAAACATGGTTCTACCCTTTATTTTATGACCTTCTTATTATTAAAAGGCTTGCATTCACCATATCAATGTGTCTAAATGATTATCATATATTCAAAACATAACATTATAATGACATAGATCATATATAGCCTATAATTTTTGTAAAACCTAAATTCTATCCTAAATAGATAGTTGGAAATCCCCAATAGATTTATTTTACCCTACATGACACTAGCATCTAGATTAGGATATCAATGTTGATGCTAGTGTCCTTGCCTTCCAAATGATGAAATAAAAAATATCCTAATATGTATGGATCATCACATTTTTATTATTTAACCCTCATATGAGATAATTTCAAAAGGTTTTGTACAAATAAAAACCAAAATTCGTTCATTAAGAACTTAGCAAGATATAACCAAGAACCTCTCAAACTCACATTACATTAATAAAAATTATTTTCACGATTGAGCTATACTACCTTATTCTTTCCTATTTACAAATAAATCATAAGATCAATCTTCTTACATATCTAAATCATTAAAATATCATCACATGAGTATTATTTTTGAAGTTACAAGATAGATCACTAGATGCACTCAAATATAGCATATTTCACAATTGTTCACACACAGGCCTACATAAGGGGGATAACTACATTAGTATAAGGCCCTATTCATAGTATATGGCTATGTAGGTATTCCTCATTGATATGAAAGATATTTGAGATTATTTTGACTTAAGTTGAGCCCACTAATGATGTAGGAACATCACTCCAAATGCATTATTTATGGATTATTTATCCATTTGTGAGTCATTGCATTATTAATGGTATATTGATCAATATATAAATGGGAGATGCAATCCTAGAATAGTTAAGGAATATAAATGTTAGTTTTTATGTAAGGTTTATAATAGTATAGGAACACCAAAGAATAGGAGTGGTAATAGTATATGTAAGTGACATGGAAGAAGAAAAACCACATGTACCAAAAGAAGAAGAAGAAAGAGTTGAACAAGATGAATAAGGAATAGATAGGCTACTAAATTTATTCATGGGATAAGGTTCTAAACCCAATATATAAATTCCCATATATGTAGGAATCCTTGATGGACAATATCTTATATATTGGATTATAGAATTGGACAAGTATTTTGATTATGGGAGTGTGATAAATGAGAATAGGGGGAAATTTGATTGCACGAAGTTAAAAGGACATGAAACCATTTGATTGGAATATTTGAAAGATGAAATAAGAAATAAAGGTAAGACCAAGATCAAATCTGGGGATAGGATGGTAGATAAATTAATGGCAAAATTCTTGCCTAGTGATTATCACACTAACTTGTTCAAGAAGAAGCATAATTTGAAGAAAAAGGAGATGGTTGTGAAGGAGTACAATAAATAATTTTATAAATTTACCATAAAATCAAGTCATGTGGAAGAAAACATGGAAAATATAGCCATGTATCTCAATGGGATAATATACAACTTGCAACATGAACTCAATTTAGTAAGTCCTGGAACACTTGAAGAGTATTACCAATTTGCCTTAAAAGTTAAAGATAATATGAATAGGATAAAAACATATAAAAATATAGGTAGGGGCATAAATTATAGAGAATTACCAATTGGTCAACAAGGAGGAAGAAATACTTCATATATAACTAGTTCAAAACCTATTACATCTCAAGAACATGCATCAAATCTAAGAGGTAGATTCAGACAAAGGAAACCATATTTTATATGTGGATACACACAATGAGGTAGAGTTTTGAGTATATTCATAGGTAAATAGTTTAAATGCAATAATTTTATTGGTCATAGGTTTTAGGAATGTCCAGAGAATGTTAAAGGTAGTGGATCAAGAACTGAAAATCAAAATTAAATAATTCAAGGAGAAGAATAGAGCACAAGCTCTCCATCTCATGTTGAGGAACCAAAAGTAGGTGAATATTTTTTGATGATAAGAGTGCTAATCATACCACCTAAAGATAAGGAGCTTTCCCAAAGGAAGACTCTATTCAAGACAACATGTAAATGTCAATGTAAGTTTTATAAGTTAGTCATTGATTCTAGTATCATAGACAATCTAGTTATAATTGATATGATAGAGGAAATTGGATTTAAAATAATACCACACCCAAATATTTATAGGCCTCATGGTTTTAAAAGGGGAAATAGGTTCTTGTTAATGTGTGATAAACCTATTTCATAGATTTACAAACTACAAAAAATAATGTAATAATAAAAATAACCTAAGAAATTAACTCAGAATTATTCAAATATGTTATATTGATCACAAGCCACTTTGAGAGGGAAACCTCCTTTGAGAAAGATCCATATAATAATATTCATCAATCCATTCATTGGGACTCAATACTTACTTAAATACTAATTTTATTATAGCAACTAATACTTTCCTTACATGTGAGATAATTAAAATATGCTACTTAAATATTAATTCTATATCATCAACTTAATACTTCCCATGCATGTGGGATAATTTAAATATACTAAAGGGATGAATTACAAAGCTTATGCATCCATAGTGACTAATACACTAATAATTTAAAGAGAAGGGTAAGACACAGGTTCCTAAGATCACCTCCCCCTTAGAAAAATATTTGTCTTCAAAGCTTCAGATGTCGGAATCATTATTGAATTTGGAATAATGGTTCCCATGTGACATCTTTAGGTTGTATGGCATGCCACTATATTAAGACTTATATGATGGATCAGGAGTGAAGTAAGAGGGTGCACCTATCTAGGATAGCTTCTAGTTTAAGAAAGATGGAGCCTTCACTATTAAATTTAGGTAAAACTATCTGTACTCTGATGGTAGGTCCAAGAACTTTATTCAAACAAGATACATGAAAGACTGGGTGAATTTGGGAGGAAGGAGGAAGCTCAAACTTTTAAGCAATAGACCCAATCTATTGGAGAACCTTATATGGCCCATAAAAATTTGGGTTAATATTATGATTCCCTTTTAGTTTCAAGGATGATTTCTTGTATAACTATAGATCAATAAATACCATATCACAAGGTTAAAAGGTGCACTCAGAGTGGTGCTAATATGCCTTTTACTTCATTTAATTCTATGCTAGATGGATATTATCCCTTAAGATTATAAGAATCTAATCCTGATGGTAGAGAGTAGTGTAAATTTCTTGCACTAGGTAACTAATAGGTGTATATGGGAGCAATGTTTGGAGTGCTTGATTATAAACTTCTTTATATGGAGTCATTTTAGTAGAACTGTGGTATGAGGTATTGTACCACTATTCTATGAGGGGGAGCCACTTTGCCCACTGGTGTTGTTATTTTAATACAAATTAATGAAGGAATGTTTTTAAGCATTTATTTATGATTTATATCTAGCCATCATTTTGGGGATGATACCCAGAGCTCATTTTTAGTTGTGTGCATGTGTATTGGAATAGCTCTTTCCAAAAATGGATAGTGAACTTTGCATCATGATCAGAGACAATTAAATAAGGGATGCCATGAAGATGATCGAAGAAAAATTGTGTGATTGTGGAGGCTATATAAAGGTGATTGAGGGTATAAAAATGACTATATTTATATAAGTGGTAGGATCACTATTTTACCACCAAAATTAGGGATCCCCTCAATGAAATCCATAGAAATACTAGTTTAGATCCTAATAAGGATGGGAAAAGGTTTGAGTAAACTAGGAATCATTATGATTTCAACTTTTTGCATTTGTAGGTATCACATTCAACCATCATTTGTTTAATCTCCCCTTTCATCCCCTTATTGAAAAATTTTGACGTGCCTACTCATATATTTTGAGAAATCCCAAGTGCCTTATTGATTGAGAAGTATGGATTTCATATAATATATCCTGATGAAGGTTTGTGCTATTGAGAAGTACCAAAAAAACCTTATAACACAAAGAATCACCATCCCATGAATATTGTGGTATTATAGAGGGGTTAGTGGTCAATTATTGAATGAGTTGGTGTAAAGAGGGATCATGTGCATACCCTTGGTGTACAGATTCCAACTAGGTTGGAATTGGCATGGAGATGGTAGAAAGGGAATTTTTGTCCTCAAGCATCCATGAGAGAGCATATGCTACTACATTGTCTTTTGCCTTCTTGTAAGTGATATCATAATCATAGCCCATGAGTTTACTAACCCATTTTTATTATATCAAGGATGAGACCCATTATTCTAGGAAGTATTTCAAACTCTGGTGATTAGTTTTCATGAAAAAATGATTCCCAAGAAAGTATGTCCACCATTTTTGTATTACATGTATAATGACCATAATTTATTTTTCATATGTATACAAAACCAAATTTCATCTAGAAAGGGCTTTGATAGTGAAATCAATAGGATGACCTTTTTGGATAAGAAAAGAACCAAGTCTATTTCCACATGTATCACTTTTGATGGTGAAAGTTTTGGTGAAGTTTGGCATGGATAAAACTAGTGTTCTACACATAGCCTATTTGAGTTACATAAATGCTAAGTTAGCTATAACATCCCATGTGAATGAATCCTTATATAATAAGGAAATTAGAGGAACCATGATCTTGTCATAATCCTTGATGAACTTATAGTATTATCTTGTAAGGCCAATAAATCCATAAAATGCTCTTAAGGGTCATTGGTTGAGGCCAATATTATATAACACTAATTTTATCTAAATCCATATGGACCCCATCAACTAAAATAATGTGCCCTAAATATTCAAATTTTTATTTACCAAAGGAACACTTGGACTACTTAACACATAATTGATTATCTGCTAGAATTTATAATTTCATATCAAGATGTTGGAGATGTTCATCCCATGTGTAATTGTAGATCAAAATATCATTAAAGAAAATCAAAGCAAATTGATTAAGGAAAGTCTAAAATATTATCTTCATTAGGGCCTAAAATGTGGAAGGGACATTTGTAAGTCTAAATTACATGACCAAGAATTCATAGTGACCTTAATGAGTGTGAAAAGTTTTCTTTATAATGTCATAAACATGCATATGGATTTGATGATAGCCAGAATGAAGATCCAATTTGGAGAAAAAATTTTCCCTATGGAGCTCATTAAGAAGCTCATCAATAACTGGAATTGGAAACTTGTCTTTGATAGTGAGGTGTTTAAGGGCATAAAAATTTAATGAAAAGGTGCCATAACCCATATTTTTTTTAGATAGTAAGTATTGGGGAGGAGTATGGTTTGGTGTTTGGTCAAATAACTCTGGACTTGAGGAGTTCCCGTACTAGTTGTTCAATCTTAGTTTTTTATATATGGGGATAGTGGTATGGTTCGATCTTGGGTGGGATGCTTCCTAGAAGGAGTAGAATAAGATGATCTTCAAGACATGAAGGGGTCAAACCCACTAGATCTAGAAATATGGTTGCATGTTTTTCAAGGATGGATTACAAATCATAAAGGTAGTTAGTATAAGAGAGGAGTTGGAGTTACATGAAGTGCAACTTGGTAATGAACCCATGTGAGCCTTTTTTAAAAGCTTTTCCATGTTATCGGAATTGATGATGTTAGTAGATCTAGGAAATAACCCTTTTAAGGTTTTTTTCTATCCATTATTGGTGAATTTCATCCAAATCTCAAATAAGTTCCATAGAATAGGTCCTAATGTGCAGAGCCACTACACCCCTAGGACCACATCACATCCCCCTAAGGGTAGGAAAAGCATATTTGAGTGAAGAGTGTAATTGCATATCAATATACACACATTATGACACTTCCCTTTATATTTAAATGTTCCCACATTAGTAATCATGACTTCAAATCTGGATCAAGGGTGTATAAAGCAATCTATATGCTTGTAAAAATGGGGATCAATGAAATTATACATGCTACTAGAGTCAATGAGGATTATGAGAGGAATATTTTTAAAGAACCCCTTAACCTTCATAGTTTGAGGGGTTATCCCACATGTGAGTTCATGGAGAGATATCATAGGTTTGGTTTCTTGAGACATGGATTCATCATAGGGGTTTTATTATGTTTGATCATCCTAGAATTCTTGGATATCAAGATCACTATCTTACTCTGGTAGTGAGTCCACATCTAGCAATTAAATATTTTTCATGATGCACTAATGATCCTTAACCTATTTTTATTCATAATTATAACATAATCATATTTCCTTATGATCCCACATCTTTGCCTTAATAATGTGCTTGATCGATGTGGTTATTTTTGCCCACTAGTTTGTTGTGTTCTTTATGGGTGGAAAAATGGGAAGTTGATGTTGCATTGAAATTTTATCTTTTGCTAGTTTAGATAGACCCAAGGCATCCATCAAGTTAGTGGGTTGAAACATTTTCACCTCCAATCATATTGGATCTTTTAGGCCACTAATAAAATAACTCTTAAAGAAGTCATCTGATAACCCTTTAGTGTGATTAGCCAGTTTCTCAAATTCAATCTGATAATCATGAATGGTTCCTATCTGGTAGAGTATGGTGAGAACTCTTATAAATTCCTTGAATGCCAAAGGAACAAAACTAACCAAAATTAAAGATGAAAAGGTTTTCCAATTAGGTTAATAATTCAACTTGAGAATCCAATGGTACCATTGAATTGCTTCATCTTCCAAGTGAAAGGAAGTAATTGGGACTTTGTTGATAGAATAAGTATTGCCAAGGTTAAATAATTATTTTACTTGATATATTCATCCATTAGGATCTATACCATTAAAATATGGAAATTCAAATTTAGGCCCACATGATGTGTGTGGAGAAGAAAAATCATTCTATGAAGAAGACTCCTACAACTTGTTGAAGAGAAGGTTATTCTATTGATTCAGTCCATGCATCCTATCAGTTAACTTAGTGACCTAGACTTTCAATGAGGTGAGTTCTTCCTCCATAATTTTTGTGCCTGTATGGGTGACTACCATACCTAGTGTTTTTTTATAAGGGATAGAAAAAAATTTAAGACACAGTCAGTAAGGTAGTTTTTTATTTCAAATAAAATAGAAGGGGTAAAGGTATGCTTACAATTTTGTTTGCACTATCTGGGTATGATTGATGAGGGCAAGGGTAATTTTAGAATTGAAATGGAAAAATTAGAAAATTTGTCCATGAGGGAAAAAAGAGAATAATAGGGAAAGGAATAATGTGAAAAAAATTCAAAGCAAGAGGATAAAAAATGAAGTTATGGTAAAACACAAAAAATGGGATTTTGGCTAACAGAAGTGGAATTAGGAGATGGGAGCTCAAGAAATAAAAGGTGTATAATAAAATTCTAGGCATCTTGGTATATTTTGAGGATTGGTAGAGATAGCTATGGATAAATATGGTAAAAAAACAAAAACAAATTTACTCTAGTTTTCTCTAGGTTTTTGTTGTCAAAAGTTTATCCATAGGCTTGTAGTTACCACAATGATAATCTAAAACTAGTTTCTCTAGGTTTATCCTATCAAAAATATATCTATAGGTTTTTATTTACCACTATGTTAATGTAAAACTCATATTTTTATAATTCTCCTATCAAAATTATATCTACATGTTTTCAATTACCACTATGCTAATCTGTAGAAACTGATATGTTTGATATGGGCCCCAAGTTTGTTCAGCTACCTAAAGGTTTTAAGAAATTTCATAGGCCACCAATGTTTTCTGGATGAGTACCACTCTCTAGAAATTTTTGGCCATAGATTTACACCTAAATGATATATCTTGATTTACCTCATGGGTGAGAACTAGTCAATTAGGATGGGACCATTTCCCTTTTCACTTGTAGGTCCTCTCAATTGGTAAGCTACTTTGGGGTTCTTGTGGTAAATCTAACAATGAGTTTTATGGTTATATACCAAATTACTTTCCATAGTTATGTGGAGGTGTATTTTACCCTTATATGAACCTATAAATGAAGATGTAAAAATAGATATAATTAAAAATAGTTTTTTAAACTAGTGCAACCCTTGGAAAGCCATGGTTGGAATGAAATAAAAAATATCCAAAATATAGCTTCCAATGAAAGTTCTATGATACCAAATGTGATGAACCTAATGCACATTTATGAAATACAAAAAATAATTGAATAATAAAACTTAATTCAGAATAATTCAAATATGTTATATTAATCACAGACCACTTTGAGGGGGAAAACTCTTTTGAGAAATCTCAATACAATAATATTCATTAATTCCTTCATTAGGCCTCAATACCTACTTTAATATTAGTTATATTTTTTCAACTAATACTTCCCATGCATGTGGGATAATTCAAATATGATACTTAAATATTAATTCTATTCTATCAACCTAATACTTCCCATGCATATGGGATAATATAAATATACTAAAGGGATGAGTTACAAATCATATTCATCCATAGTGATTAGTATATTAATAATTTAAAGATAAGGGTAGGACATGGGTTTCTAAGATAATGAGTAATGTTGGGTAGACTTTTGTATTGGAAGATACAAGGATAAGGTATTGTGTGACATAATTATTATCGATGTGTGCCATGAAATCTTAGGGAGGCCTTGTAAATTTGATAGAAACACCACATGATGGTATATATAATGTCTACAACTTTTAAATATATGACATAAACCATACATTTTTGCCTTTTAAAGAAGAAGACAATGAAAAAACTAATCTAAGTGTCATGATGGTAAGTGAGAAAGAGTTATTGAACATTGTGAATGAAGAATAATTAGGATTTGGGAGTGTAATCAGACCAATAATATTTTTAACATCCACCAAATTTAATTAATTACCTTAATAAGTGCAAGATATGTTAGAAGAGTATGTTAATATAGTGGTGGAGGAACTACACAATGAGCTACGAACAATTAGAAGTATCAGTCATCATATTGATTTTATTCTAGGTGTTAGTTTACCTAATAAGGCTGCATATAAATTGAATCCATAATATAATTCATAAATAAAAAATAAATTACAAGACCTTTTAGACAAGGGCTTGATCAAATAAAGCCTTAGTCCATGTGTAATACTAGTTTTACTAATTCTCAAAAAAGGAGATTAGAGGATGTGCATAGATTCAAGAGAAATTAACAAGATCAAAATAAAGTATAGATTTCCCTTTTAGAGAATTAAGGATTTTATGGGTTGTTTGAGTGGTTCTAAATACTTTTCCAAGATAGATATTAAGAGTGGTTATCACCAAATAAGAATTAGAGAAGGAGATGAATGGAATACTTCTTTCAAGATAAATGAAGGGTTGTATGAATCATGTCATTTGACCTTATTAATACCCTAAGAACATTTATGAGACTCATGAATGAGGTATTGAAACCTTTCATTGATAAGTTTGTGATAGTTTACTTAGATGACATCTTGATTTTTAGTCTTAGAAAAGAAGAGCATATGCATCATTAAAGGATGGTGATGCAATGATTACATGAGGAGAGGTTATTGATTAACCTCAAGAAATTTTTGTTCATGAAGATAGAACTATTTTACCTTGGTTTTTTGACCTCATAAGGTGTGTTTAAGATGGATAAAGACAAGGTGAAGGCCATCATTGATTGGCCAACTCCAAGGATAGCCTATGAGGCAAGAAGCTTTCATAATTTAGCTAGCTTTTATAGGAAATTTATCACAAACTTTAATGGGATTTTTTCAACCATTGTTAATAATATTAGAGGAGATAAAAATATTTTTGTATGGATTTATATAAATGAGAAAAAAAATTATTATTTTAAGAAAATAATAATAGAGCAACTAATATTAGCACTTCCTAAATTTGGGAAGGTGTTTCAAGTTGAGTGTAATACAAGTGGAGTAGCTATTGGATTTATCTTAAGTAAAGAGGGTATACTTGTATCTTAATTTAGTGATAAGATAAATTAATCTAAGAAAAAATATTCAACTTGTGATCTTGAGTTCTATGCCACAGTTTAAGCCTTGAGAAAGTGGATACACTATTTGATGCCAAAGGAGTTTGTATCTTCATGGACAACCATGTTCTTCAATTCATAGCCAAAAAATTAAAGCTCAATCAAAGTCATATGAAGTGGGTTGATTAATTACATAAAATCACATTTTTCATCGATCACAATAAAGGGAAAACAAATAAGGTAGCAAATATACTAAGTAGAATAACTTTGCTTGATAGTGAAATTCAGCTTGAAAGTGGAAGAATTGAGTCACTAAAGGAGTTATATGAAATGGATTTACATTTTCAAGATACATATGATTTTTTTGATAATCTTGATACAATAAATGGGGAGCCTTGTATGGATTATATGATTTAATATGGTTTATTTTTCAAAGGAGTTCAGTTACGTGTACCAAGGAGTTTAATAAGAGATAACTTGATCAAAGAGAAACATTATGGGAGTTTGGTAGGTCACTTTGGTATTGATAAAACCTTAACTTAGCTTAATAACCTATAATATGGTCCTAAAATTCAAACAAATGTGAGAAATTTTGTGGAAGGATGCAAAGTTTATTATTCAAAGGGGAAAAGTATAAATACAGGCCTATACCAGACCTTACCAATACAAATTAGGCATGGGGATTCCATGATCATGGATTTTGTCATGGGATTTCCAAGAACTCAAAGGGTGAATGATTATATCTTTTTTTTTTGTTTATAAATTCTCCAAAATGGCCCATTTCATACCTTATAATACAACCAATGATGAAACTCATGTTCCTAATTTGTTCTTCAAGGAGGTGTTTAGACCACATGGTATACCATTAAGAATTATTTTAGATATAGATACTAAGTTTGTAGGACACTTTTATAGAAGCTTATGGAATAATATAGGAACTAATTTGAACTTAAACTCATCCTACCAGCCCCAAATAGATGGCCAAACTGAAGTTGTCAATAGAAGCTTGGGTAACTTGTTAAGATGTTTGATAAAGGAAATTCCTAAACAATGGGACTTGGTATTTCCTCAAACATATTTTTATTATAATGACTCACCAAATAGGAGAATTGGAAAGAGTCAATTTCAAGTGGTGTATGGTATGCACCCAAGGGGAGTCTTTGAGTTGAGAGACTTAGGCAAATGGAAATAAGAAATTATGAGGGAGAGGAGTTTACAATTACGATGCAAAAGGTGAATGAGAAAGTGAAAAATAAGTTAGAGATAAGTGTGAATAAGTGAAAACAACATGCTTATTTGAAGAGGAGAGAGGTTATTTTTTAGGTTGGATAAATGGGACTATCTCACTTGAGGAAGAAAATATTTCTCAAAGGTGAGTACAAAAAGTTGAAAATGAAGAAGATTGGCCCATACAAGGTCATAATAAAGTTTTCCAATAATTATTATGAAATAGAATTGCCTATTGTAATTGGTATCTTTCTTATATTCAATATATATAACTTATATCCATAAAAGGAAGATGATATGAAGAATGAACTAGCTGGAGGTCAAGACACAATAGTCCAAGAGTGGGTAGATCAACTCCCACAAGCAAAATAAGAACTTGAGCTTATCTTGGATAATAAAATGGTAAAGAAAACAAATTAAAAGAGCCATATTAGTATTTATTAAATTTTAAACATAATATTTTAGAGTATTCCACTTTTATGACAATAACAGACATCATTAAGCATGGTGGTACTCTTGAAGATCTCATGAACAAGAGTTTATGACCAAAATTCATGTTCGTAGGAAGTATGATGCAAGAGCATCACTCAAAATGCATGATTTTTGGATTATTTATATTTTTTTGAGTCTTATATAGTTCTAAATAGTATCTATAATCCCATTTTAACCATTCATAGGTCTTATATTTTCACAAATTTTGAATTTGGCTTCATTTAGCATTTTCTTGCGAAAATGACCAATTAAAAATTTTGAATAGTTTTCTTTAGTTTTGGAGTCTTTTTAAAAATATTGGTAGATGTTAAAGATGTATTTTGGATTGTTTATATGTCTATAAGGTCTTAATGAGATTTATAGTGTTTTATCACCTTGGTTTACTTCATTTTATTATGTTTGATCCATGGTTTAGTTTAAAATGCATTTTGGTTCATTCAAAGACCTTTGTTAGAGCAATCTTGAAATAGTTAGTCTTTATAGGAGGATATAATGTTTGTAAATATGGAAATGAATCATAATTATATATTAAAATAATTTTTACAAGCTCCAAGAATAAGAGAGAGAGGATATAGTTTAAAGGGATAAGACATTCATACAAGAATTATGTGCATGCTTATAACTGTCATGAATTTCAATGCAAAATATTAGCTTTTAGAATGTGTTTGTTTGAAAATTTAATAATTATGAGTGTGATAATAATATTATTATTGGATTTATTGATAAATTTATACAAATCTGATCATCTTCAGGTATATCAGAGAGAGAAATTTAGTCTTCATACAATTTTGTATTTGTCTCCAACAAGTTTAGGGTGAAGAAATAGTTCTTACATTCTTGTTAGGATTGTTTTTATATTGGGAAGGTATTTAAAAAATATTAATAGTTTAATAAAAATTGTCTGAATACTCAAAATAACAATAAATATTCAATCTTGATCAAAACCTTTAATTCTGCCCACATAGACATGTACATTATTTTTTTGGGAGTCTTGTCAAGGTGAGTTTTGCAAGTTTTTGAACATTTTTGTTAATGAGGAAGAGTGTTTTCTATCCTTGATTTTTTATTGACATTTAAAAATCCTATTCCAATAAAATTATGTCTTTTAAAACCCATTTTTTCTTTAAATCCTTCTTTTAATCTCTCTTAGTCTGTGTTAAAAACCTAATGAAGGGTTTTAGCCATTTCATGGTTTGTGTATCTAGACAGTGTTCCAAACCTTAAAATATGGCATGGGAGTTAGGTTTTAGGTCATAAATTTTAATCAAGTATTATTTTTAAGTTTTAACATGTGTGAATCATTTAGACCTCAAAACTCAGTTTTAAGGCCTAGGAGACCTAATGGAGGCCTAATTGGTACAATGATAACTTGAGTTAGTACTCTTACATTGATATTTAGTTCACTGAACTAGGTATAGAGTATAAAATGGATAATGTGTATCCTAAATAGGTTTCATTTATTTATATCATTTATATTTTTCACAAACCATCAAGATTTGTCTATTTGTAGGGCTATTAGGAATAAACCTAATTGAGAGAAAGGTCTGAAAAATAGATAACTTACATTAAGATTTTTAGCTTAAAATTTTGTATGTTATAAAAATATGATAAAGGGTACTTGAAACACTAATTATTTGGCTTTTAAATATTTTTCAATTGTCAAACCATCCAAAAAGTTGTTTTGAGAGGGCTAGTAGTTGTAAGCCTAAAGAAATAAAGTTTGTTCAAAGTAATTGTTCACTCTGCCTATGCATCAACTAAAAATTATTTTTTAAGGTGACTTGACCTAATAATAGGAAATATGGTCTTAAACAAAATATTACTTTTGGAAACTTGTGCATGCAATCAGAACTAATAACTTGAAAGGTAACAGTGAAATATAATAGATGCAGTTGATTGTTCTATAAAAGGATCTGTATCTTAAGTTAGACATAATTGTAAAAATTAGGATAAAATCATTGAAGATAGTATCCATAGTATAACACTATTATTTCATCTAATATAAAACTAATTTCCTAAATCTATTGAATCAAGGTAAATCACTAGACTGTATTATTTTTCACCTATGTTGTCAGACCTACCTACACATCATTGTATAAACTACGTGGTATTTATCCTTTGAATTTCTATTTTCAAAATATTTTTTTCATTACACTTTTATAGAAACTAAATATAAATTATATATCACCTCATCTTGTACACTTTTAAAATACCTATCATGGTTGTGCCCATCAATTATAAGACCTTCTCACTACCAAAAGGCTCATGTTCACTATCTCTTTATGCCAAATTGATTATCTCATAGTCCAACCACTTTAATTTTACTTAACAAGCCTTATATACTATTCAAAATTATCTAAACCTAATCATTATCCTTCTCTACTAATTTTGGATCTATACCTATTTTATAGCTTCTCATACACTTTAATTCCAATCAAATGCTTATGATGATGCAAGTGTCCTTGTTCCAACTAAGTGTATAATGCCCCAAAGTCATCTAATTTTTAAATGAAATGTATATTAAAGTTCAACCTAAGAGATTTAGTGTGAGATATTTTCCAAAAGGATATGTGTGTGTGTGTGTGTGTGTGTGTGTGTGTGTGTGTGTGTGTGTGTGTGTGTGTGTGTGTGTGTGTGTGTGTGTGTGTGTGTGTGTGTGTGTGTGTGTGTGTAAGATCAAATTTCATTCATTACACACCTAAAAAAGACCTAAAAAACACTAGTTTATCACAAAGCAAATTACTAAGAGCACTTAATCTAGAAATCAAGTGAGAAATTATACCCTATTCACCCATATTTACATATTAGTCATATGATTAGTATACTTACAGTTATGAATTACTAAACGAGCATCCCATGAGCCATATTTTCCAAGTTATAAACTAGGTCACTCTATATACTTGATTATCACATATTTTATCCTCATCCACACACAAGATAACATGTAGGGGATAAAACTATAAGTTTGAGGCCCTCTTTAGAGTAATATATATTTAGGTATCACCCATTAATATAGTAATTCTTGGGATAACTTGACACTATGTGCCCACTAACTCATTTTCCCATAGCCACTCCAAGGGTGAAGAAGTTAGGTTTCAATAATTTGAAAAAAGGAGATAAAATATGCATGAAATTTGATAATAGATGAAAGGTGATAGAAAACCCAAAATTTTATAGGTGGTCACATCTATATCTAGTCAATATTCCTTATTTCACACCTACATCCAATTTAGACACTAGTGTCACCATAACTATCTAAATCTAATGCAAGTGTCTGAGGACACAAAATGAAAAATTACAAAATTTTATGACTTTTCCATAATCATAGTTAAGACTAATTCTATCTTATTTCATCCTAGATCTCATATGCATAGTGAACCAACTAAGTACTCTTGTTTTTCAATTTATTTCAATATCAATCAATAATTGTACTTTATATTTATGGCATATCTTAGTATTATAAATCTATAATATTGTTTATCTGAGTTTACAAATTAATTACCCTACTATAGATTTTTTTATCATCCTTGTGCTTATTAATTTCTATCTTATTAACCATAATGTACCCTATACTAAAAATAAAATTTGTGGTTAAACACTTTAATATATTTAAAATATTCTCAAATTCATTATATTTATCAAAATATTTTAAATCTTAATTATTTAACTAGCCTAATTTTGAATATCTTAGTCCATAATTTATTAGGCTATTTCCCCAACCCTTAATCTCAAAAAGGGTTAAAGAATGTCCTGCAATTAGCATTGACACAAGGAAGGAGAGAATGTCACAATATTATTGCATTTATTGAAAACACACATGAACTAAAAGGTATAAAAATATATAGAAGATAACAATCTAAAATGGATATGCATAATATAAAACATAGACCTACAAGGAGTTCATAAACCCATTAACATGTTTAGAAAAATATGAGCCATTTCTTAACTACTTGGGAGAAACTAGCAAGATAAAGGAGACCAAGTCATTAGGAAACATGAGGTCCAACCTAAATGGAAACATATTATCCTTTGGAAATAAATTTTATCTTTTTTTTTTATGATCAATATTAACCAATATATTTTTTTCAATGTATGTATGTTGAGGCACTCATGATTCAACTCATACTCATATAGAATTATTTAAAGTGGATTCATTTCATTTATTATAATAATTTATACTTCATGAGCTGAGTTTTATTGACCTTATTTTAGGTAATTGAAGGGGAATGATCTTTACATTGATGGAATGTTTTCCTTCAAAACATAGATTAACACATTGTTTTCTTACACACCACTAGGGACTTATTCTTGAACTTGATCAAATAGGTTTTGAAGCTGGAAAGTCTCCATTTATTTTGTTTTCATATTGGAATCATTATTAGAAGGATCTACTTCTATAGGATAGTGTTCATTCTATTAGATAACTTCATCCCTTTTATTTGTAATTTATCTAGATAGATCTTACCAAATTAGCAAAGCAAAAGGGGAGAATATCACCTCTTCATTATTGACTTCATTAAACATAGGATATTTCTTGAATGTGGGTGAGTAAGCATGATCCTTTATATCTTCACACATAAAAACATAATCAAATGTTTCAAAATATTTTCTTGTAATCTTTCATCATGTTTAAAAACATCAACTACTTCTCTCTTATTTCTATTTATCTCTTGTTTTTTGAAAGAAGATGAAAATGAACTTTAAAACCATTATTTAATAGCTTATATTTATTGTATTTAAATGTCAATATTCTCTTTAGAGCATTGAATGGAATAAATTTATACCTCTATTGGGTTTTTCACCATGGTGGAAATCAAACCATCATTTTCATCCTCAACACTAAGAACTTGTTATTTTTATATTTGTTCTACCCTATACAAGTTTTGGAGTGGGAAAATTTCTCTCATTTTAATTTGTATAGATTGAAACAAATATTTAAAAAAACTACTCTATTGGGTTCATCAACAATTTCATGAATTGGATTTTCTTTGATAATAGAGATAAATAGGAAAATAATTAATTGCATCATAATTTTCAAGATCTTATCATCCCTTAGTTCGAGGTAATCTTGTGGATTTTCTATCATGAATGTGTAGACACTAAAATAAAATTTATCTATCATCTCAATCTTGTATACTTGAAAAAATACCTATCAGGGCTCTACCCTTCAATTTTAGATCTTCATACTACTAAAAGGCTCACATTCACCATCTTACTATGCCTAACTATTTATCTTATGGTTTGAACCTATCATTTATGATGACCTAAATATACTATAGTGGACATAAAGAATAAAACTTGATATATATCACTCACTATCATTTTCATATCCTCATAAACTTATTAGCTAATAGACACTTGTGTCTCACATAGGGACAATACAATCATGCAAGTACTCTTATCAAGTTTCCAGATCTCAAAAATCATCAAATTTGAAAATATTTTGAATCTTATGGGTTGGCCCATTTATTTTATTTAACCCTTCCATGATATATTTCTACAAGTTGTAGTATAAATACAAATCTAATATTACTCATTATTCATATATTAAATACCAAGAAAGAACCTATTAAATCCCATTCAATAGATTGCACAATATATTTTTCTACCCTATTATTACCTATTTGCATAACAATCATAGAAGTAGTCATATTACAGATTTGAAAACATTTATATAACAACCCATGACCAATATTTTTCAAGTTACAAGATATATCATTGCATGACCTTATGTATAACATATTATACCCTTGCACAAACACAAGCCAACATAGAGAGGAGAACTACATATTGTTTTTGCTTGCACAACATGCCACATTTTTTATCTAAAAATGGGGATCCTATTTTTCTTAACTGATTTATATGTTGCCACATGTGGACTAAGGGACCTTTCCTATTCAATATTTTTCTTTGTGAGTGGGGATTATTTCATCTTTGTGAATGGAAAAAACTTGAGTTAATAAATTATAAATTATGAAGTTAGGATATTGAATCAATTTCCATATGCTAGATCATGGTCTATTTTATCATTTGAATAGCCCATCTACCCTTAGCCTTTCTAGGGTAGACTCAATTATTAGTTACACTGAGATCAACTCAGTCAAATCCTTACCCTTTGGGCTCAAATCACTTGAGCTCCCAAGTCACTTGAATTTAGCTTTGTTGAATACTAAGTCCAAACCAATCGAGTTGAGTTAACCATGTTTAAAGATTTGAGTCTATTTACCTTAGCCTTTTTATGTATTTTATTTTAAATGGCTTAAGTATTTTGATTTCCCACCTTCAGACCCTTCCACATGTATGTATTAGATCATTTTAAAGTTTCTAGCTAAGCCCAAAGGGGTTTCCAAGTCCAAAAAAGTTTTTAAGTCTTTTAATGCCCCAAAACCTAAAAACAAGCAACATGGCATGATATGAAAAACCTAGAATGATGACAAACTAAAAAAAAATTAATAGTTTAGAGCCCCTAAGGGCCCATGAAGTCACCATGTAGTAACCTCCTCAGATCCTAAGAAATAGAGTTGATAGGAGATTTATGAAAGGGGCTAATAGTCCTATGGCCCCAAGAGCCTCAGAGACCATCATGTGGAAACTTCTTAGGAACTAGGACCACAAAGATGAAACTAATTATAGTAATGAGCTCAAATGTCTAGTTCACTATAAGGATGCCACATGGTATCATCATGTACACCTAAGCAGGGGATATCATGTGCCACCTTAATGATGTCAATGTTTCCCTCGATCTTAAATTTGATAAGAATATACCCATCATTAAACTTTAAACCCTAAAACTTTAGGTCAATAAGTATGTGCCACATATAGCTTTATGGGATTAAATTTGGTGACCATCCCAAATGTCAAAACTATCAAAGGCTTGAGGAGAGAACTAGTCAATTAAATGATGAATTTACATTGGTCGATCAGGCTTCATAATAACTTTGTTTCATTATAAAAGGTTTGGTCTAAATTAATGATGGATCTATATGTGATTTAAGCATTTATAAAGTCTTATATTTGAATCAAAAGCTGATTAATGTGAATTTTTATGTTAAAATATCAAATTATTTCATTTTTATCATATTTGAGCTATTTGGTTGTGGCTCTTTTATTCATGATTCAATCATTTAAATGATTTTTCCTTGTCATTTATTCAAATTATTTATGGTTAACCATTTATTTTGATCTTTCAAGGTTCATCTTTCAATCCAAATCATTGATTTGGACACATGTCCTCACCAAGGAGCTTAGACCCTCAGTCAAAATATAACATAGAAAAGACAAACCTAGATTACAAAAATTTGTAAGGTCATTTTTGAATATGAATCATAAGTGAAGAGGGAATAAATGAAGGTTTGTATGTGGTAAGAAAAAATATACATGAGATGGCTCTAAACCAATGAGAAAATGATAGATGGAAAATGTTGGATGGGATGGTAGATCCCAAATAAAGCAACTAATGATCAAAGGTGATGACATGGATTCCAATTGCAAAGCATGGGCACACCTCCAAATTTTTCAAAAAAATCAAGACCTTCAACTACATTTCCTCATTCAACAATGAATGTTTGTAATTTCCCAATTAATGGGCTAAGTTGGCAACTAGGGAGGGCTTTGGCCCCCTCATGTATATATTATTTTTTAGGGCCTTTCTCTATGGTGGCATTCTTTAGGATTAGAGGATATTATTCCTAGCTATCTCTTTGTGATTTTTAATATAGACATATAAAACTAGACATACTTGTTGACCCAATTTTGCCCCTCAGGCAAAATCTCGGCCACCTCCTACACCTGCTTCACAGGCCCAGTCATTTCAGGTTGCAAGGTCCACTTTCAGGTCTTGACAGCGCCGTTGCAGAGAATAGGCAGCGAAGGACAGAGTCTTCAGACGTCCGCAAGAGAAGAAGGGGAAAAAACGGAATGTTCGACACTTAGCCAAAAAGAGATAGAGAAAATGCAGAAGGCGGCAGATTCGCCGCCCACTACAAGGGCGGGTAAAATGAGCCCGTCTACGAAGAAAATGCAGAGGGCGGCGAATTCGCTGCCCACAACACAAATAAAAGCAAAGACATCAGCCGACGACGGCAATACTACCGTCGTCGGCACCTTACAGAGACCGACGTCGGCAGAACCGCCGACGTCGGCAGCGTAAGGGTAGGCACAAAAAACCCCGCCCATGGCGGTGAAACGAAAAAGCCCGCCCATGGCAGCAAAATGGAAAACCCCGCCCCATGGCGGGGAAAGGGAAATTACCGCGCAGAGTATAACTATACCGACGTCGGCAGCTTACTTTAACCGATGTCGGCAGGATTGCCGCCGTCGGCAGCTTATCGGCCGACGTCGGCAGGTTTTCCTACATGAAGTTCGTGCAAAGGGCGGCAAAATCACCGCCCACTATAAGGGCGGCAAAATTCCCCTGCAGTGCACAAGAAAAAACCCGCCCAGCCGCCAAAGGAGAAGACCAGCACGCAAAATGAGGCAACCAGCATGGTCTTGGCAGACTTGTGACATCATCAATAGTGTTTTTCACACTTTTCAATGAGACTTCTCTTGGCTCTTCTGCTATAAATACAAGGACTTAGTCATTTTCTAGAGAGCTTCCTAACTTTTGTAAAGAGCACTGCTCTGCAAATTTCCCACTTGAATCAATAAAATACAGTTTTTACCTCTATTTGGATGGATCTATCAGTGTATGTATTGAATGTTAATCTGTGTCCAGTCATTGTCTCTTGATGCTTTCACAGTTCAACACCAGCAAACCTGTGATCTACGAAGCGCCACTGTCTGCTGCTGCCAGGAGTAGAGTTCTGTTTTAGAGGTATTGAACAGGTGAGGTCACTTACAGTGTGTGTTTCTCAGCACCTTGGTGAGTCCCTGTTTCTTCTGCTTTCCATAAGAACCTCCCTGTCATCCCAGAGACCTGGTCTTTTCTGCCAGATCTGAGTGTATGTATGTTTTTGTCTGATTCTGAGAGTGGATGTGGGAAGGTCACCTGTTTTTGGTGTATCACCTCTTTTAGAGTAGGCTGTTTGTTTTCAAGCTTTTCTCTCTCTTTTCACCCCCCCCAAGTGTATACCTATATACCTATATTTTGCGTTACCTGAAACAAGCAAGATACATCAGAGGGAACTAGCCCATATCTAGAGACTCTCCTCTCCTGCTTCGCCGTCCCACAGGCGAGAGAGGGGTTTCCATGTTGCGGGGAGAGGGCAGGAATCCGTGTTCCTGCCGCTGGGTGCACTCTCCAGCCGTCAACAGTTCTGGCACGCCCGGTGGGACTGCAATTTTATCAAGTTCTAACACAGTAGTATTTCAGGATTGATGTTGGTCCTGCTACAGTAATTTTCAAAGATTTCCAGCATCTGGCGACTCCACTGGTAAGAGCTCAGTTATTTTTAAAGACCAGTTACTTAGCTTATATGCCAAAAGTTACCACCAGGTCAGCTTCAAGAAGGGTCCCCTTTGAGTTCGTTGAACTACCTTTAAACTCCGCTAAAAGACTCAGGTTTGGAAGAACTCACCCTTATCCACTGATAAATCCTCCTAGACCTGTTGCTAGGAACACCAACCCAGCTCAGCCACAAATACAACCTGTTCCAGCCATGGCCTTGCCTTTTGCAGCTTTTCATGGTGAAAGCCCTTTAAACCTCCCACGCTATGATCCGATCCCCGGAACAGCTCTAAAAAATGTGCCCTTTTTTGATGGAGTGGGACCTATTACAGTTTTTGAGCATATAAAAAATATTGTTAACCTTTGCAATATTCATAATATAATAGAAGAAAATATTGCCATCAGACTGTTAGCTTTGTCTCTGAAAGGGAAAGCTCTCGACTGGTACGGCACCTTGCCTGTGGATTCCATACATTCTTGGAACGAATTGGGCACTCGCTTAACTGATCGTTTTGGGGAAAAAAGTGATGGCCTCTCTCTTGCTGAGCAGCTGACAACTATAAAAAGAGCTCCGCATGAATATATGCAGGACTTTAATACGCGGTTCCAAAAGACTTGGGATAGAATTCCCATCCTGGTAAGGCCGACCCCCAGCTACGCTTTCTTGTACTATCTAAAAGCATTGAATAGTGACATTGCTATGATGATTCAATCTATGGGGGGACACATACTGCCCGCTGCGTATGACATAGCCATTGCGGCCGAAAATTGCTTGATTCAAGCTGGGAAAATCGCCCCTAGACCTCACATGCCACTTTTTCCAGAATCGCTGCCCCCAATTCAAGCAGTCTCTCCCACAATTGCCCCCTACCTGTCATTGAAAAGCCAACTACTGTTCCATCCAATGAATTAAGTGAAGTTAAGGGCCTGTTGTAGAGCATGTCAAATGAACTTGTTGCCCTTAAAAGGCAGCAAGCTCAAAGCCACAAGCCAAACCAGAGTTATCAAAATTATGGCCATGCCCCTAGACCCCCCTTTCAAAATTATAACCAAGGTCAAGGGCAGCTCACTACAACTAGGCCTTATCAAAATTATAACCCAGGCCCTCCTTCGTCATCTAAAGCCATGGTACCTATACAGAACAATCTAGTGCAGGAACAGCCAGGTTGTTCAAACATGGGACAAGGTCAAGAGCAAGCTGTCCACCCGAATGACATGATAAATTTTTGCCAGAATTCGGAAAATCAAGGTGCTGATTTTTCTCAATTTTTTGAGTTTCCAGCTCAAACCAGCACAAGCAACAATCAGACTCAGCCGGATTCTACCCTGATAAATCACGAAGAGGGCGAGCTCTGTGTAATTAATCATGGAGGCGCTGCAGGCAATCATGCTGATTGCGTTGCGGCCAATACGAGATTTAAAAGAAGAGCAGTTGGAGAAGTGCAGGCTTCCTCTCGGGCAGTAGCGAATCCTCCACCACACCCTTTTCAAAAGGCCCCAATTTCTGGTGAACCATCTGTACCCCCAGCTCCTCAGTCTAAAGCTCTAGCTGGGATCAGCCCAAAGGAAAACGCAAAAGGAGTCAGTCCCCAGGTTAATATAGTTGATCAAATGAAGAAATTGCATGTGAGCATTTCTCTATGGGATTCATTGTCTCTTCCGGGACAAAAGGAGGTATTGAAGAAAGAATTGCATGAGCTAGATCGCCAGGCCATCCCAACAGACACTAATAATGTCTTAATGATGGATGGGCAGCCTCCTGCTCCAGGTCAGGTAAGGAAAGAAGAAAAGACTCCCCCTTTCTATGTATCTTTGATCATTGGAGATTTCTTAGTACATAATTGCATAATTGATAGCGGGGCCAGCACTTCAGTAATGCCTAAATGCATTGCTGATAAGATGGGGTTAAAGTACGAAGCAATGAACAAAGGAGTCTTACAACTAGACGGGACACCCGCAAAGACAGTCAGAGTCCTGAAAGGATTGAGTTTAACATTGCATGCCTGCCCGACATTCTCAATCTCTCAAGATATAGTGGTAGCAGACGTTCCTCCATATTTTGCAATCTGTTTGTCTAGGGACTTTACGTCCAAGATAGGTGGTTATCTAGCAGCAAATTGGTCATACCTGGTTTTCAGAACCAAGTATGGGACCAAAGTGAAAATTGAATCCGAGCCACTCTATAAGGACCACCTAGAGTCCTGTTCACCCAAGGCAGTGAATGTCAGTTATACTATCATTGATCCAGAAGACTCTCAAACAGACAAGTCCTCATCTTCTGCTCTTGAAGGAGTCGCAGATCTACTCTTGGATGAGTGGGGAAGCGATAACTTTGAACACGATCCTTATAAGTTTATTGAGGAGGCAGACCTTGGCGTCTATTGCTTGCATGAAGAGAGTGCCGTCATGCCCAATATAATGAAGGAAAACAAAGAAGATCTTGGCCTGTGGCAGCTATATTTTGACGGTTCCAGAAGCAAACTGGGCGCTGGTGGTGGGGTAATGTTAGTCTCCCCTTCTGAAGAAAGGTACTTTTCAGCCTTTCGTTTCCATTTCTCTTGCACATGTAACGTTGTCGAATATGAGTCTTTGATTCACGGACTTGAGTGGGCAAGAAGGAGAGGGATCAAAAAATTGCAAATCCTGGGGGACAGCGAACTAATAGTGAACCAAATCAGAGGCCTGAACCTGACCAAGAACTCCTTACTGAAATCTTACAAGCATAGAGTCTGGGACTTGATGGAGGATTTCCTTGCTCTTAACATTACCTCTATCCCCAGGGAACAGAATAAGCAGGCTGACAGATTGGCAGCTGTTGGTGCCCAATTTGATGTTTCAAAAGAGATAAGCAGGGGTTGTAGTTCACGCCATTTAAAAGTGGTGGTCCGGCCTTCAATTCCAGACAATGTTACAAATTGGCAGGTCTTCGAAAGCGACCAACAAATAGCCCTTTTCCTAAAAGAGGAAGCTGAATTTGCGGTCCACAATCAGGCAAAATTACAGTAGCAATATGGAAATCAAATTGTTCAATTGAAGAACAATAAACTCCCTAAGGGTCTGATCACACTTGAAAGTATTTTCAACGGAGAGGACCAACTAAGAAATGACAAAGCATGCATCACTACCAAAGGGGAGAATTATGAAAAAGTAGAAATCTTCAAGGATAAGTTGCTGGCGCTTGGCAAGGTCTGCACGTTTCAAGAAAGACAGGCTTTCATTCTGCTATGCCAGGAGTTCGCTAATATTTTTGCCTGGAATTATAGCGACTTGAAAGGCTTCGATCCAAGGCTCGCCCAACATACCATTGAATTAGATGAAGGCGCAAAACCTGTCACACAAAAGCAGAGACCTGTTAACCCGATGGTCGAGCTCCTTATGCAGAAAGAATTGGCCAAGTTGATTGAGTCCGGTATTATATTTCCGATCAAACATTCCTCATGGTTGGCTAATTTGGTTCCAGTTAGAAAGAAAAATGGGGAGATCAGGCTGTGTGTCAACTTTAGAGACCTTAATAAAGTCTCTTTAAAAGATCATTATCCCCTTCCAAACATGGAGCAGATCCTTCAAAAGGTAATTGGTTCCGAACGCTTCTCCCTCCTGGATGGCTATTCGGGATATAATCAGATTCTGGTGCGTGACTGTGACCAATACAAAACAGCCTTCACCACTAAATGGGGAACGTTCGCCTACCAGAAGATGCCTTTTGGGCTATCCAATGCTGGTGCTACTTTCCAGCGAGCCATGGACATGGCTTTCAGTGGTTTGATAAATAGAAACGTGCTGGTGTACCTCGATGATATAACAGTTTTCTCCAAAGAGGCAAGACAACATATGAAGCACCTCAGGGAGATTTTTGAGAGGTGCAGGGAATTTGGCATCTCCCTAAATCCAAAGAAATGTGTATTCGCGGTTCATGAGGGGAAACTTCTTGGCCACATTGTGTCCAAGGAAGGTTTGTCTATTGACCCAGAAAGAGTCCGCTCCATTCTGGAGATGTCCCTACCGAAGCACAAGAAAGCCCTGCAGAGTTTCTTTGGCCGAATAAATTTCATTCGGAGGTTCATTTCAAACTTTGCTAAAATAGTTAAACCCCTAACCTCCTTGCTAAAGAAGGGTGAAGAATTCAAATGGACGACGCCAAGAAAGGATAGCTTTGAAGCTATCAAACAGGCTTTGACCCAGGCTCCCGCTCTGATCAGCCCCGACTTCAACAAAGACCTCAATCTCTATACCTTCGGTAACGGAGAAGTGATATCTGCCATGCTTACCCAAGCAAACAGTGATGACCTCGAGCAACCACTCGCTTTTTTTAGCCAAGGGTTAGAGGACATCGAAACTAGGTACACCTATGTAGAGAAGCAAGTCTTGGCAGTAGTGCGCAGCCTGAAGAAATTCAGATATATGTTGTCGAACAGCAGGATCCATCTCATGGTTCCACATCCTGGCGTCAAGGATTTCTTGACCAATCGAGACTTAAACGAGAAAAGAGCGGGATGGATCACCAAGGTAATGGAGTACGACATAGACATCAAAATCACCAAATTGGTTAGAGGAAGGGGCCTGTGTGAACAGCTAGCCGCAGATTTGAGACAAAGGGGTGAAGATAGCTTGCTGATCCATGATGCAGCCACTGCAGAAGAGCCAGCTATCGTAAGAGATTGGACACTAGACATGAGGCGTTTCCTTCTTACGGGCGAATGTCCACAGGGTCTCGATAGGGCCGGAAGAAGGTATTTTAAACTTCAGTCCCTCCCCTATGTTTTGATTGACGGAGTATTATTTAGGAAGGATCTCTCTGGGGTTCTCTTGAGATGCATTGACTCCAGTCAGGCTGACAAGGTATTGGCTGAGTTTCACAATGGGCCAGCAGGTGGCCATTTCGCCCCTAAGACCACAGTAGCAAAAATAATGAGAGCTGGCTATTTCTGGCCCACTCTCTTCAAGGATACCCATGCCTGGGTAAGGAAGTGTCAGAAGTGTGCACTCTTTGACGGAAAGCAGCGATTGGCTGCCATGCCCCTACAGCCCATTCAGGTTGAGCAACCATTCATGCAGTGGGGCCTGGATTTCATAGGGATGATCAACCCTCCCTCTAGCGCCGGACACAAGTGGGTCCTGACTGCTACGGATTATTTCACCAGGTGGGTGGAAGCCATTGCTTTGAAGGAAGCAAATGAGAGCGCAATCTTGGATTTCTATGAGGACTTAGTGACACGTTTTGGGGTCCCAGCCACTATAATCTCAGATAATGCCTTGGCTTTTCTGGGAACCAAAACTAGTGAATGGGCACTAAGGTATGGTATATACCTCAGCACTTCGTCAAATTACTACCCGCAGGGGAATGGACTGGCTGAGTCTACTAACAAAAATTTGATCAAGATTATAAAGAGGACCATGGAGGAAAATCAGAAAACCTGGCATGCCAAGTTGAAAACAGCTCTATGGGCCGATCGAATCACTCCAAAAAGATCAATCAGAAATTCTCCATATACGCTTGTGTATGGAAGGGAAGCAAGGCTTCCTATCTCACTCGAATTACCAGCGCTGGACCTCACACATCAGCTGCAGCTAGAAGAAGGAAGCAGCATGGAGGTCAGATTATGTGAACTAATGGAGCTCCAGGAGGTAAGGAACCAGGCCATGGTCTCTATGATCAGTCGCCAGCATCAAGTGAAAAGACATTTTGACAAGAAGTCTTCGTCAAAGAGTTTCATCGAAGGAGACATTGTCTTAAAATGGGACGAAGATAGAGCTAAGCCTGGAAAACATGCAAAATTTGATGCCCTCTGGAGCGGTCCTTACATAATTACTCAGTGCAAGCAGCATAATGCGTTCCAGCTCTCCAGGTTGGATGGCGAAAAATTGCGTATCCCAGTCAATGGGATACACCTGAAGCATTGTCACTGAATTTTTGGTTCCGCCGTACGTAGTTTCCCTTGTTTTCTTCCCTATTTTCTCTAAGTGCAGTGTGCACAGTTAGTTGTTTTTAGTCTTGTGTGTTTCCCTTGGCAGTGGGGGTAATTTCTGTATTTTTGATTTTGGAATCTTCAAAAGTTGTTGTGAACTTGCTTCAAAGTCACCATCCGACTCCGCACCCAATGGATATGTAAGGCAACTGGGTTCTAAGCATAGTAGGCATGCTTCCCCCGTGAGTCACCAATTTGTTGACCCAATTTTGCCCCTCAGGCAAAATCTCGGCCACCTCCTACACCTGCTTCACAGGCCCAGTCATTTCAGGTTGCAAGGTCCACTTTCAGGTCTTGACAGCGCCGTTGCAGAGAATAGGCAGCGAAGGACAGAGTCTTCAGACATCCGCAAGAGAAGAAGGGGAAAAAATGGAATGTTCGACACTTAGCCAAAAAGAGACAGAGAAAATGCAGAAGGCGGCAGATTCGCCACCCACTACAAGGGCGGGTAAAATGAGCCCGTCTACGAAGAAAATGCAGAGGGCGGCGAATTCGCCGCCCACAACACAAAGAAAAGCAAAGACATCGGCCGACGTCGGCAATACTACCGTCGTCGGCACCTTACAGAGACCGACGTCGGCAGAACCGCCGACGTCGGCAGCGCAAGGGCAGGCACAAAAAACCCCGCCCATGGCGGTGAAATGAAAAAGCCCGCCCATGGCGGTGAAATGAAAAAGCCCACCCATGGCGGCAAAATGGAAAACCCCGCCCCATGGCGGGGAAAGGGAAATTGCCGCGCAGAGTATAACTATACCGACATCGGCAGCTTACTTTAACCGACGTCGGCAGGATTGCCACCGTCGGCAACTTATCGGCCGACGTCGGCAGGTTTTCCTACATGAAGTTCGTACAAAGGGCGGCAAAATCACCGCCCACTATAAGGGCGGCAAAATTCCCCTGCAGTGCACAAGAAAAAACCCGCCCAGCCGCCAAAGGAGAAGACCAGCACACAAAACGAGGCAACCAGCATGGTCTTGGCAGACTTGTGACGTCATCAATAGTGTTTTTCACACTTTTCAATGAGACTTCTCTTGGCTCTTCTGCTATAAATACAAGGACTTAGTCATTTTTTAGAGAGCTTCCTGACTTTTGTAAAGAGCACTGCTCTGCAAATTTCCCACTTGAATCAATAAAATACAGTTTTTACCTCTATTTGGATGGATCTATCAGTGTATGTATTGAATGTTAATCTGTGTCCAGTCATTGTCTCTTGATGCTCTCACAGGTTCAACACCAGCAAACCTGTGATCTACGAAGCGCCACTGTCTGCTGCTGCCAGGAGTAGAGTTCTGTTTCAGAGGTATTGAACAGGTGAGGTCACTTACAGTGTGTGTTTCTCAGCACCTTGGTGAGTCCCTGTTTCTTCTACTTTCCATAAGAACCTCCCTGTCATCCCAGAGACCTGGTCTTTTTTGCCAGATCTGAGTGTATGTATGTTTTTGTCTGATTCTGAGAGTGGATGTGGGAAGGTCACCTGTTTTTGGTGTATCACCTCTTTTCGAGTAGGCTGTTTGTTTTCAAGCTTTTCTCTCTCTTTTCACCCCCCCCAAGTGTATACCTATATACCTATATTTTGCGTTACCTGAAACAAGCAAGATACATCAGAGGGAACTAGCCCATATCTAGAGACTCTCCTCTCCTGCTTCGCCATCCCACAGGCGAGAGAGGGGTTTCCATGTTGCGGGGAGAGGGCAGGAATCCGTGTTCCTGCCGCTGGGTGCACTCTCCAGCCGTCAACAATACTTTCATACATTTTACTACATTTTAGGATAATCTCTCCTTTTATATTATTTTACTCTTGTTGCTATAGAATTGTTTAATCCACACAAATGGTTGTAATCACTTAATACTATTAATAAAAACATATATCTTGATATTTGAAAGGTTGTTAAGAGTTTAAATCCATCTCTTGCACATGTATATGGTGGTCTTGGTCTTTTCTTCGTATCTATTTAGCTTCTCAAACTCTCACACCATCCTCAAGTTGAAGTTGTGTTAGGTTAAAACCAATCTAAATATGCACACTAATCTTGGTTGCTTAATTTTGTTTTTAACTATTTAAGCATTGTTGAATATATGCACATGATAAATATATTTAGAAAATTATTTATTTATTTTTCATCCTTATCTTAAGAAATGATGATTTCCATTTAATTAAGACTAGGCCCTATGAGCATTATCCAAGGAACTTCCCACCTCTTCCTTAATGTCTAAGTTAAAGCTATCATAGATATTTAATTTTTTTTAAAGGCCACTTCAAATGTAATGGTCATAATGAGCCAATAGAGTTATCCTATTTACCAAGACCTAGTAACTAAGACCTTGGGGTGATTTGTTCACATGGGTCTCCTTTTAGGAGAGAAAGGGATTAATAATGCATATCTAACTATTGGTTGCATCAAGAAACCCATCAACATGTATGTTTGAGGCCCTCATTGGAGTATTAGATATCTAGGTAATGTTCATATATATATGTATCATTGAGTTTAGATCTAAAATATAAGCCTACTAACCCATTTCTGGCAAGGTACAAATACCTATGGTGAAGAGCTAGGGTTTGATCCATAAACATTCATAAACAACTTGTTTGCACAAATAAAATATATCAGTAGAAAGGTGATACAAAACCCAAAAATATCTAGGTAGTCACTCTTAAATAAATTAAATATCTATACCAAATAGTTTCATTTTTATCATAGAATGTGTGTCAACTCAAGTGTTAAAGGCTTATACAATTGTCCAGGCTTACAGAAAAAATATTTTAATAATATGAATACTAGATCCTAATATTTTACCTACTTATTTCCACCTCTTCACATATTATAGATATCTACACATTTGAAGATAACCTAGTTTTAAATTGTATTCATATTTATGCAATCAAATTATTATTCTAAGTATACTATTCTATACTTAGCATAACTTAGAATTTTAATTCTAAATATTCATTTATATAAGTTTTCAATTAATTGGATTTATATATAATAGTTTTATTCATCCTTGTTTATAGGATATTCTACCCTTTAACCTTAAACCAAGATCATATAAAAAAGGGTTGAACATTTGGTAAACTTGACCTCTGTGTCTCCTTATGCAAACCTTAGTGATTTAGGGTTAACTAATTTTTTGATATTTGATTCATGACCTAAAATTACTTTATGAGTTAGATTTGACTTTATTAAAAAATAATCATTATTTTCAATATGGATTCACCTATAATTTTTGTCATTATACATTACATAATGGTGGCCATTTCTTTTTATATTTCATTCATGGCTAAATCAAACAACACTATAACAAAAGGGTGTACTTTAAAATAAGATAAAAATAAAACTTCTCTTTACAAATCTTATTGTAATGACATGGAACCTATATAACAAGATCCTCATAATCCTAAAGTAGTAATCAAATCTAGGGGATGTGATCTTGTTGACCAATAAAGCAATACACATACCAGGATCTCAATTTTAGACCTTGTGAAACAATCAACTATCTACAAGGATATCTTATATGAGGCATTGTGAAAACTTAAGTACCAACTGACATAACATTGTCTTCTTCATAGATATTATTAAATATCTAATAAGCAATGAAAATATTGTTACTTTTTATCGCAAGTATTTACCCTCAAAGGATATCATTAATCAAAACTTTCCTTTATCAATACAAATTAATATTCAAAATAAAGGAAATTGAAGGGAATACATGTAATAGGTTTCATCATCATATAATATTTTAAATCACTCAAATGTTGATATTTATAAAATTTCACTTTTTGATTTGTTACACAAGTCTAACCAATACAAATATATTCTTTTGAGAACATTACATAAGACAGCCTTGCCAAGTAATGTGGAGCCACCTTATGTGGCCTATGTATTGAAATCTATAAAATATACTATGCAAAATATTTCCCTTGGAAATGATGGTTTACATTACTAAAATACCAATGA